>JAOXJK010000002.1:21829301-21877484 GCA_025774025.1 Xenus cinereus
TGTCCCTGCCCATGGCAGGGGGGTTGGAACTTGATGATCTTTAAGGTCCCTTCCAACCCAAACCATTCTATGATTCTTTGAAACTAAAGTTTATAAGGCTTTTACAGCAATTCCCAAGCTATATTCTTCAGTGGGTGATGCTATGTGGAAGAAATGATGTCTTCTATATTTATATTACATTTTTTAGGAACTTCATAATACTTGAGGGACGCAGAGGTGAAATGAGCACACACAACTGTGTACCTGAAGTTTAACATTTACCATTGCCAGCAAGGAGAAATAAAATCTTTTGGCTTACCACAGAGTAAGACTGCAGTACAAACCTTCCCTAACACAAAAATTAGCCACGGGTATCCTTGCGATAAACCGCAGCTGAGGTAACTACTGCCTACACTGGAGCAGGAAAGCAAGCAACTTTAACACTGAGGAAAACAAACCAGTAAGTTGAGTTTTCAGGTACCCAAAGGATAAGCGTAACCCACTTAACCAAGACATTATGGTTTTAATGATTTTGTTTGATAAAATCAAGAAATTCAAGTAAAATCCACAGAACATGAATAATCCACGTAAAACAATTACCTTTATCAGTATTTCAAACGGCATTACCTTCGCTTCACGTGCCTGAATGAAAGTATATAACCTTACAGGGAACAGTTACCCTTTTAAATCTGATTAAACACTCTTCCAAACAAGGACTGGAAACAGTTTGATATTTGTACAAACACAATTTTTTTTTTAAGTATTATGCAAACCCATTTAGGCACTGCAAAAAAATGCTGAACTAAGAGACAGAGCACAATATTAATTTACATTCCATTATTTCAGTAAAATGATGTCTCTGCTTTGCTAGTGGGGGTCTTAATTTGTGTTTTGAATGAACTATGAAGAAATCTTATGAATTCAAACCATTAAAAATAAAACTATCGTTACCATATAGTGCCCTAAACTGCCATATTTTGACTGAACTTTACTGAACATAAGGATGAATGGCGATGGCACCCCAGCAGCAGCGCCACCCTGCAGCAGATCAGGCATCTTTACCTTCTTCACCTGTCTTTTAGCAATTCAGTCTTTCCAAAAAATCCCCTTACATATTGAAGTCCTTATTTTGCATTTCCAGTTCCAGAGGGGGAGTGCCCTCAGACCTCAGACCACTACTGCTTTGTACCCGGACCTCAGGGTGGGAAATTAAAGGCTTCATTTTGTTGTGAATTCATATTGCTTTTCTTTTACTTGAAGCTGGGGCCAGAAAGATCAAGTTGCAAGAGACTCTTCATGTTTATATTGAGCAACGCTTGAAATTATTTAAAGTGTTCACATAAAAATAACTGTTTAGAGCAGGTGCATCGAGCTGAGGTTTCTGAGGTGGCTTTGCTGGCGAGAGGCAGGAGAGCAGCTGGGAGTAAAACCATGGACACGCAGGACGGGGGATAAAGGCACGGGAAAAGAAAGAGATGCCCGGGAGACTGGGGTGTAGCATAAAGGTATGAGACCCAGTGCTCGTAACACGTACAAGAACCAGGGAAAGATCTCAATGGAGAAGAGAAAGGCCACAGGAGAGAAGGAAGGAAGCCTGTCGTTACCCCTCTCCGGGCCCTGGCACACACGGAGGGGCCGTGTCCTGAGCCCTCCAGCCCCAGGGCCCTGCCAGCTCCAATCTCCTGAGCACTCTCCTCCCACGGGTCTTGTCCCTCCAAGAAAACTAAGTTTCTGGAAGTCAGTGCTCCATCAGAGCAGGAAAATACATCACTACTGTCTTTTTTGTTAGAGGATCCAAAAGCCAACAATTTTGCAAAGGCAGATGTCACTGTACCTCACCCTCCTCCTCCCGCAGAGGCCACTAATTCACAATCAGCTTTTAATTACATTCAGTACCAGGAAAGAATACCCGTCTGTAGCTTGATCCACTGCCTTGCTCTGACAAGACTCTACGATCAATGGATATTATTAGAAGCAAATGAAATCCCAGCTGCGTCTCGCTGACGAGTACATGTCGTGCCCAAGTCTCCACTATCATCTAACTCCAGTTTTATTTCAGCTTCTAAAGACTATGGGCCTTATTTACAGCTGCTGATACCAAATGCGGGTAGCCCAAAATCTTCACCGTAAATAAAAACCGAATCCATCCAATTTTGTGGGATTCAAGCAGATCATTCATGACTGACCTTTCTCAAAAGAGATTTTTGAAACAAGCCACTGGGTGCCAAAGCTCTTGTCGTGGCAGCCACCTTGGAGGGAATGAACGGATTCTTGGAAACCCATGACAAGGAAAGGCAGCTGTGTGTCCTGGTACCAATTTTACCTACCAATTAGCCCCAATCAGAGGGCAACTGGTTTCTGACGGAGCTCTGCAAATCTCCACAGTGCATTCCCATGCCCTCGCTCCCGGCTGACCCCCGTCAGCGCTGTCTCTCCTGTCCCCCTCGCACCCCTCTACATGTCGGCACCACCAGCCGGCAGGAACCAGCACGGCTGGCACAAACGATCACAGACATTCATCCTCTCTGCACGTCACCAGTAACGGTATTTAAACCATCCACACCCAGGAAACGCCAGGATTGGAACAGCAAACCTATCTAAGGTACAAGGGAACCACAGGACGTCCCCCCGGCACCCTGCCGTCACGGGGAGTCCCACCTTCAGCCAACAACGGGGGTTCTGGGAGTTACTGCAATTTAAACAGTAAATAATACTAGTAAAATTTACCTCAATGCCACCATTCTTTCCTCTCTATTTTTCACTTAAAATCACTTTCAAAAAGATACTTGAATAATTTGAAAATATTTTAATCTTCATTATTTTCAATTTTTAATTTATTTTCTAATACTCCTGCAGCTGTCACTCAATCTAAACTTCCGTGAAAATGTCAGTATTTTTTCTATTAAATAAGTTCCCTTATGTAAGAAAACAGCAAATATTGACTATCATTTTAGAGAAGAGTTATAAAGCATTCCTCAAGAACAACGTAGTGAGCATCAGAAAAATTACTAAAAAGCATCTTGCTTTATGAAAAATCCTCTATCTACTGTAATTGCTCATTTAACAGAACAATGGCATGAAATGATTTTTTTCCCATTATGTATCAGGAGCTTGTTATCCCAAAAGTCATTCTGGCTCCCACATTACAAATACACTTCAGTATTTCTATAGGCAATGCCAAAAACAATCAGCAAGTGCTCACTGACTTTTGCCAAGAAAAGCATGACTCTTCGCACAAGAATTTTCTTGCCATTTATAAACAAAGCCATTTTGAAAGTTCCCGCTTGTGGTTGGCCGTGGCAGCTCACAGGCTGCGCCGTAAGAGAGAGCAGAGAGCAAACAGTGATTTATTGCAAGCAGGAAATATTGTACAATAACTCCATTTAAACATATAACATCTATGTTTAAAAAAAGTTATTCCAAATTATACTTAAAATAATCCACTGCACTAAGTATTATATAATCTATGCACCAGATAGTCAGGAACTAATTCAAACTACATGAAAGATTGTCCTGTAGTGCTACCAAACAAGCAGGCTACAAAACCTGCAAAGTCACAAACCTCTAATACTAAAAGATAACGTCGCCTATTTTACCAAAAGGCAACTTTAATGTTAAAAGTCTCATTGATGTCTCAGCCATTTCTGACAGGTCCCGTGGCCACGCGGAGGCAGGACACGTGATGGGCAATGCAGCTTGCCCAGGTGACTGCAGAACGTCCCACCAAAGCCCCAGCAGGTCCCACTGGACTCGGCCACCGCAGCCTCTCCCCGCTGCCCTCGCCGTGGGGTATTAGTCCTCTTCTATGACTCTAGAAACTGCTAACATTGCATATGGTTCACACAAAAAAGGAAGAAAGCAATTGCTCCGTTTTTCTGCAGCTAAACCCTGAGCCTTTATTTAGGGGTTTGGGCATTTTTTTGTTTGGTTTGTGTTTTTGGGGTGGAATTTGGAAAATTTTTTTTACAGTTTTCTCATCCTTGCTCAGTTTTCTATTAAGATCATCAGAAGATCACCGTACTAAAAACGGAGAAAAACCTTAGTGAAGGCCTCACGATTATGGAAGTGTGTCCTGCCAAATGACGCTTCTTTGTATAACAACGTTCAAGACACACACAGTGATTAAATACATAAATAAATAGTGCAGATTAGTGTAGTTACATTATGCAGAATACAGGAACTTCTAGTTTATAATACTTCTGTGCTGACTCCTAAGATCATGCTTAGTCTACAAAAACCCAAAACAAATAAATAAAACTCCAGCTCCTGAACAAAATAATAAACTGACTGAAACTATACCCCATACTGTCAGTATAAATACGAAGAAATACAAGTCTGTAATTTTTTTCTTCCTGTTTACTCTACAATGTGCAGGAAAAGATTAGGCTGCAGTTCTCCAAACTGACTGAGCAAATCGATCACATAACTGCTGTCAAACTCAGTGGAAGTCACTGAGCTGAATCCCCTGGTCATCTGAAGTCAGATTTCAAAAATTGGTCATTCCAGACAAATTCAGATCTGAGAGATGAAGGACACAACCGACCCACGAATCAGGTAATAACCCTCATGAAAAATAATTTAGAAGTTTTGTCTTACCTCATTAAACCTCGTCACGAGATCTTCCACAGCATTATGCTCCCCATTGGGGGAGGAAAGCACAGTAGCAGAGATGGAAGCTCTAATGGAGGGCAGCTTGCTCTGGCACTCGGCGCTGCCCAGGTCCCTGGTGAGGAAGCAGAGGTAGTCGATGGGCAGCACTTTGCGGTAGAGGTCCTGCTCCTGCTCGGTCAGGATGCTGGCCACCTCCTCCGGGAACTGGATGAGGTGCTGCAGCTCCATCAGCTCCTTGCTGATGCCGGCCACGCTGGAGGGAAGGGCGCTGGGGCCGGCCATCGATGTACACGCTTGGCGTTCTAAAACAAAAGAAATAAAACATTTATTAGGTTTTGCCTTTAGCTGTGCAAAAGCGAGACAACTCGTTATTTTTGTGCTGTTAAGCTCTTGAGTCGTTTATCGGGCAGCATACCCGAACTACTTTGTACTTAAACAACCCCATGCATTCCTTCAGTTGGGGTCTCCCTGCACGTGTCTCTAAGGTACAGGGGCTACGAGCTAACCTGCTGGTGACGAGGGGTCTGAGATTGCTCAGCGACCGGCCAAAAGTGCTTGTTTCCCGAGTTACACAAACGCTGCTCCGGCCGCCCGCCCTCAGCAGAACTCCAAACGGCAGGCTCATCGGGGCAGAGCCCACGGTGCGGAGGGGCTGGCAGCCCGGGCTGGGGCACCGGGACTCCGCGGCCACCAGAAATGATGTAGAATGACCAGGTAAAACCCGTGAGGTCAGCACTGTCCTTCATATTCCTCTTGCTGTAAGATACAGTTCATCCTTCTGTACGGTGGAACTAGACGTCCCAAGTTACAAAACATTTTTCATTCCTCTGGGAAAATACACGTATTTGGGAGAATGCATGTTTTATCCGTTATTACAAAAGATTCATGGTAGTTTTCTAAGATCCTAGCAGGGATGTCCCTTGAAAAATAAAACTGCTCCTAAGAAGGAAGAACCCAAGCTTTCTACGATGGTGTGGGAAGCCTGAAACATCAACACAGCGATCCCAAAACAGCGTGTGTGAGACTTGCGACCAGGTAAGTTTAGAATGGGTTCTCTGAACAATAATTATTCAAGAATTACTTAAGTGTATAAACAGTCATAGTAGTATATTGGGTACTCTTCTCCCTTCCCAGGAAAAGGAGCCTATTTTTTTGCATTGCTTCACAAAATATCTTTAGAGATTTTTTGCACACATAATGCAGGTACACTCCAGATCTATCTTCTACTTCATTGCTTTTTGCATCAATAAACTCTCATTTCATAGAGGGGACAAATATCCTTTCTGTTCTCTAAGAAAAACCAACACAAGTTCATGAAGACTGATTACAATTCATCCTCTTGTAACAAACATCCGATACGCTACATGAGGTTTCCCTTGTTACATTCATTTTATGCAAACTCTATTATCAATCAATGGAAAGGTAAAAAGAGAGAAAATTGCCTTTTCTTAATATATTCTACTCAAAGTCAAAAGATAAATTATAGCAGCTCTAAATAAAGCCTTTGCGCTAACAGAGCCTGTTGAGAAATACATAAAAGTCTTCTGAAAGAGCCAAAGAGTAATTGTTTCTGTATCCAGACTGGCAAGGAAAAAACGGAACATAAACTTCTGCCAAAATACAAACAAGGCAAAATGTAATGTTCATTTTATGTAACAGGGATTGTGTGTTTGCACGGTGCTTTGCATGGGTGACCCATCATTGTCACAACCAGCGCTGTCTCAGACAGAGGACATGGAGAGCACGACCCGTGTGGTCCCTAGAAGTCCCTGGGACACACGAGGTGCCCACCAGCCAGAAGGCACAGCCTGTACCAGCCTCTGCCACCCAGGGTGCACAGGCTGCGCCTACGGTGTTGATTTATTTTAGGTCACAAATGCACTTTTGCAGTGACTCTCCCAAACCCCCTCACCTTCTGCGCTTTAGTTTAGCCTTGGAGCACACCAAGTGGATCCCTTTCAGATGACGCCGCACCAGAAGACGTGCTCCCAGGAGGCAACTAACACATCCCAATGGCCATCAAGCTGTAGCTGCCAGCAGCACGCAGGCTCTGGATGGACACCGGAGTCGGGAGAGGAGCGTAGGAGCAGATGGCTCAGATGATGCCTTGGCTGCAGGTGGCCACACAACGCAGGAGACAAGTCAGAACGTAGCTGCAATGCCACAGGAATCCTGGCACTTTGCAAATTCAACACTGTAACTACAGTTATGAATACCTTGCTTCTACCTATAGAGTAGGAAAGGAAGGCAGAACTCTGGAAGGAGTGCTCAGTCCAGCAGTGACGGATGGAAGAGAGATAACACGAGTAAAGATGAGCTGTTCCCCAGTGCGCTGCCTGCTGATGAGATTTAGGGGTGCACTCTCAAGAATTCCCCTCCTCCATTACAATGTCAAGGACAAAACCCGCCCACATTCACACTTTGAACAGATCTACATTCCACATTGAGCAAAGCTGAAGTTCTGAGACCAAGACCTCAAAGACTGGGGAAGGCTGGCACTGGATTTGAGATGGGCAAGGGCACTGTTGGTGACCCCCCTGCAGGCTGCCTCGCCTGAGCACCATCACCCCTCGGGTGCTCATACAACCCTCACGTCGAAGAACAAAGCCCAACACACCAAACTGACCAGAGCTGGTGGCTCCACTGTGTATCTCTGGGCTGCCAGAAAAGCTATTGCAGGGACTGTGAAAGCCTTTAATGAAGGTACCCGGGAGATAGCATCATCTTCTGCAACAACGGCCTCACAAGCCAGCTTCATTCTAACAGAAAAATGAAGCTGTCAAAAATAAAATCTTTTTGTGGAACCTGAGCCAAGATGATTCAAGTGACAGGCTAAACAGGATCAGCCACTGGCACTGCTGGATTTGTAAGACCAACAAAAAATAAAAAATCCTCCTGATTCAAAAAGCTCTATTTCAAATTGGCATTTCTCAATTCTCCACTAAACTGGAAGGAGTAAACAAGCACTGGGTCTTTAATGTAAGAGTCCATGGAAGAAGCCTCTGCAGCAGGAGTGCAGCTGGGAGCCAGGGAGGCACACAGGCCAGACAGAATTACACAGGCTCACAGCTCATGGCCAAAACAGGGACATAAATACTGAAGAACTGGAAATATAGCTCAGTTCTGTTGACTGTTTCTACACCTAGAAATATTTCTTTCATCCATAATTCACATCTTTGCAAGTCTTAGTTGTTGACACATGTCACCTCTCTATATTGTGATTTTTTTATCTTTGCTCATTCCAGCCATCTGTGTTTTATCACAGAAAACCCAGGGTCCCCATTCTCAGCATCACTGCCCTCCATGATTCACACTCTGCTCAAGAGCCTACTCCTTTTCCTGTCTCTCTTCTCATTTGCCTGTACTAAACTAGTCTTTTTTCTGAACTATTTTTTTGTCTCTTTTTTGTGTCTAAGACTTTTATCTCTTTTCACGCCAGGACCTGATCTGCACGTCTCTGCTCCTGCTGTAAAGCTCCTGAACCAGTCTCACCCACAGCTCCTCCAGCTTTGCGTGGCCAGTTTACGTTCTTCAGGAAACAGATCGATCTTTCTGTGCTTCAAAGAAAGGCCAGGTCCTTGGATTAACTTGCGGAATGGAACCGCTTCCAGGCCACCATCCCAGCAGATTTGGTTGTTGGAGTTAAGGCAGGACACGGCCCTCGCTCACACCAGCTGCTGCTGCAGTAAATGCTATTCTTCTTTGAGCTCCGCCACATCCAAAGTACTGCTAAAGCCAGTCAGAGAACAGCAGGACCCTGACTATTGATCCGCAAGTTGGCTAACGCTGGAGTTGATAGCCTTGCTTATCCTTCTGATTAACAGCTGGAGCAGGTAATCTTTTCAATAGCAAGCACTGCTTTTATTAATCAGAACAAGATAACCTCTGCATAGCTTTAAAAACATGACTCATGGGTTGACTTAATCATTGCTGATACACACGGAAACAAAAAGGTCTCGTCTTCTCTAACAAAAGAATAATCTCTTTAAGAATGGGAGAAAAATCCAGAATGCCTGCTTCAGGATGTTACTCTACCTAGGCTCCTCATGAACTCCGAAAAACAGTCTCAAGAATTACTCGGTTTTACTTTTTAAAAAACTTTCTACAAGGTTTAATAAGATGCTCTTCTATCAACAGATTAACTTCAAATTAACTCAGCCTTTACTACTATAGAACTTAGAATTTCCCTATATCTTGTATATGTACAGGCTCTATAAAAGCTACACTGAAAAAATAAATGTCCAATATAAAAGTATGTAAAAACAGTGTGTGCATTTTTGTGTGTGTATACAAAAAAGTTTCAAGACAGTCTTGAAAAACTGTTTCTTCTTGTAGTTTTCTCTATTGAACCATATTGTGTTTGCTATATTATTGTAAAGGTAAAATTAAAAGGTGTTATTTATTAAATTATATTCATTATGCATACAGATAATTTATTAACACACAATATGACATAAATATTGGGCTGCTGCCATCAATTTTCCCTAAGCAGAAATTCAGGATAGGGTTTGAGCAAAGTAAGTGGAATTCATACAAAGACAGAAGGAAAATAAATACAGCCCTGATTGTAATCGCACCAACGTCAAAAGTGCTAATCCTGCATAAAATCACAGTTACCAGCCATGTCATTCGAACTTTGATAAAATCACATCATTTCCATGTGTATCGTGACCATGTAAGGACAGCGGGACAGCATTACCTTCATCCCAGCTCCAAGCCAACCCCTCGGACATTTGATGCCGCAGAATGCGCTCTGCCTATGGAATACATCCGGGAAAAGTCACCCACTTCCTTAAGTAAGCACAATCTCAACAGAGTAAACCTGCAAGACTCCTCACTTGAGCAACACATCAGCGGGAGGACTCTCCATGCAGCATCTGTATCCAAGACCTTTTAAAATCCTGGATATAAATACAGCGTAGCACAGGGAATGTTAAGTTCAAATGCTAAATAAATGTATATATAAATTACCAGATAAATTCCAGCGCATACGAAAGAAATGGTCAGAAGGGAAGATTTATGAGTTGACTTTGGAAGAAAAGAGTGTTCTAGAAACAGAACTGTGCAATTCTCACTGCAAAATGAACAAGTTACTGCCCGAGTTAAAGCAGAACCCAAGCTTTAACCTCACCCACAAAAATTGACACAAAGCACATCCAAAATCAAAGCAGGAGTTTCTGTGCACTAAGGGAACAAAATTAAACTAAAAGGCATACAACTTGGAGTTAACTCTGCCACGGAGAAATATCCAGTGAATAAAAAGTGTGCAAGAATCTCAGAGCAGGCTCCAATATTTGAGTATTTTGATCAAGATAGATCAAAATTAAATTTATTTTCATTTTTTTCCATTTACATAACGTAGAAATTAAGTAATTTTTCAGTTTTAAGAATAAAACAACTCTGTTACGAACCACTGAGACTAGGAGAAAAGTTAAACAGAAACAATATTTCAGAATACATATATACCTATGGAAAATAACGGTGTCAAAAACAACACGCACGTGAAATTAGGTACCCAGTAAAGCAGAGGCTCAGGATCTCGATTTTTCAGATTTCCTTTTTTTGTGTTAGGCACCTTTTAAATTTGAAAGACTCTACCAACTGTAGTTGCAGTAAAATATACTATTCAGAGTGTAAATAACTGGGAAACTATTTCCAGTGTTCAGAGCCCCAGCCTTGGAGCTTTCCCTTCCAGCCCAAGGGCTTCCCCGGCAGCAACCCCTCACTTAACCACCTCCTGCCCCTTCTCCTTGGCTGCAGGACTTCTAACAATTACCACAAACACAGACCCAAATTGCATTTTTGACTTTAAGATCCTCAGAAATACATTCTGTAGCAAACATCACCTTCCTTCGGTCTCCCCCTGAAGGCCAGACCCCCTGGGACAAGAGACCTTTCCAGGATGGGGAGAAAGAGGAATGTCTGTTCCCATCCTATCCAGTTACCCCAGTGATGCAGAGAATAGGAATGCCTAAATTGAAAGACCTGTTTCAAAGAAAATGGTTTCACTTGGGAAAACAATCACGAAATATAGTCCTTTGAGGTTAAAAACAATGGCTGCACTGTCACAGCAAGTGAAGGCAACACTAAACCCGCCACTGACGGTAGCGCTGTAAGATGAAGCCTAGATGCCAATCTGAGAAATTAAATTATGTCAAGGAATAATATGATAATTAAGTAAGATCTGATAAGTGTACGGTCTTTACGATTAATGCTTATTGCCTTTTGAATCCCCACACAGAAGACAATCCTGTGCACGAGTTGCACGTAAACCAAAGGAGGCAAATCTGCTGCTTAAGGTATTTTCATTGTTATTCTCGCTGATTATCGGAACAAAATTAATCCAAGTCACATCCAGTAAAAACAACACCACTTGATTAAATGTTCCCAATTTAAGCCCCGAAGCTTAGGAGCGAAGGAATTTGAAAGGAATGTAATACACTTGAAGAATGTTTGATGGATTGGGAGGTTCCGTGGCTCTGGCCCGTGTTCAGCAGTTTCCTCCCCAGAATCCCACCACCACACGCGTCCTTGGAGCTCCGTCCCCTCCAGAATTACTGCAGAGGACAGGACAAAGAGTAGAACCCCTGACAGCAAATACTGCTGACTTGTGTTCAAAGTGTCTTCTGCTAAGGAACCTTGCTCCCTTCTTTTATCTTACACTTTGAATAATACAAATCCAACTTCTCATCCACGTAACTGCAGCCAAAATCCTTCACTCTGCACCTTCCCCACCTGGCTTTGCTGCGGGTTCTGTCACTGCCTGAGAGGGCTCTCAGCATTCCCTGACGATGAGAACACTTTGGGAATGGGAGAATTACTGTATCAGCTATCGTTTAATTTGACAGCCAAGATTTTTAGGTTTCAAACAAAAATAAAACCCAGGAAATATATCTGTACTTAAACAAAAATGTAAATTTAACATACACAAAGAAATGGCCTAGAACAAAGCAGAGAAGGCAGCAGGATGTACTAAGGCTTCAGCCAGAAAAATGTAGTGGAACATCACAGAACTTTTCCAGCAATATTTTTATATTACTCATGTCAGCAGAGTACACCAAAAAGAACCTACCAAGAAGAACATGCCTTCGAAGTGCTGGTACAGAAAGTACCAGAATTGAGAAAGGTACTAACAAAGAGTTAGTAAGAACAGTGAATTCTATACTACTATAAAGAAATAGTTCTCACAGTGCAGTAATCCTACCTCTGAGTCTAAATTCACTGTGTAGAGGAAAATACGAAAAGACTCTCTCATACAAGAACAAATGAATGAACCAAAGACATATATGCTTATAGAAGGTTCCAAAAATGGAGAACGATGAACTGGAAATAAATTTAAGGATTTCACAACAGTGTGAAGGGAAAAGATAATACTCTCCACTCACAAGCATTTAGCACTTGCACTTCATTACTGAAGAAATGGCACACAAGTATTTTAGGACACATTAGAAGAGTATCCACTGGAACTAGTCAAAAAGAGAGGGGGACGTTTAAGATGTGAAAAGGAAAACATAAGTAACTGACAAAAAAAACCCTGAAAATTTCAGTTTTATTTGATGACCCCCTCAGTAACGCGGCTGCAGCCACGATATCCCCCGGGAATGCTGGGGAGCAGACCCATGGCTCTTCCCACGTGCCCCACAGCCCCCTTCAGCTGCCTCTGCCCCACAGCCAGAGCCCCCCTCCCCGGGCTGGGCTCTGCACGCACAGTTAGGGTGTGCAAAGCCACAGACAGAAAATCGGAGCCCATGTGCTTGCTGTAATCCCTACGTATATTCCTAGATAAACACAGGCACAATCCCTGAAATTTGGCTTGAAAGAAATTAAGGCTGGCTCTCGCAGTTGGACTAGATGGTTGCTGTAGGTCCCTGCCAACTGGACTATTTTGGACTATTCTATTCTTTATATTATTTAGATTTTTTCCTTGTAGTTGAAGTTAAATTTTCATTCTATATATCATGTACCATTTTTTTCTTTAGTTGGAGTTAAACGTGGACTATCTTCAAAGCCAGTATTAATACAGTCCCATTCATGACCTACCACAAAGTGATGCTGACTACACAGGCGCAGTCCCATTGAGTTGAGCACGTATGTTTAAAGGACTATACCTGGAGGCAGTGTAAAAGGTACTCTGGATTAAAAATTAACAACTGATACACGTCTTCAGCTGTTACTGGTTGTGATGGAGAGGTATAACGAAAGCAATAAAAAAGGATCTGAAGTGAAGACAATTAGAAACGGGATTTACTCTTTCTCTGAGAAACACGGTATCAGGGCGTTCTACGTGTGCCCTCAGGTCAAAAAGTTTGTTATTTAACAAATGCTTTGTAAGAAAAGTTTAAGAACAGTACAGTAACATACGGTGTCTCTTCCACACACTCTGCAGTGCCAAGAGATGCAGACCCTGAAGGCAGGGACCAGAGACACCTGGGGAGGATCCCAGGTACCAAACCCCAACACAACCTGCCCAGGGGCTTTCCTGTACACGGGGGTTGGCTTAGCCTGGGGGAGCCTTTTCTCTGAGCCCTTCCTTTCTCCAGCCCTTTCTCCGAGCTCATTGGTGATTACATAGGATCTATTAAAACTCGACTACTATAATGTACAAAAAAGGTCAAATGAGTATTTTTCACACAGGGTCAATGTATACCCCAGGACCCCAGGCTGTGGAAAGGACAGCCCGTAACTACAGAGGAATAAAATCCAATTTTTGCCACGGCATTGTTTCAGAAGGGAAGTAATTCAGCTCTTTTCTTGTGGATTACTTCCCCCTCTCACTTAGGAAAACTAAACCCAAAGTCTCTGCCCGGGATAGCCGCGATCCTCTAAGCCCCCCCTCGTCTCACAGCGTTGCTGCAATCCAGTGCCAGTGCGTGGGATAATTCCTAGTGGCAAAGAGCGATCACCACAGCTAAATTTACTGAGTAAAGAAAAGGATTGCATAATGAGTTTACAAGATTAAATGAAAAAAGCTATTCCTCATTTTAGAATCCAATTTCCAAATTTAAAAGGTAATTTTAAAAGGTATCTTTTAATGCAAACATCTAATTACAACAATTACCAGAAAGTTTTCCAAAGGGCTGTAACAGCAGGCATCCTCAACTAGCTCATCCTTCCCAGGAGGAGGAACGATGGGAAGCTAAAGGAAATTCATATACTATTTTTATAAAGGATTATCATGATTTTACAACTTCCCATCATAGTAAGACATGTCTGTGATGTTATATAAGTATTATTGCACGCCAGCATTTCTTTTAACCAAGTCTTGCTACCGGCCAGCTATTCTTAGCGAGGGTTCTGGCGTCGCAGCGGCTCTGCCAAGAGCCCCGTGTGGAGGCTGCGTGCAGCTGAATGCACAGCCGTACAAGATGCTGTTCCAGCAAACACAGCACGGCATTATACTGGTGTAACTAGTTACCTTGTTGTAAAAATCAAAGTATTTATTCCATCAGTTTTTCACAGGATTAATACACTTACTGCATAAAAGCTCTTCTAAACAGTCACAAGACTTCTTAATGAATTGCGTCTTTGTCATTAGCTTGAGCAGATTATACTGGAAAATGTGTTTGCAGTCCTTTTCCAACATGAAAACTTTCAAAATTAATGACTTTGCTAAAAAAACTCCAAAAACAAACTCTAAATTAGTACCTGCTGAGATTACTTCCTCAGACTTTAAGGTGTCTCCCCTAATCTGAAGACTACAAATGCAACTAATTCCTTCTCTAGAAGTACATAGCAAAAATTAATAGTTCTCTCTCTTTCCCTTCCTCATGGTGCCACTGCTGCCGGGACTGGGGGTACGGTTTAAAATGGAACTGGGGCCAACCTCGTCAACAATATTGGTCACGTAGTAAGAAGACAAAACAAGCAGGAAAATAACCCAGGTCCGCCTGGCTTTGGGCAGAGCGGGACTCAACGACCAGCAGTCACCTCCAGCCGAGGTGACTCCGGGATTGTCACACAGCAGTTGAGCATTTTACCTTAAAAACTATCACCTTAGTAGTGAAGCAAAAAGCAGCGGTGTCAGTGCCCACGTTTCAGACCTGCTGGCCATAGGAAGCGTTCCAGACACAAGGAATGCAGCTCCTGTGCATGGAAGGGAGCTCTGCTTTCCCAAAGGCAATGGCTCTGAAGAAATAAGAAGGGACACTAAACCCAAATGTTTTCTGTGAGTTTTTAGAAGGGGGAGGTGACAAAAAAGGAGGATGCAAAACCAGGTCCTCCCACATAAATCACCGATGACACCAATAACGCTGTATCTCTTCAAGGTTTTTAAGGACCCAGCCAGAGCCCAGAGGGTGCAGGAGAGAGCTATGGAGTTATTCCAGGCTTGAACAGCGAGACCTCTTTTATTGTTGTTTGGTATTTTGTAGGCAAAATATTGTCAGTTTGTGCTTGATAAATCTCCCTGGTAATTTACTTATTGCAGAATTATTAAAATGTGTAGTAATGCATTTTTATACATAACAGCTAGTTCCAAAGCGAATTCTTAAACATTAGAGACCTATGCCAATATGAAGCCCCTTAAATAAAAACGAAACAAATCATGCACTAACAAAAATTCGATATCAGCTTATTTTCTAGAAAATGCTCTCATTGTTCTACCTCAAATCAAAGCTAAACTCATCACCAATCAGCCTATCAAAGGCAGGGGCCCAGCTGAACTTTAACATTTCTGAAATTAACCAACAGACTTTTCCCTCGGTTTCCTGGGATGCTACCAGGTGTCTCAGGTCCCTTAGCACTGACTGCATAAAGGGATTAAAACCACCATTATTTTGCAATTAATACAGATACGCTTCATATTGGGGCTTTTTTTTCTGTGCTGTCTGAATCACCGAGGTGAAAGCCAAGGTGTTGACAAGCAGTAGAGTCTTCTCTTGCAATGGGAACCTCTGCAGAGTGAATGTCAGAGCCTTCAGGCAGCAGCCAGGGCAAGGGGAGGGCCAGCACAGAAAGACATTCCTTTCACTGAGTAGCATTTTATGAACATTCATTCAAGTTACACAGGCCAGGGTAAAAAAAAATGTAAATATAGGTGTTTCTTTATGACCAATTAGTAGCAAAACATTTTTTTTCCATGCTACTGTTGCACTCATGTCATTCAAAAAGGAAAAAAATCAACTGATTCCAGCATCCACAAAGCACAAACAGGTCACAAGTTCCAAACTCATACACTGAACGAGCAAGAACAACAGCTTGCTAGAGCAAAAAAGCAAAGTGGATTTACATTCCAAAATATGTTACTAACTTGTGACATTTGAGTCATTTCTAAACTTCAGGGAAGAAAACAATTACCTGGTTCTAGTACTTTTAAAAACTTTTATTATAACTGATATCCATATTCTGTCCAGGATTTTTCATAACCGTCACTAATTTTTGTAGAATAAGAAAAAAAAGAAAGTCCCGCAACATGATTTGGTATCAAACTAGTTGCAACGTGAAGCAAATAAACGCAAAGCGTACCAAAATTACTTATATATTTATATTACATTTCATTTTGAACAAGTTGAAATACAAAACACACACTTGAGACCGAGAGAGGGCTTTAAGCTCCTATTGCTTATATTAAAGCCCTACTTCATTTTCCACCCAGCAAGAGTTCAACACGTCCATAAAGCGCTGTCATTAAACGCAGACATTATGGATCCAACAGGAGGTCAGAACCCCCTGCCCGCTCTAACCCTAGCCCTGGAAACACAACTAGCACCCTGTTCTCGTACCTGCACCCAACCCCAGCTGGGTACCCGGGCCACGGAAACGCGGATCTTACCAGCCCAAGCATCGTCCATCGGACCCGAGGCTCCCCTAAGGACGCGGGCAGACCCCGGCAGGCTGGGTTGTGCAGCCCGGCCCCGGGGCAGCAGCCGCCCCGTCCCAGCCCCGGGCGGACGTGCCTCCTGCGAGCCACGGGAGACAGGACTTGGCCGGCTCTCCCAGAGGTCAGGTTACCCACCGGCCCGCCGTGGAAGGAAGTTTAGAAGTTAAGGATGAGCACACATCCTGCGAAGACTAAAAGCATCTGATTTTGACAGCAGAGTTATAAACAACAACGATTTTAGTTCTGCTGGATTTTTGTCTTTAAATACATTAAAGAAGTAAGTTAGCCTGCGCTCCAGCTTTTGTACAAGTTATATTTATATCAGTGTTGTTTAAACAGGCCAAGAGCAATAAACGGAGCTAGTTTTGTTTTAGGAAACTTCAGCTGAAGCATTACAAAAGCTGTGCCATGGATTTCTTTATTAGCAAATGCGGTACCTTTACAGCTCTCGTGCGCTGCACTAATAAAAGGCAATAGCATTAGCATTAACGGGACAAGGGCTATGACTTGGGCAACAGTCCAAAAAAGTTTCTTTGAGAGGCAAAGAAGAAGAAAATCTCCCCGAGGTTCCCAGAAGTGTGATGAACTGTAAAGAACAGAGGGACTCAGCGCAGCCTTCCAGGCTGCATCTACGTTAGCAAACTCCACAGGCACCGAGCCTCTGCCTTCATCCCAGCAGCCCTTACTATCGGGCCCTGGCGTTTTATCACATCTTTTCTCCATTCTAACCTCGGCCTTGTCCACACACCCCGTACACCCCTTTTACCAGCAGCAGGACTGCATCGGTGAAAATCCAGCTATGACATTTGCTGGAGTAAACAAGGCTGAAACCCAATTCACTGCCACGAGGAGCCTCCCCCCGTTTCCCCGGGAGCACGATCCGTGCGGAGCTGGAGGGCGAGCAGTGCGCTCCCTGGCACCCTGGTCGTGCGGCAAGATCCTGTCCGAAAATCCTCCCTGGGAGGAACGACCATGGAACCCGGCCAGTGCAGTGCACCCTCATACTTCATTGACAACAGCAGCACATTCTGTCTTAATCGGAAGGACGACAATTTAGTGCTGTTCCCAGCTTCCAGCTGAAAAGGAGCGTGCTTACATTTCTCAAGAATTCGTGTTAAATATGATATCATAAGGACCCCCATGATGATATAGTATAGAATTTAAAAATTAATTTTATTTATTAATATCCATTTTATCAATGCTACCTCCCTACAAAAGTACAAAATAAAACAGATTAAACATTTCACAGCATTATAGGACCAATCCTAGAGAATTTTCCACTAAATATGAACCTATAAAACCTAAAGAAAAAAATCAAAATGTTCTTGATTCTACAAAGAAAACTGTACAGTATACCTTAGAATTTAACCAAAAACAATTGTGTCTGGATATAAACAAAACAGCATTATCCTACAATAATTGATTTTCTACTAATTTTTTTCATAGAAACAAAACTTCAAGGGAATCTTTAGAGATGACTCTTGAGCCATCTTGAGGTTTGAGATCCTTGGGGTTTTTTGCTTATGATTGACATGCTAAAATAAATATACCGAAAAAGTCCCATTCTGCACTTTCAAAGTTCCCATGGACACTACTTTTACAAGGCCCGTTCAAACAAATGTTCAGATCTTTAAAATAATAAACAATAATAAGCAGTTTAGGGATTAACTAGCTGAGCTTTGAATCCCATCTCATTTTTTCTACAAATTACTCTTCATAAAAAAATAAGTTTGATTTTAAAACTAACATCACTTTGCACAAGCTTCTGCTCTTCCAGCCTTCACCCCCACACATCAGTGTGTCCTTCATTCCCTTCTCACAACAAAGCTCTAATAGCACAGACTCATCCTGTGAATTAAACTCTTTTTCCTGCCGTGGAAACAGCAGCTCTAGACCCCCGACAAAAATACTGCCGTAAGCAGAGGCTGAGCTGCACAAGTTGAAGGATCTCCAGAGAACCAAACTGCCAAATACCGCCAATCTTTCTGCAACTAAAACCTATACAAAACCATCCAAAACTCAGCTCTGATTCCCACCAGTGTAGCTGTGTGTGCTGGTTTGGATGTCCAGATCCACACCAACACAACCTTCCTGCGCCATGGAGTACAGCACCTCTTCTGTCTAAGGGACCGATTTTGCAGATTAAGACATTTGTATTTTTTTTACTTAGACTACTTGCACTAGTTCTCTTCAGTTTAGTCCCTGGATCAATCATGTATCGTTTCATCTTGCAGTAACGTACCTTCCTGGACTCAAAGACGACCATGAGGATGAGACAAGCTGTGCTGGCAGAGCTTAGTTCTTTGTGCCCACACATGTTGGATTACAGGAAGTTTTTGTTACAGTAACGTTGGTCCAGGACTAGCTGTGGTGACCTTTCCCTTCTGCCAGTCTATGGAGACAACCCCTGTGGCCAGCTCCAGTCCCCGGCGTCCCCTGGCTACAGCTCTCCTCCCAAACCCTCCTCCTTCTTCCTGCCATCTCAGCCTTGGTCGGTGCTTCCTGCCTTGTCGCCCGTGGCTCTGCCCGTGACCAAGTGACCTGCACTTGGTCCTGCTCATCTTCATCTACGTCCTGGAGTCACCCAAGCAGTGGGAAATCCCTGATTCCCTGACCCATTCCTTGCCTCACCTTATCTACTCCCTGTCTGACACACCTCCTGGACTTGGGCTCCTTTCCTACAGCCTGTTGCCTCACCCGTCTTCTTACCATAGCTTCTCACCCGAGACACATTTCATCTTTTTGGGTCTTCATCTCAGCTCATTTGGCTTTACCCCCCACTTTCACTGGTCTCAGCCTTTGGCCCCAAGGTTAAAGCTGACCACAGACCAGCAAAATCACGTTGGCCTTCCTCAATCTGTGCACCTGGAGCTTGTATCGGCCAGGGCCTCTCATCTACAGCTGTCAGGCAACCGCCCCAGCTTCAGGGGTCATGGAATTTCACCAATATTCTAACAATGAGCCTTGTACAGAGGGTACAAGAAACAAGAGCGGGAAAAGCCACAGAGACCTGTTTGCTGCCAACCTCTGCTGAGGCAAAGCCTGAGAACAGAGAACGGGTAATTCTGCATACGAGGGATGAATGATGTAGGTTTTCTTAGATCAATATAGCCTGCCTGCACCTTCACAACAAATTAGTTTCCTTCTCTTCTTGGTCAAAAACTGTTGTTGTCTTTTCAACAAATTCTCAGTAACCTTTCTCTGGGAGGCGAACAACAGGGACCAGGGATGGAGGCCAGTACAGATCACCTAAAGCAGCATCAGGCTTAAACAGCTTTGAAAGATACTGAAGTGGAAAGAACATTGATGAGAAATGTTTGCTGTCTGCTCCATCCTTGGACACCTCTTTTCACTTTCCTTGGATTACACTTCTATCACACTGTACACTTAGATTACACTTTTATTACAGTTTAGACTTCAATTACTCACTTTTTCCTAGATGACAAAGGTACAGAAGTTACTCTCACAATGGGATTCGGGGTGGGGGCACAGGGAAGGACTTTGGACACAAGCATCAAATACCAAGCACAAAATTTTCACACATCCTAGTTCCTTCCTTAAGATTTAAAAAAGACCCAAACCTTTTTTTCACTTTCTGTAAAAAGACTGCCACCACCGCACGAACTCTGACCATGACAGAGTCTTCAAATTATTCCAGTGAAAGTTCTGGCCCGCTAACAGCTATGAACAAGCCTCTGTAACAATCCATTTGTAAGAACCAGAACAGGCTGAGAAGCAGGATTTCCTTTCCACAGGAAGAAATCTGGTTCCAATCCAAATCCCACTGAAAGACATTCTCAAAGCTTCTTCCTAACCAGCAATTCCCAGCTACACACAGAGGTGCTAAACCAGCCCAGCTGAAACACACGTGAAAACCCTGTTCTGTGTAGGAACAGATGCTGCCGAGGACATGGCTGTCACCGAGCAGCTGTGGGAACTCCAGGCATCTCTGCTTCCCGGGAGCCCCCTCTCAGACCGTCCCCGTGCTACCGGAGCGGAGCTGCAGCTCCTGGGTGGGAGCCCGCTGAGAGCAGGGTCTGCTCCCGGCTCCCACCCAGAGAGCAGGCCCTACAGCAGCTTCTAAAGGCTCTCGGCCCCAGCTCCACGTGACTGGGACTTCTGGCATGTTCGGAAGCCTCCTCTGGAACGACCACCGCTGGCAGCTGGTCTGCCCGCAAGACCACTGCAGCCCCGGGGACACAGAGCATCCAGGGTCCTCAGATAGGACACAGCCCCAGAACAGTGTTTGCTGGAGCAGGACTGCTTGTACTGTGAGGTTCACTGCCCACGAGACCAAAGAGCTCCTGAAGGGCTGAACACAATGTGCTTAATGCCAGAGAGACAAAAACCCAGGAGCCCATCCCAGCATCGAGGACTCTGTGTTTGCAGGATCCCTGTTTCCAGGGCAGAGACTCCATAAAAGCCCTCACTACAGAGCTACAAAGGCTTTGAGAAGTCTTCCTTTTAAATCATGAAGGGCACTTCCCATTAAAGGAACGGGCTTCTCTTTAAACAGATTATGCAAGAGTGCTGAACTGTATCTCCAGGAATTGCAAACATTTTGAAGGAAAAGTAGTGGAATGTTGTCTGGTCCAGAAGAGGTCCTCCAAACATAAATCCGACAGCCCTTGAGATCTTTTCAAGCCCAGCTGATACGGACTGGTTTTAATAAACAAATTCACTTCCACTTCTGAAGCTTTTTAAGAACTGTCTTGAAAATCATTCCAAGTGCAGTAATAATTACTCTAGAGTTGACAGCCGTCTAAATTATGTCCACAGTTCCATGTCTGCACTGGAAATGAGCTTCCAGAAAAACACGGTCAGTAGACAATACTCCCCAACCTCAAAAAAAAGGTTTGACCAAGCTCTTTGCTAATTTGGAACAGAAAGAAATATACTGATTTCTTTTTCATAAAAAAAAAGGTCTCAAAAGCTGGTAAACCGCAGCCTATAATTATATGTTTAATTGCAAGATTACTCATTTAAACTAAATCTTGTTTTGTAGACATTATTAAAAGCCCTTTTTCTCCTGTAGAGTCAAGCAGGGAGCAATCACGCTCCAACTGCCACCACCTTGGCTAGTGCCATGCCCAGGAAGGGTCACAGTCTGAAGGATTATTAACTAGGGCTGCCTAAATTGTCTTCAAACCAGCCGCTACAGGGGATTTCCCTGCATGGTGACGCTACTCCAGCTCAGGTCTGAAGAGCCAGGAACAGATGGAGTGTCTCCATACTGCACCATCCCACACAAACCAGGCGTCTACACATCTGTGCTCTCCTGCACTTCCATCAGGACCTTTCTGATAGCACCTCAGACTGTACTATGACATCGTCCTACGTTGCAAATTCTTTCTCAAGTACAATTTTAAAGGAAAAACCGTAAGACACGTTCTACTAACAAAATTAAAAAATAAATTAAATACAAAGATGTAAGAACCTATGCTTAAAGTTTCTGTGGAAGCAAGGCAACACTCGGAAACCTACCCTCCTGCCTCATCCTGTGAGACACAGGAACAACAAATATCTGCTATTTTGGATCACAACAGTAGGAACAGAATCAGAGAAGGTGTTTTCCCTCTGTTCTTCAATGTGCTGAGTAGCATGGAGAAACCTAACCTAGAAGTTACAACGCCAGATTCCTGCTGCTGACACTGGCTGAGGGCAGTGCCCAGCACTGGAATTGCTGCACGGGCACTCACGGCCTCTGCCTGTCAAAGCAAATATTTATTTTCATCTCCCTGGTGTCTCTGCAGCATATGACACCCTTAACTTTGGGGAGGGGACGCTGCCGGGACAGCTGGCCCCAACCGACCTAAGGGATATCCCGTAGCACAGGGCACCGTGCTCAGTAATAAAAGCTGGGGACAAGGAGGAAGGGGACATCGGGAGTGACGGTGTTTGTCGCCCCAAGCAGCCGTTCCGTGCGTCGGAGCCCTGCGCTCCGGGACCTGCTGAACGACTGCCTGCCATGGGAAGTGGTGAATGAGTACCCTCCTTGGCCTGTATGAGCAGCTTTTGTTTTAATCTATTAAACTGGTTACAGCTCAGGCCAGGAATTTTCACACTTTTACCCTGCCGATTTTCTCCCCATCCCACGGCGGAGGGGTGTCGGCAGCAGCGTGGTGCTTGGCTTCCTACCAGGGTTAACCCACAGCAACAGGATCAATATATTCCCTCTTCAACACCTCCAAACAACTGCTAAGTGAAGCGTTTCGATGACATGCCATATCCTGTGATGAATCCTCCATTGCATTTGACAACAGCGTTGTTATTGATGTCAATTAACAGTTGTCAGGTTTACATGAGATTAGCTCATATCTGAAGTTAAATCCTGCAGTAAGAGAGAATGCTGGACAGATGAAAATAACCATAACATGAACAACCAGAAAACTTCAATACCCTAAAGCTGCAGCACATCTCTTCCTTGACACAGACCACTCCAGTAAGTCATGCCCAGACCACTCCAGTAAATCAAATCTCTCCTATCTACGCAGCTTCCCTGTGGAAGTGCAGTGCTTTGCCTTTAAGGTCTCGCTGGCTTGGGCTCAGAATATGAGCTTTGGTATAAAGCACAAACTATATCATTATTTGTTTGTAAAAATGAGTTCAATATCTGCAGTAGTTTAGGAACTGTACCAAGAATTCTGTACTGATCTTGTCATATTCCTGTAAAATTTTGGGCAAGCTGTAAAATCCACATACTTCAGTTCTATAGTTGTACAACTGAGATGCTACATCCTCGTGCTACAGTATATCAGATGATGACAAATTCCAAAATGCTTAAGTACCTCAGGAAATATTCTAGACGTTAATTAAAAATGAATTTAAAATGCAGTTACTATTCTGTACAAAATCCTGTTTTAATGCAATGAATTTGTACCAAGAATGCCTCGGTACCGTTTAACTTCCCAAACTGACTGAACTAAATCACATAATGGTGTTCTTATTGCACCCGAAGACGATCAGCACGGAAAGGTAGAACATAACATCCATCCTCCAACAGGCGTTTTCCACACAGACAATACCCGTGTTATTTGAAATGAGCCAATGCTAAAGGATGGCGGGTCCGGGAGAAGCCCAACAGTAACGGAGAAGTGCACCGTAGGTACTTACACCAGATGCAGACAGGATGTTTCCCAATAGAAAAAAAAAAACCAACTGAAAAGGTATCTGTTTTGTAGCAAAAATCTTTTCAGTTTTGCATGCATTTGTACCTCATTAAACAAACATCGCTAGTCAGGCCACGTAATGATTGCAATGAAAAAATCTTTGAAAACATGAACATCTTTTTTATCTGTTAACTTCATATATGAGCAGGTAAACTACAGAATATTATATAGTTTCATATCTTTTGCAATACATCCTATATTTAAAATGGACAGGGTTCGAAAAAATTAAATCTTCATTACCTTTAAGCATTGTTCTTCCAGTTGATCCTCCGAAGATATTTAAAAGACCACTCCTTGCTCCTAACGATGTAGTCGCTTCCAATAAAGCACCAGTTATATAGTTAGAGAGAGCAGTCCTCTGTGTGGTAGCACGGTATCCCCAGAGAGCACCTCTTCCACATGGTCTTACACAAACCCCATCATCTTTGCACAAACAGTGTGTATCAAACAGCAGGAGCGTTCTCACAAGGGGAGGAAAACAGTCAAAAATATCTTCTGCTCCTTCTTCTTCTCTCACTGCATCAAAGATCTGCGAAGAACACAAAAGCATCAACTGTTTGTTCAGTTACTTAAGATAATACCCTGAGCACCAAAAAATTCAAAGTAGCATGACTTGTTGTAAAGTTCGACAGCCTCTGCCAAAAGGCACTGAGCTAAACCACAGCATGTAATCATTAAACCTGAAATGTCTATGGATCCAAGATTTCGAGTTGGGCTCCCAAGCCAGCTATTTAACTAAGATGTCATTCTGGCTTTCCATCTATGCTTACAAGCATTCTAATGAAAACCAGTTGTAAGGATCACCATTAGACAAAGTAATGTCACAGCAACACATCTGGGCAACATTTAAAATAGAGAATAGACACAAAATTATTTATAAGACTATTAAAGCCTTACAGATATCAGTAGCAGAAAACCAGACCTACACAGGGACTGCACTTCTCCTTGCTGCGTGAGGCAGGTTTCTGCAAACAGAAAGGGTTTTAATCCCCGTGAGCAACCTTTCCAAA
Organism: Xenus cinereus; assembly: GCA_025774025.1. Classification (NCBI taxonomy): domain Eukaryota; kingdom Metazoa; phylum Chordata; class Aves; order Charadriiformes; family Scolopacidae; genus Xenus; species Xenus cinereus. The sequence goes on from JAOXJK010000002.1 coordinate 21,853,889, forward strand.
TGCTCTGGTGTCACGTTCATTGTGTTACCCCCAGCCCACGCACCGCTCCTCCAGCTAATATTGGTTTAGTAGCCGTTTTCCAATATTTGTGCTAACACACTAATGAACTGCAGTCTGTGGCTTAGCAACTAAGTAATGTTTGCTTATTTAAAAGGGTCTAATGATCAAAGCGAGAATCTGGAAGAAATCTTTTCATTTAGTATACAAGGGGAGACTTGGTTCTTTGCATTCTTGTATGCTGACTTACTGATTAACACTAGCAATTTGTTTCAAATTACGAAGTGTAAACCACCAAACTAAAAATTCGCATAGTTCATTAGAACTGTTAGCGGGACAGGTGCTGAGGAAATCGTGATGGGGTTGTTCCCCATCGGTCCTTAGATGTGCCCAAGACACAAGCGGACAGCTTAACGTCTGTTTTGTGTGACTAACGGCCTGTTTCTTGCGGCCATCCCTCCCCACACATACACCCATCCCGCCTGTCCACCACCACACGAAACCCCATCCCGCCTGTCCACCAACACACGAAACCCCATCCTGTCCCACAGCGCACGCCCACCGTGCTCAGCCGAAGGTGTGTGCAGAGCCTGCCCCACGGCAGAGGCACCGGCACCTCATCCACCCTCATCCACCCTCATCCACCCTCATCCACCCCACGGCGGGAGCGAGGCGGGGGGCAAGTGTTCTGTGCCCAGAGCACCCCACCATCCACAAACAGAAGCTGTGCACGACGATGTGATTCTTCCACCCACATAACGAAACTGAGAAGAGCAGAAGCTTTGATTCAGCTACTAAATTCAAAACTTGGCAAATTTTTTACATCTTATTTGCCATAAACCAGAAAACCAAAAACAATGCAGTATTTATTAAAGTGCGTATCTCTTAGTTTTAATTTTCAAATTAACAATTTATTGGGGAAAACGGTAAAATTTTACTTAAAATATAATAATTTATTAACTAGTAATTTAATTCAATGATTTGGAAAAGAACACTGAAATATTTATTAACATGAAATAATAAATCTTTCACATCTTGACTATGACTTTTATAACTCAATTCCATTAGAAATATGGTCTTGGTGATTCATTACACAGTGAAATACTCTGGTGACTATCTTTTTCTTTTTTTTCCCTCTCCCTGCAAATTTTCTGGAATTAATAAATAAATAAATAAAAACAAATAAATACAAATTTATTTATTTATTTGGTCTGAGGGTTCTAGAAATATTAAGCCTTTACTTTACTGGGGGAGAAGGCGATCTCTGAGAGCACCGGCTGCCCGGAGAGGACACCCACCAGGGAAGCGGCTGGGAGGACCGGCGGGACGTGCAGGGACCCACCTTCCCAAAATGCTCAACACTGACCCCACCTCTTGCACGGGTGATGTCACACGCAGCAGACATAATTAGTCTTTTCAGCTTGTTTAAAAAATATTTAGTTAATGAAAATAATTTAACTTCTCAAAACTGCAGTTACCTTCCCAAATATTTTTAAAATTGGGTTCTGCAACTTATAAAGCCTGTCCTGTTGCCTACACAACTCAAACTTCTTCCAGCTGCCAAAGCAAAGAAAGCATTTGTTGACAGAAATAGGCGACAGTGTTTTGCTGGAGAGATTATACGTAGAATAATGGTGTTAATCTCTCCTGTACAAAGCAGACTTCAGGGCACTAGCTGTCTCCAAAGACCCTGCGCTTCATACGACATTTTCAAATCCTGTTTGTTTCCATATGTTAAAGCTCTGAATGTGCTACTTCTGCCCACACAGATGGGCTTACAAAAAACCAGATTTACAATGGGTATATTTATCAGCCACTGGAAAAAAAATCAGAATAGGAAGATGTCCCTCAGGTAAGTGAAAATCACCCCTCAGCGAGAGCGCACCAGGCGCCGTGGACACCTCCCCTGGCCCAGGAGAGAAACCAGCCGAAGCCAAGCCAGGGCTTGGAGTTCATCGGGGCAGAGGCACTGAGCTGCGTCGCTGCCGAAGAACGATCACCGTCATGAGAAATTAGTGTGAGCCACCAGAGTGAAACGCAGCACCGAGCTCACCGCTACCTGCCCACAACCAACGGTCCAGGAGGGCACGTCACTCCCGAGTCACACATCCAAACCGGAGGATGTCCACGCGCCGCACACCCCGCAGCACCCCCGGGGCCGAGGCACAACCCGCTCCCGAAAGCGCTGCCAGAGGAAAGGGAATTCCGACCTCCTTCTAAGTAGTGCAAGGTACTGACACTTGCAAGGAGTCTAGGGTGAGCCTTCTTACCTAGACCACCAGAATGAGCAAACATGTAAATGGTAGAATTTATATGCAATTATAGTACCTCAAGATTTACTTTAGACAATAAAAGCATACATTCTAATACTTCTTTTTTTTTTAAATGATACTTTTACAATAACAAGTGAGCTGAAACAGGTATCTCCATACACTAACACACTGGCATTCCAATGACAGTATACGATGGCTTTGATAGATTTTTGTTTTCTTCTATTTTTAAAAAAAGTTCTAATGTTAACTAAAAAAAATAAAAATTACTTGCAACATAAAATTTTGCAGAATACTGCAGAAGAAAAATACGTCCTCCAACTCAAAATAAAGATTAAATTCAGGCAGAATTCCAGCCTTGTTGTTTTATAACCAAGTCCATATTTGGAAAATAAATGGAAACAAAATAGATTTTTCACTCTTAATAACATATACAATAAATCATGAAAACTTTACTTTAAAAAGACCTCAGCTTTGCTTCTAGTAACTTAAAATGGTATCTGCAAGTTAACTTATTGATAACCTTCAGGCAATAAAACTTTCTTACCGTGACAACAGACATATTTTCTTAAGATATTCTTTAAAAATAACTATAAGGACAAGTAACTCCTGCCGGCCTTGAAACTATTCCGCCATTTCTTTTACAAACTCTTCTTCTGCTCAGCCATCACAACAGCTGCATCCCGTCCTTCCCTCCACAAGCAGCAGCACCCCCCCACCCGCGCCGCTCCTGGCCCCCCAGCCTGTCACAGGCACTCCCCCAAAACCGAGCCAGGTTCACGGGCGCTGCTGTACTGGAAACACTGGATGGAGCAGTTCATCAAAATAACTGCTCTGATTTCTCACTTAAGCTTCTGTGTATCTCTTCCTGTTTACTGTCATCTTTTTATTTGTTTCTCTTTTCCTATTTTTCCTGCCCCAGGTATTTAGGTGAGGCCCCGGGGGCATGTTATGGTTTTGCCAAACACCCAGCAGCTGCTTGGCGCCTACAAAACCCAGAAACTGGCATGAAGAACAGAACAAAGTTTCTTGTTATTAAGAAGCAGGCTTAATTTCTCTAACTTTATTATCATAATAAACAATATGAGTACCCAAAAAGTTTATTGTAAAAAACAAGAGTGAGGCCATAGCCCAAGGAACATTTCTTTTAAACTTAATTATTTTGGACGTAATTATTTTTAACATTTATCCCTTGATCTTCTTCACTGTGAGAGAACCAGTCACTTAATTACTCCCTGAACAATGCTCAGTGGGTAACTTCATTTCCAAAGATGTTGGAACAAACAACTGTCGATTGGGATCTGCAGAAATGCTGAAAATCAGACCAATCTGGGAAAAGAGGTCTGGCACCGATCTGGGATTTAAAGTCCGGTCGTGTGAACTCAGATTTCTAAACCAATCCAGAGTCATTGCTGGCCTTGGGTTCAATCTGGCTCGTATTTTCAAAAATAACTCCTGCTGTAAAAAAATGGAAGCAAATAACACTATTTTGTACAGTCCATTCTCCACATCTCATTTACAATTCTCTTTTCTGAGCAGTTTCTCAGCACCGTGTGTGCCACAGACCCCGGTGCCGAGCAGGCTCACTGGCCTCTGCCGGTACTGCTTCCAGCGCCACTGACCCGGTACGGCACCACCAAACCTAATTACAGCCCCCCCTGCTCCAGCGCCCGCCCCGTGCCCTCAGAAAGCTCAGGCATCTCCGCAGGGAAATCCACTACAAGATTTGGTTCAGACGACAGCAAGAAGTCAGATGCTGTACGGATGGATGCTGGCAACATCAAGGGAAAAAGAACTCTTAACAAAAGCAAACTTTAAAAGCTACAGCAAAAATGGTTGTATTGTATTTTCTACCACTACTCCTGAAGTCAGCAATTAAAATTTTCAAACATATTTTACTTAAATTGCAGTAAACTTAGATGAAAGACATGTCCGAAAGAAAAAATACTTAATATTGAGCAGCAAGTTAACAGACATCTCTATGCAACTTCATTAGGGCTGAAACTGCCTTGCAAGAAGTCAAATCCTTGGCAAAACTGCAAATATATACAAGTAAATTTTTATTTTTAAAATAAACTGATAAATTTTCTGTATTTTTTTGACAATTTTGCACCATCTGTTTCTTTCAGGACAGTTAATCTGTTGCAAGACAGAAGGTTCATGTTATTATGCACCAAGTGTGGATTCCAAGGGTTCCAGGACTGGGTTCAAACATGCATCACCGCGAGTGTTCTGCACCAAAACAGATCAAAGAGTGACCATCCCTCCAGGACTTCCAGAGAAGAAAAAGAACAGGGTCCCACCAGTTTAGTACAGACACTTCTCTGATTTTCAGGAAGAAGGCAATCTTTAATTCATGGACTTTCTAAAACACAAATCTGTTGTAACAAATTCTGATTATGCATCAACGATGAGAACTGAAACACACTGAACACCGAATGCATTTTCTGTCGCCTCCAGAATCATGTAAATACCTGTCTTTTTTACTGCCACGTACTTCAGATTCTCCAGAAGACGTGGCAGAGCCCCACCGCTCACACAGTTACGCTGTGATGACAGAGATGATGCTGTGAAGGGCAGAAAGGTCTGCTTCTCAAGACTACTTCTCCGCTCTGGTGCCTGACACGTTCATGTCAGCAATCAAATGGGTGACAACTTCAGAAACACTTTTGAGACACTGAACTAATTTGAGCTTTTTCTGTAAGCATTTTGCAGTGTTTGGAGTACAAGTGCTAGACGTTCACACTGCTAGAACATTATCTTCTTGGTGGCACTCATTGGCCTGTGACCACATAAAGCACACACCAGAACAGCTGATCAAATTTTTGGCTCCAAGTCCTACCATGTTCTGGTATTTTACAAGACAAGCAGGGCAAGGCATAAAATCTGTGGTCAATTAAATTCCATTCCTAACTTACTATTCAAGATGAAGGGGATGATGACAAATATTCACCCACAAGCTTTAGGAAATTGTGCTGCCTCTCCAATTTGCCTGAGGTTCACTACCTCTCGCCAGCTTCCCCGATTTCCTGTTTGTGACGACACCATGGCAGAGTTCCTCCCCAGGTACAACACAGGAAACATGGAAACAGCTCTCTGGAACCAACTGCAGATCCACAGGTTGGGGTCAAACTCCAAAATTCCCACGAATCCTCTATCAGCATCTCACAATCTGTCTTTTTTGGCTAACAAGCAACATTCTTAAAGGATTAGCAACCATCCCAGATTAAAAATAAAATAAAATAAAATAAAATAAAATAAAATAAAATAAAATAAAATATAAAGGGTTATACATCATGATGCCTTTCCCCATACTCAACAGATTTTGGAGATGCATTTGAGGGCAGATTCAGCAATGGCACTTGTCTGCCTGCAGCTTTACTAACAAAAAAAGAACCACCACCATCCGAAGGAATTTCTGCTGAACCACAGGCATTTGGTGCAGGTTTGCGTTTCTGTTGAAGCGGCAGCAGTAAAGGACTGTTGTGGCACAGTGTGACTCGGTCACCACCCGCCCCAGCACGTTAGGATGACAAAGAACAGCCCCGGGAGACGCGGTGATCCCAGAGCTGCAGCAGCGACTCGGCAGCAAGAAACTGGAGCTGTAACACTAACGCCCGTTTGCAGTGAAATACAGGCAATCGTGCAAAGACTGTTCAGAACCCCTGTTCAGGGGTTAACAGTGTTCTCGACGCATTAAATTGCTCGTATCTTGCGCTCTCTATGTATTTTCACATGGTGCTTAAACAGAATATCTTGACTGCTGAGATCCTCATTTTCGTAATGGAAAAATTCCTTAAAATATCCCTAGACTTCTGAAATGCTGGTTTGTATTTGAAAAAATGCCTAGAAAATAAGAGAATACAGTGCCAAGGTACAATCTGAAACGTACCTCATCACGTACTGGGAATACTGTTATCTTGGAATGGTGGGGAGAAAACCCTGCTCACAATAAATACAGCAATCAATACCGCTCTACTTTTGCCCGGTACTTGACAAATGCAGTATTTACTAGAGGGGGGCTCAGGTGCTGTTCATCTTTTGCTTGGGACACCACAGAGAAGCAAACGAGGAACTACTGCGAGAAGCCAAGAAGTGGAAGGTCAGTCTGTGCAGCAGCAGCCCAGCAGGGAAGCAGCAGAGAAGACAAAGGGACGATTTCTGATGGCTGAGGGAGAAAGAGCTTAAGTGACACTGCATTGAAGCTGCTTTGAATGCCCTCAACGGGAGGAGCGGGTAAAAGAGGAGAGGAAGGAAATATAGTAAAATGAAGTGAGGTTGTTCTGGCTTTTTTTTTGCATTCTGTGCATTTTTTCAATGCATTTAACGAGACTGTGATTTTTACAAAAGGTATCTGCTTGCATAATTTGCAATTGCAGGCAGCGAGTAGAAGCGAACACCGCGTGTTCTGCCCTCACTGCCCAAAACCAGGGGACACGATGCCAAGGGACAGGCTGGCGTTACTATCACTTTCTCCCTGCAATGGGAATAAATCTGGGGAGTCACAGGGAAGCAGGGCAGGGTGTGTAACGCTGGCAGATGAGGTGCACGCAGCAGGGTCTGTCCGGTCCCTCACACATCCCAGGAAAGGAACGGCAGTCTTCAGGCACCCCCCCATCACGGGAGCGGATGCTTGTTCCAGCATGAGGACAAACTCTAATTTGCTCATGGCTTTTCTAATCATGCCCGGCGTTACAGTCACCGGGGCAGCCCCAGTTGTTTCCTTTGCTTTTCTGTAAATGAGCTTCAGGTTCTAACAATTTAGATGCAACAGTGCAGTGACCTGTCCCACCTGGCCACCCCCAGCAGCTGTCCTGTCGATATCCTCGTTGCACTGCCTCTTCTCACTTTTCGAACTTGTGCTCTCACTTGAAGGAACAGGCAGAGGTGGATCCTTAGACAGAGCACAAGACAGTCTCACACTACAGAGCAGCAGCGCTCACTGATTCAACAGCAATTTTTGCTCCGTACCACATTTTACCCAGTAAGTTGTAGCTGGGCACCGCGGCAGAGGACACGGGGGGAACGGCCGGGTTCCCCCTGTAGCGCGGGGAGCAGCACCCACTGCCAGGAGAGAGAACGAGCACAGATGTGCCCAGATACTCATAGTCATTAACCCACGTTCCGTGAACTTTCTACAGCTCCAATCGCAATTACAGAATGGGCATTACCTCACCAGCCAATATTCCTTATGAATTGCATCCTGCTAAGGATGAGATCATCCCGAGGAGCAGACACTGAATTTAATGAGGATCAAACCATCCTGCAGAGGCAACCCCTAGACATAACATCCTTCAGAAATAACACCAACCAGCCCCATTCGGTTCTGGTACATGACCAATGTCTTGAGCAGGGAAAGCTTTTCATGCATGATCGTATACAACAGAGGCTGACAATAGACATCAACTAACTGTCATTTGAAAGTAAGTACTTGACATTCCAATAGGACTAAGGAGAAAATGAAAGGGTGACACCACGCACAACCCAGGAGCTCCTCACGTCTCTTTCCAGCAATGTGAAACAATGCCCTCGCCAGCGAGACTTCTGTAATCTTACCCAGAAAAGGCCAAAAATACCACTTTCTGGGCAGTCAGGGCAGCTATTTATATTTCTGTTGGCACTAAAGTACATGTGAAAAAATATTTTTCTTAATAGTAATTAATTATTTGATTACTAAGTTCTCTTGCTAACTTCTTCAGTTTGAATCATAATTCTTATATTTTTCTAGTACTTCTCAACTTAGTATTCTGGGCTAAATAGCTGCTAACTGTTCTACTCTTATCAAGTCTTCCTGCAGGCAGTACTCTCCTCATATTTTCTAAATGAGTGCTTACTTCCTCCAAACTTTTATCAACAAATTCACTTAAAAGCAATATACTGTCTTAGTAACTAAATTAATTAAGTATGCTCTAGTCAAACACCTCTGTTATTTCAACTTCACTCTGGAAGTAACTACCTGTTCTAAACATACTTGCTGAGCTAAAGCGCACCTTTATTTACTGAGAAGATGGTAGTTTCACTACTGATGTGGGTCACGTCTTTGAACACCCCATCACGCGGATTGGGATTTCGGGAGTTAACAGCTTTCAGAATTGTCTACTGAGTTTTTAACAAAAAAGTACATGCACAACACATACTTTTGTTCGGAAATCATATTACTTTTTTTAAAAAATATATTTTAATAATGACATTTGATACCTCTTCCTGATGAAAAACAAAGATATTCCATTAATATAGAACTGCTCAGGTGTGCCATAAAAACTATTTAAAGCAAGAAAAAACTGGCAGGTTGACTTTTCAATAGAGAATAGAAGTTTCACTGCAGATAAGTACATTATCTAAAATAGACAGTAATTAGGATTAAAACTCCATGCCAGAAAGCAGACTGGAATAATTCACAGTCAAACCACTTAGATGTTAGAATATTAAATGTGCTATGACTGAATAATTTCAATTCAAGAGATGAACATTTTCATTGTAAATTCCACCTTTCGCTGCACGTCTTCGGAACACCCCACTGTAATGGGATGATACTGTTAAAGGGATCTCTGAGCTTTCCAAATGCAAGTGAAAAATAGCAACAAATACTAACAGAAGCCATCAAAAACTCTATTTAATACATCCTTAAAGGCTTACTTTCTTCAAAGGTAGAGAATAAATGAATTAGTTAAGTCATTAAAGGTTTCAAACAGGCACCAGGTTCATCTTTCCCACGCTGCCGGTGTGCCGGGTGCGTTCAGGACAGGTTGATGCTGAGCACTCGCTGCAGAGGAATCCCACAGCCCCCTTCCCACATGGCTATTTTTTTCAACTCTTATTCTACACACAGAGCAATAGTCAGTCTACATTTTCTCTAAGAAACAAACAAATAAACAAAAACCCCAGACACATCAGATGCAGGCAGAAATCTGTACGATTCTGTCCCTTATTAACAACCGTAATCTTCCAATTTGAGGAAAGACTTCCAGAAAACTTACACATCTAGAAATAACTGCGTCCCCACACATGAACTGATTAAACTACTTTAAAAGATAAGCTTAGCTGCATATTTCTGAACTACAAATTGCCAGTAAGTTTGAGGGGTAACCCACAGTACACAAAAAACCTATGAGATCTGCTGTCAACAAGACCATCTTGAAATCAAAGCCCCAAACACAAAGCCTGACACTAGCGGCCGTTGAAGACCATGGCTCACCAGCTCTTACATGTTTGGTTTGTCGTCCTCTTTCTACAATCTTATCTATTTGCAAAACTCTGGCTTTACCTCTTCTTTTAAAGTCTTATTTTAATACATGTACTCACAGAAGCGATTCAGAAGGCACAGCCTATTCCCCTCCCGTGTCCCCGGCATCAGGAGCCAGAAGATCACTCGCTGACAGCACCGGTAATTCCGTTTTCACCCACTGCGACGGTGCATCGTTGCCACCACAGGAACTGCTCAAATTGCTTAGGAAGGTCTTCAGCTCAGACCAAACGTGTCAAAGCTCAAAGACAAACCTGGCTTTGTATTTACGCAATCGCTATTGTTATTTGTATAAAAAACTGAATTTAGGGGTTTATTGTACTGTACATTGGGGATTTATGTTGAAAGAATACTGAAACAGTCTTCCCAAATCTACCTAAACACTCTACAGCTCACACCTACAGGCAGAAACACAAGTATCACATAAACATAATGTGCAACAGAACTTTATCTGTATCTCAAAATATTTTCATTTATAACCAGTTGCAGGAGCATATTACTACAGCTGTAAAGTCCATGCATCCCACCCATGGCACAGAGCTAAGAAAAGAGCAACTTGGAGCATTTTCCTCAGCACAGGAAATCAAGTTCTCATTTGCTAATTTTGCAGACACTGATCCATGCGTGTTTGTTTGCTTGATCTTCAGCTGTTGGGTTCGCAGGGTCACATGAATAATTATAAGATTATTTTGGATAGTACTTAGGGGCCAGGAAATTCTCAGAGTTTTCATGACTGAATTGTTTAATAGAGTTTTAGGTCAGGCTACAGAACACGATTTCATGAAACAAAATAACTTTGTTCTATAAAGAGGCATTTTCCACTTCCAGGGTTTTTTTGCATTACCTAGAAATAGAAAAGGCACTATTCCCAAAGTAACAGCAGGATACTGATACTCTGAAATTCATTTTTAAATGACGGGTTTAATCTTAATTTACTGATAAAAAGTGAGTCTTCAGTCATCTCTACTCACAATGAGCATTTCATAACTCTCCTAAAAAAAGTCATTAGCTGCTAAGGAAGATGATGCTGTATCTATAGAAAGTATCTCAAGAAGTTGAAGCTCAGATGACAGCCTGAACAGGCCACACACAATGCAGTGACCTAAAGAAATCAGTTCCTCTTGTCCTTCTTTCCAGCGGGTGTGCGCAAACGCTGCCTTAAACTAAAGAACTGTCCAGCAGAAAACCATACATTCAATTTTCACATATTATTTTTATTTTATGACACAACTTTGATGATAGATACCTAATAGACACTAATAGCCAAACTTGTATTAAGACAATACATACTAGAATAAATCTGTATTTACCAAAGTAATTGTTACTGGAAGAGTTTTTTAGTTTCATCCAAATCTGTATGAATCCATCTGAAATGATGGTAGCACTATGATTACATTAAAATAGGTACGTTTATTTTGCCGTCTCCAAGTAGAGTTTTGGAAGCCAATTCCAAGATCTAACCACAGGACAATGATTCATTAATCGTATTTCCAGTTCAGTTCTACTCGCCTGAAATGCCCATGATAGATACTCTAATGTTCTGCAACTTTCAAAAGTTCCCATTCCTTCATTACAGTTAAAAGATGTTTTTTTAAAGTAAATATGCTTGTTTTAAGACAGCGAGTGACCAAACAAGGACAGTGGGAATGAGAGCATTAGTACAGTATTGAAATTGCACTTTTCAATTAAGTAAATCTGATTCTGCAGGAGCAGAGTGTATGTTCTCCTTTCTTTTCCCACTGGAGTGGAATGTCACTTGAGGCTTGACTTTCAGAATTTAAGGCATCTGGCTTAAGACCAGAAGAACAAAAATATTTTAAATTAACTTTCCTTATTCTCTGGGGATTGTTAGAGACCCAGGGACTACAGTTTAGTCATCCATGAGATTTATTTTGCTTTAGCGTTAGCTTCAGCTAAACTTTGTATATACAACAGCTTCCTTACCAAAATTCATAGCCACTCTCTTCAGCACAATCATTTTTATAAATTGCAATTATTATACGCTGAATTACATGCGTAAATGACCTATATATATGATTAATCTCTCAAAATGGAAGCTAAAACTTTGATTCCTATTATGAGCTTCTCCTTCACACTGTCACACCAGTTTTGAAAAAATGTTGATTCACTTATCTATCGTTACACATGCCCATTTTAGGATTCTTTAAACTTTTTCAAAAGCTTCATCTTGGTGAGAAACAGCTTCAACAGCTTTGGGAGAGCTGGGTACAGCTTTGTTTTGAATTAGCTGCAGCAAATTCTCACATACATAATAAAGTATTCACGTAGTGGAGGGAGGAAAGTGGTAGTGGGGGTTTCAGTTCATTCCCAAGCAAAAACGGGTGTTCGGTCTCTAATTTTAAATAATTATCATAGAAGGACAGAAAACTCCTGAAAGCGCTGTATGTTTCCACAAAACTCCAGTAGGAGCACAGCATTTTACTGAAGTCTCAAATACTTTAAGCTTGACAAGCACACTCTTAACATCTTTAGAAGGCATTTTTGTCACAGTAGCATCATTCCGAGAATAAGCAAAAAGCCTTTTTGTTCAAATAGTGCTACGATAAGAATTTGAGACAGCATCAGGGACAAAAAAAACATTTAGAAGTCCTTTATAAAGGTTATATAGATCTAATGGATCTTTCCTGTAGTACAGAATAAACAAGCAGAGATAATTTCCAGACTCTTATTTCCTCAGCAGGGTATCAAGGACAATCTATTCCCACGGTAGGTAAAGTTTTCATACGCTTTTAATAACAGAGGTCTCATCAAACCCCAAATCTACATAAAATATATAAACCTATTCTAATACTAGCACAGAAAAGGGCAATGCTGTGATGGAAAAAAGTCAGTTCCATCCAAGATATGTACTTCTAAAATCTGTTTTAAAATTGAGTCTTTATATTCCAAAAGATATTCTACAAACTGTATTAATGCATTCTTTTATAATGAAAACTGCGTATGAAGGTTTATCTATCAAAGACCATATGAAAACAGAAAATGAAGCAATGATGGAAGTTTAGGTGCTTATTAAAATTTAAGATGGAAGGTTTGGGCACTAGTTTAGTGTTAGTAAAATAACATACAAAGATGACACTTCTTAAAGAGTCCCGGCCTCTCTCAGGATTAATAGAGAAGGATGGAGGAGTAAAGATGGCAACAAAAACTATTCCATAAACTAAGTTAAATTGGTTTTGATAACTCCGCACCCTCACTATGTACTTGCCAAACGCGTGACTGTAATTTTACATTTGAGTCTAGTGATTCTTTGTCTCCTGACTGACTGCGTATTTACTTTCTTCACGGGGCAGTACTCCTCTGCACTTAGTAATACATCAACGAAAGCCCATACTCACATACATGCTACTTATCCATATGGTCACTTAATAATACATTCTATCTGTACATCTCACAGCTCACCTTTTTTATCACTGTGTACACACTTTAAAACAGGAATTTTATCTGCCTATGCGTTTATTCGGCTCCTTGGAAAGTAAGTCCCCCAGCCTCACGCTGCCAGACATTACTGCAGTAGATGTGACTTTTAACACTATTCAGTATGTATCAACCTTCAGTGACCTTTTGTTTTATCACTTCGTAGCAGCACAAAGAAAAACGTAGATATTTCAGCCCTTTACTGAAGGCCTCAGAGCTTCGTCATAACGTCTCCAGCCTATTTGCTTTTAACATAGTAAAACTACAACTCTAAACTAAAAAAGCATCAGAGAGGTCAAACTCCCGCTATAGAAGTGAAAATACGGCAAGTTGTCACAGAGGTGGGGAGTTTGTGTTCATGAAGTAGAACCAACACAACTCACTAATCATCAGAGCTTACGTACAAAAAAAGAACATTAAGATGTTATTTTTACGAGTAGGTACTTGGCTTCCTCATCAACCAACCTGCTCAATAAATTGCTTGAGCCAAGTCAAAAGCACTGTTCCTAGATGGAATTCCTGCAACACAGTACTTTACTGGAGGTCTAGTCCAGTACGCTTCCACATTACACAATTTTCAAGTTTTTTAACTATTTAAGAGTAAGACATATGTTTGAGAAAAGGAAAGTTCTCTCACTGTCATCCCTATTGTACAGGGAGCTGCCTGCAATTACAGCTCCAAGTGCACATGAAGGGAGAGTAAGACAAAACAGTATCTTTAGTGTTTATAAAAACATACACACTAATCAAATGTCATCCTGACTGCATTTCTACTGAACACTTTCTATTGATTACACCGGGTGAAACAACAGGTACAGAAATTGCTTTCATTTCTATTCTTACTGAATATTCCAAAAACCAAATCTTATATATTCACTTTAGGATTTCAATATACTTTGCTAAAAAGTAGCAAGCTTTTTCTATTAATCCTTGCTGTACATACACTATTTCTTCATCAGTTCACAGTAACAGTGAGGTATTCAGTGGGGGGTTTAACGCTGACTTCACTAAATGTGCCTAAGTATTTTATCAAAACAACTAAGTAAGAAAAAGAAAAGCCTATAATTATATTACTTCATTTATAGAGTTAGAACCCAATACTAAGCTAACAAGTAGACAGAAGTTCATCCAAGTTTCGTAACTTCATGAACTAAAGCCACTTCTGTAAGTGGCTTTACAATCAATTAAACACAATAACCCTGTAAACATTCACATGCAGTATGCTTAATTGAAATAAAAAGGAAACACCACAGACTTTTAGAAATTACTAATTGTTTACATCTGCAGGGTGAGTACTGACCGAAAAAGAAACATATTCCAGTAAGAAATATCCTGCTTAATATACCAAGAATATATTTTTCTGCAGCACTACATTCTTCTGCCTGAAGAAGGAAAGCCTTCCTGTTATTCCTGCTGTAAGAAAAGCTTTGTTATATTTTATATGCCACGAGCCATACCTTCTCCCCTTGTGTCTCACCGTATCCGTATCCATATCATATCAACTGGTAGGAAAAATGACAAAACTGAGTAGCAAGTGAAAGGAGCCGAGAGAAGCAGAAGCCGGGAGCCGGCTTCCAGCGATGTTGTGGTCCAGAGAGGCTGCCCGGGAGCACAGCCCTCGCTGCCAAATCTGTCCCTCACTGCCTCTCACGCGGGGCTGCCTCACCTCTGCAGCTCCTGAAAGTCATCTTCTCCAGCAGCCCCTGGACATCTGTTCCGTGTAAAAACTTCCTAAGCATCTTACTTCAACCACAGACACGGAGATAATAAAATCTGAGATGTTTCATATTCCGTTTTGCCGACGTACTGGAACTTGTGTTTACATTGCTGCAAATGAAATGATGTAATGCTAAATTTATCTGAAAGCACTGCCTTAGACTGCTGGTATTGTATGAATTTACAGAAAAATATTTTACAATGTTGGCAATTAAGTAATTCTAAAATGTATTTATAAATACAGAAAATAATGTCACTGGCATCATGTAAACTCATTGTAAGGAAAAGTAAAATAACTCTTCCCACATTAGATTTCTCATCTCTAAGCTACTAATACAATTATATTATTGCAAAAAATGTACAGATTAATAGGAAAAAACCTCAGCGCCAAATTATACAAACACAAGCAGATAATTTCTAATTACTGTCCTCTTGAAACAGTTCCCATGCACACTGCTGAGCCTGCTCTGCCGTCGCGCTCCAGGTCTCCTTCTCGACCGACCCACCGCATCTCTGCACAAGGGGGCACAATTTAGGAAGAAAAGGCCTGGTTCACAACAAATTTTTGCAAACCTACAAATTCCAAGGGTGACCGTACGCCACTTTACGAGGGTCGCAGAGGAATACAAAGTGGATGAAAGAGAATTCTTTCTCGTGTAGGAACCGAAATAAGCAGCCTGGCAAATCCACGTTCTTTCAGATGGAAGTACAGCTGAGGGAGCCACAGGGCTGTACCCCAGCACCCTGGCCATTCTCTGCCTCCACGGTCTCACCCGCCTCAGGAAGGCTCCGGAAAGCGGGGCACACTGTGAATAAACCTGAGTGAATCCCTACCTGGCCACCTGGGTAACCTCATCTCAGAAGCGGGCGTTGTTACCAGTGAGATTACCCTCCAACACTATTCTTGAATAACTCCATCTGTGGGCAAACACTGACTGAAAAGCAACAATAGGTGAGAATAACAAGTCATGGAAGGAAAAAAAAGAAGAAACCTGCGATAAAGGTAATGATGATAAAGGTAAAAGTAGGAGAGACACTGAGTAGCAGAAACTGCAGTAAATGAGACACTTGCGTTATCTTCTGAAAACATATTTTAAATAACATGACTCACCCCTTACTGTCTGTAAAAGACCTTTCCTTACAGTTATGGAGAAAATTAACACAGAAGAACTCTGAAAAGATGCTCTATATATATATATACACACACACATATATATGGGGTACACGACAGGGCCCATGGATCTCCTACCGCAGAAAGCATGTGCAACCACTTCCAAAAAACCTGCCACAAACGTTTTAATATTATTGTACTAATAGGACTTATCAGGACTATCATTATTAAATATAACATGTCATCTAGCAAGTAATCCAAAACCAGCAGGAAATAGCTGAGTTCTGTTAAAAAAACTTTACAAAAATTCACAAACCTTTGTCATTAGCCCCCCAAAACCCCCCTACCACAGCCGGTCGGAGCACTGCAAGCATTTTTCTCACTGTTCCAGAACTGAAGCAAAAACAACTTCACAGGCATAATTTTCTTGAATAAGACCTTCTGGAATACATTGAATCTATTTTTCTACAGAATTTTTACTTTTACTAAAAATGATGAAGTATCATACAACTACCTGTGGAGAACTGTTCTTCAGAAAAAAATAGTCTATCCCTAATCACTGATTTTCTAGTATTGCCTTGACATTATTACACCTGCTTTGGTACCCAGATTTCCCTAGCACCAATTTGTGGTTTATTTCCTCAAGTGCTGGATAATTAGTTTTAATTGCTTTTCTTAACTACAAGAGAATTTATTCCAAAATAAACATGAAGTTTGTTCTTCATCTATGGGCATTTTGTTCATGAAGTATTGACATTTTCAAGTCTATGGACGTTTTAAAGGGCAAAAAGGACATTAGAGGACATTAGTTAGCAAAATTATTTTGAAAAAAGGTAATTGATAAGAAACATGACTACAGCAAAAAATAATGGCTTAAAAACATGCAGGGATTTAGCCAGCAGCTCTAGCCTCTGTAGCTGTACCTATATATTCTATGCTGCTGAGGGTCACATTCTTTCACAGCCATTACTCTCCAGTCACTGCAAAAGTGTTCTTTAGAACAAAGCACCTGAACAAAAGAAGTCATTTGAACTGAAAATTCCTAACTCCTGGAGTCCACAATAAAATCTTCATTCTAAGTGCCTCTGACCACGTCATTATCCAACCAGCGTGAACCCCGATACCATCAGGCACAGAAACTGCTTTGCTCTTTTAAGCTTCTTTCATAGCGTGAGCCACTATGCGAAGAAATACTTCGAGACAGGCAATCTGTTCTTGGCAGCCTCAGCAAAACAAAAACCCAACAGATTTGTTCAAATACAATCTAAGTGCACTTCTGGCAGATAAACAATGAAATTCTCTTTCCTCTTTGGGGACTTGGGGTTTGTGCAGAACAAAACACTATCTAAATTCTATGTATAGTTTGGTAGTGCTCTCTATCTGTTCAGTTGAAGATCACCATGTCCCCGTGGTCCTGAGCATACTCTGTTCTACACAACCAGGCTTGTCGAACTAAACCCACAGCACCCTCAAGTGCCTCCCTAGACAAAAAAAAAAAAAGAAAACTGGGAGGAGGCTGACAAGTCTACATTCACTGAAGTTTTCCATCCTGAGCTGTTTCTGAGATCTCACCAGGAACTCCACGTGTCGCATGCAGGACCTGAGTTAAGTATTGACGTGCCCAAACCAGGAGTCAGGCACCAGTGAGACATCCTCACTCGCTTTGTCTCAGCACAGGCTTGGCAAGAAAACCTGCCCAATGCCATTTTCATGTATTTTCCAGTGCCACCACATACAGACTTAACAGCACGAGGAGATTTACACGAGACTCTGCTCATCTGGGGAATCCAACAACATTGTTCCCTCCAACCCACATCAACAGCTTTTTTGTTATTTGTTGTTCTTCCAGTGCAAGGAAGAAAAGCTATGTTTTCTCAATAATGTCAAGGAATTTTAGGTAAACAAACCACTGCAAGATGCCTGAGGGATGAGAGTTTAGAGTTTATCGTGCCAGCACATGAGGCACAAGTGGTGCGACCTGCTTTAGCAGAAGATGACATTCTCCCCAGCTGCAGGGTGTTACTGACCCAAGGTGAAGGTGCACCATTCCTCAGCTTTGTTCTCCTTCCAAAGAGAACAAACCACTCTGCAGAGGACTGACAATACGACCTCTTAATTAAGAGCCTGTCATTTCTAGGAGAGTTTAATTTCACAGTGACCTTCTTTGACACTTCAAAGAGCAGAAAAATTGTGCTATAGCACGGAAGCAAACTCCATGTTTCCTACAAATCATTAAATACCTATCTCATTATCTTTCTGCTTCTCTGTATGAACGGAACTGGAGATAGCACGCATCTGCAAGGAACTGTAGTACAATACACAGCCTGGGGAAGGAGGGGGGAAAAAAAAAAAAAGAAAATGCAGACAACATCCACCATATCCTCTTTGGTCTGCCTGCCAAGACTGTTCCCGAGCAGAAAAACCCAGATGAGAACTCTGGTGTGACGAGCTCTCCCACGTACCTTTCATGAAATCAGTCTGTGTAGGTTTGTCCCACAGGGCTTTAGCTGCTTAGACGTTTTGGAACCTGCGTCTGCAGCGAGCCATGCCTTTGAAATGCATTCAGCACTCCAGTCCTTCCACCCAGAACGGGTGAGCTCCAGTAACTTATGCTTTTCATCACAAATATTCTGTGTGATTTCATCCAAACCATCCCTGGAAAGCTTCTCCTCGGTGAAAGGAGAAAAACATTCCCATGAAAAATTATTTCCTCCAAGAACATAAATGGGAACTCTCCAGCTCATAAAATTACTGGTAAAAAAGAAAAAAGACAAAAATTCAGAGGAGATCATTTTAGAGGAATTCAGAAAAACAGACTGAAATCTCGCTTGCACTTTTTATACCTGGAGAGTCTGTGTCAAAGCGTTGTCAGAAATGTCCATCACTAAAGACCTTAATATTTTCTTTTCTGCGTAATTCCTAATTTCTAAAGTTTATTGAAAAGTTTTACTAATACTGGGTAGGGGAATTTTTCTCTTACTTTCCAAAATGCCCAGGAGGGAAAACTTACCCCCAGATCAGTACATAATACCACTACTGTTTTACTAACACAGCAGAAGCGGAGAATATAAGTATGGAAATGACTCCTCTAAAATAAGAACTATTCAGAGGAGGAGTCTGAAGGAAAATCTGTAAGTTCTAATTTCCAGTGTCTCCCTCTGCACCGAACAGCTCTCCTTCCGCAGCCACAGTCGCGAGGGAAGAGAGCCCTTTGCCTGCTGCCTGGCCAGATTCCTGGCACAAACTCAGACTTTTCAGAGGAGATACAAATAAACGACAATCCTGGGATCTTAATAATTATACGTAAAATTAACAAAGAATCAACACTGCCAAAACTTTATACACACAATGTAACTGGGAAACCTTCATTCCCTTTTCCTTTTTTTTTTTCCTTATGAATACTTCTGAGACATATAAAGAAATTACAGTGCCAACTTTCTTCACAAGAAGTCTGAAAGATGATCAGAACGATTTTCTAACATAGTGTCTACAAAGTTAAAGCATTCCTTAGTTTTTGGCACCTTATTTTTTGCATCATATAGGCCAGTATTTGTAGTTTGAAGATTCTAATTCTACATTTCTATGAAAAAAAAAAAGCTGCCTGGAAGAAACTGCCTACTGGACAGCTATGGATTTTAATGAGTAACAGGATTTTCTTTCACTCAGACAATGCAAAAATGTCAGAGGATGGCTATAAGAAGACATCCAGGAGAAAGTTTTATGACAGTAGTAAGCATCATACAATAATAGAACATTTTTAATCCATCCAGGAATACTCTCCAAAAGCCCACATAGGGAACCAGTACCATATATCAATATCAATGTAAAAACGCTAACTTTATATCAACCTAATTTGTATTCTTCTGAGCTAAATATTTTTTAGAAAGCTGATATTATTTATGAGCTTCAAAACTGGAACTACTCAGATGAGTTCCTCCTGGCCAGATCAGGAACCACAGCTACACACTGAGCTTAGCAGTTAAGATTTTCATCTGATTCCACCTACCGGCGGGACCATTGTCTTCCAGAGCCACCACAACGGGACAAACAGGCACAAAGGCTTTGCCCACAATCTCAGTCCATCAGTAGAAAGTGAAATGGGCAATCGGGTTTTTCCAATGAGGAATCTGATATCCAACGTTTACAAATCTGCAATTGAGGACTTTAAGGAGCAATACTCCCACGTTATTTGAAATTCACAGGCTGTACTGAGGCATGACTAACTTTCTGTAAACATTTCAACTTTAAAGCCTAAACTCGTTTGGAATGCATAGCAGTGAAGATTGAAAAAAAAAGAATTTCATTTTAAATTTTTCTTTTATGTAATCTATCTTATTTAGTGTTTGCACTGTTCTTTACAGGAAAAAATGTTTCTTTTCATCATTTTGCCAAGAGCAACATTTTTATAAATACAGATTTTAAAATGTTTTTCAAATATATACGTGAATACAGAGGACATTTCAAGCAACAAAACAAAGCAAATTGAATAAATCTTCTATATTCAGATAATTTGCTCGGAATAAATCTTCTTTTTGTTTATATTCGTATAAACATAACGGTCACAACATAAGACTATCCAAGAGAAAATATCTCTGTTCAAGCCATATAAGCACAAAAAGCCAGGGAGGTTGGCTCCACAATGGGCAAATTCACCTCAGGGAAAGACCGTTCTACAAACCAGACAAAATAAAGTCAGCAGAATACCAAATCCCAACTAAACCATTTTGTGAGGATTACCACGCCGGTAACGAGGGGAAAGAATTCTCAGAAAAGTAAGGTTTGACATACGCATCATGGACCTCATTCTTCTAAATCCAAAGTGGGATCTGGACTAACTGACCTACAGGACATCACAAAGCCTGAGAAAAGACTCACCTCTTCCACGGTCCCCCAGGGTGGGAAACGACCCACCCCCCTGCCTGGGCGCTCGGGTTGGAGAGGAAAACGAACATTTCTGCCCAGCTTTGCAATGAAAGCGGATGAGGGCTTCAGCACAGATTGCTTGAAGGAATCCTTGAATACCTTTTAAACACCATAAAAACACTTCCCTCCCCTGACTAAACATTATGAAAACATATCTACTCCCCCCCTTTTTATTTCTTAATCTCTTGGCCTGTTTGGGGCCAGAATTCCCTTATATTTCCCCTTTGACTCACCATCATTCAATCAGATTGGGAAAAATAAGTTTTAAAAAATATAACATGATAGGAGTCATTCAGCATTTCACAGGAAGACACCAGCAGCATGCGGAAAACGCTTAACAAAATTGATGAGAAAGAATCTTTTCAAAGCAACCTTGGACATCAGTGTTTGTTGAGCCTTTTGAAGTGCCGTGGGCTTTTTGAGGGTAAATAATAATAATGTAAATCATTTTAGACACAGTAAGATTCATAGCATAAAGCAGATCATTTACTCCCCACGTAGCATGCAGGTGTTTCTGAATGAATACAGGCCCGTGAGAAGAAGGATAAACCTGCAAACATTTCAGTAGAGCTCCCGGTGAAACAGTTAAAGCCGGGGAAGGCTTGGACACGCTGTTCCTTCATGAAATATTCGGCACAGGAAAGTGCCAAAGCAGCTTAGTTCAGAAAGAAGCTCTGTTATATTACAGCGCAAAAACATTTCAACTGTAATTTTTGCAAATAATGTGAACACTTTTTCTTCTGGATTTTTAAACATTATTTATCTTCTAATGTTGAGAAATAAATTAGTTACAAGAAGAATAACAGAGCCATGAAGTCACATACAGTAAGTCTGTTGAGTCTACTGTAAGTAAATTTACTGTCAAAAAGAATCTTTTAAAATACTTCTAAAGCAGCCAGTTGCTTCCAGTAATAAAACAAACCGTGAATGTTTCCATGTGCAATTAAATCTCCATCTTGTTTGTGCACCATGACTGAACTAACAAACGCTCAGAGCCGGGAAGGCGGTGCAGCGCAGCGCGGGCACCTGAGCCAGCCCCGGGAAATGGGGAGCGTGTGGAAGCAATAGCATTACCTGCTTTTTCCACTGGCTTGGATTTCAGCTCTCTCCTGGCCGTGACATTAGCTAATGGAACCGTGACGACAACTCCATTTCACACATGCATTGATTACAGTGTATTTGAATAATTCATCCCTTTTCAGACTATAAGCACAAACTTGCTTTTATCTGACCCGATCTGGAGTAAATCACAGTATGAAAGACATTAAGTACTTCTTCAATTCTTTTCTAATATGCTAAGAATAAGTTCAGAAAAAATGAATTAATTATATTAGGTTTGATCAGTCTAAAGAAAAAATGAGGCAGCTGCAATATCAGCCTTCCAATAGAAAACAGGACATTAGATTCCTCATGTCCACTAAAAGGGCAAGGAATATGAACTATCCGCCAACAGAAGAGAATTTTTCTATCAGAATCAATACACATGGAGGGCTCCGCTTGTTATCCCACACTGTCTGCTTTGTAAACTGTCCTGAAACGCATATCCTGAAGTCACACACCATTGCATGAAAAGAGAAATATTTAACGCTAGCCACACTCTTTACCATATTTGCCTAATCTAGGTTGTTAAAATATCCAAGTCATGCAACACTCACATCTACCACCAGTGGAACATTTTGAAAAGCACAGCTTTCTGTACGAAACGGTACTTGATGAAACTGTGTTCCAAAGGCTGGCAAGAAGGGTTTGACCCACAGGCACAGGACCCCAAGGGCTGCTGTAGGGCACGAGCCCACAGGCCCCGAGAGGCTGCTCCGGTCCCAGCTGCGGCGTTAGGGATGCGTGGGGCAACAGCCGGTCCTTCTGCAGAGAGGAGGTCAAACACAGCATCATCCACAATCTGGCAGGGGCTTGGGAAAGGTGTACCACAGACGGTCTTTCACTGGTAAAGGTTTTAAACATTTAGAATTAATATTTGAAATCGGGGATTTTCTTCCAATCATCCAGTTCACTAACCGTACACCAAAGCCAAGTTTGGGATTCCATTTCATCTTGAATTCAGTTTTCAGGGGTTTATTCCCTTTACTTCTGATTAAAGAAATATCCACCAATGCCAATTAGAAGTGATAATGCAGCATGGAACAGAACTGGACTTAAAACTTTAATAAAAGCTACTTGTTAAATGACGATTACCAATCAAACTGTATGAATAATTCTATCCACCAGATGGCATATGCCTCACATTTTGCTTCAAATATAGTCAAACTTCAGTGACGTGGGGAGACTTTTCCTTATTTCATTAGGAGAAATTTTCTTCCTCATTAGAAGAAAAATGAATTAATTTCCACAGATAACAATACCCACAGTCACCTATGAGCTGCTCTGAAACCTTAGCCTTTGCTCTCCTCGCAAGGAGATGCTAATGCAGTTCTACCAGGAAACTTATACTGTAAAACTAGCCTTGCGGAGACACCAACAGCAATGGATCATTTTCTGATATGTCTCATCTTAGTCTTCTAAGAAACCTTGCTATTCTAAGGCCTTCCAAAATTGTTTCATTCTATTTCATTATTTAATTTCATTTGTTACCCAGACAAGAATTTGAAGCTGTTTTTTATCAAACCTGGGATGACTCAGTAACTCTGCTCGTACATTTGAATTTTTTAAACCAACAACCATTTTTAAGAAGCATGTTATTTTCATCAGATACTTTCCATAGCAGAAAATATTCCCCCCCAAAAAACCCAACCTATAAAACATAATCTAATTAAAATCCCAAGAAACTAGCAAAATAGCCCAAGTACCGAGCCTCGCCACACACGCTTGGCCTGGTCACATCAAGCCTTGCCAGAGTGCCTCAGTTCCTAACAGCGACCAACCATCTCTCTCCAAATTCTTCTC
>JAOXJK010000002.1:21877584-21892627 GCA_025774025.1 Xenus cinereus
GACCAACCATCTCTCTCCAAATTCTTCTCATTTTCTTTATATTTCTACTTCAAGCGCAACCTTTGTATACAACCATCACCATAATACTAGCACTGGTTTACATATGTCTGAGTTCCATAGGAAAACAGGAAAACCTTTAGTTCTGGTTAGGTTTAGAAATAAGATTTTGTTGTTGTTGTTAGCTCTCTACATTCTTAAAGTTCCAAAACTCAAAGGACTCTTTGTCAACTATCTCTTTTATTTTCCTTCCAAGTTTTTCATAGAACACTGGCTCCTTTTCACTAGTTCTTTCTGTTAACCACCTTTCATATCTCATTAGCAAATTCTGCCCAGTACTGTTAAATCAATTTCCATTTCTTTTATTTAATGAAAAAGGGGTATTTTGGGGTTTTGTTCTCTTGGATCCACTGAGTCACAACCACATGGGTATTTCCTGTGAATCTGCTTTCATCTTGGCTGTTGTTTTCCTTGTGTTTCTTTGCAGAGCGGAGAAATTAAAATTCAAGAAGGATCAGAGGAATCTGGTCATTAATGCCTAATATAA
Source organism: Xenus cinereus (assembly GCA_025774025.1). NCBI lineage: Eukaryota > Metazoa > Chordata > Aves > Charadriiformes > Scolopacidae > Xenus > Xenus cinereus. Next base: position 21,878,129 of record JAOXJK010000002.1, read on the forward strand.
GTACTAATTAGCAAATACCTCTTTTTTTCCTGATGAGTACAACAGGAAAACAGTTACAAATATACTGTTCTCTGGGATAGTTTGATGAAATGGAGATTTAACTTCAGCCAAAAACACCAGCTCATTTGGAAAGCCCATTTCAGGCTAAAAGCGTGCCACTGCAAGCATGTGGGTATTGATCCACGGCCGTGTGGATGTGGAGTCCTGTCACCATGGCCAAAGTGCACCGCACGAGCCCGTCCTGACAGACAGGTGACAGACCGACTGGTGAACCTGCCCCGCTTTGCTCTGCGAAAATACAGACACAAACTCAGCTCTCAAATTCCAAGAGAGTTTGTACGATTACAAAAATGAACACATCCTCCATCCAAATCAGTCCAAAAAGACGGGGGAGGGAGGTTGAACAGGACAAATATGATGTAATGGTCAGGTCATTATGTAGATCACAGATCAGATAAATCATAACAGTCTCATATGAACACAAAAATTTGGAACTGCTTAAAAAATTCCATCACACCCCCCTAAATTCCCCACACAAAGCTTCACCCTGGTGTTTCTGATACTGGATTAATCCTCTTGTGTCAAGAGAGCTCCCCATGCAGCAAAAGCTTTGGAATCTATGAAAGATCTAGGCACAGCAAACAATACTTCGCTTTTTGAATTTCACCATGATTTTACTAGTAATGGTGTCCAACTTACTTGCTTTAATCTTCCATCATTTTATAAAGGTAATTTGAATTCTGACACAAACCATCGATGCATTTATCTCCTCAGCAGCTAAACCACTGGGAGGAAAAACAGGAAACAGCCGGTCAAAGCTAAAGCGTGATGAGAAACGTGTTCAAAGCCAGAAAAAATTACTCAAAACTGATCATCCTTTACAGAGGCTGGATTTGTAGTTTGTCCAAACCAATGGCAAAGAAACACTATGCAAGCAAAACTGAATGTGCGGTGATTCACAAATGCCTGCTAAAGATGAAAGCCTAAAGAACTTTGTTACTCAAAGGAAGCATTCAAATTATTAAAGAAGTCTGCCTCCAACTTGTTGGTTAAAGGAAGGAAAAAGGAAAGAAACAGAAAAACTCTGAACTGCCAGAGAATAAGAAAATTAATATGCTGTGCTTTAAATATGACCCATACTATACTATATTTCCATATTATATTTCCTGCTTGTTGATAACCTCTACCTATCCTTCCTACAGTCTGGACGTGTTGAGTGAGATGGCGTTAGCAGACCAAAGCCTCCTTTTTGCTGACAGCAGATCACTTGATGACAATGAAATCTCTGCGCAGCAAAGGATTCTGCACTCCCAGAGTTCTCCCTGGCTGCATTTGAAGAAAGGCAAGTTCCAGAAGGACACACAGGTGAGCCAGAATACAAGTTCATTTCATAAAAGGGAAATATTCAGAATGTTATGAAATAATATTTTTCCCTTTCAAATAAATACATTGACATTTACACACACCAGGCACCTAGTGCAATCCCAGGGCTGTGAACAACAGCCAGGAAGTCCAATGTTATGGTTCCCATGGCAACCGTAATGTGCTTATATAAAGTAAAATATCTTACATATGCAGAGGGTCAGAACGGCCTCAAGTTTGTAGCATGATGCTCTGAGTCTGCAAAGTTACTCAGGATAAATTCCTAATTTAAACCAGAGAAGACTGATGACAGTTTTCTCTCAGGAGTCTTTTTCTTGATCCAACTCACAATCACATTTCGAGCAATTCACGGCTCAGATACATTCTGATGTTTTTGCTGAAAGACAAACTATACAGAATTAGCGCTCAGACCTTTATTCAGGCTACAAGTATTTCAGTGTTGATTGACTACGTACATTGAAAAAACCCACAAACTTGTTTTTTATTTCGCTCTTATGCATTCAACTGTAAGATTACCAAATATTAACAGTTGGAACTGGAGGGAAAAAGTTTTTCTTCCCCCCCCCGCCTCCCCCTCACTGGAAACTTAGGATCTGTCTCCTCTGCAGCCTGTGGGGAAGCACCCGGCTACTGAGCCTGCTGAGATAACAGAAACCTCAGCCACAGCACAGGGAGAGCGTCTGGGAGAAGTTTATCTTCCCCCAAACCTGTGTGAGCTCACCAGTAACTGTTGGGTGTGCAGCAGAGATGAGATCACCGCTGGTCTCTAACACAGCTCCGACACCGCGTTGGGAACCAGGGGCAGCACTGCCCACCAGCGTGCTAACGTAACAGCTCGGGCTACTGACGGGTACTAGGGAAGTGTTAGATACCAAGTTAATGACCCCACCTGAATTATATGCATCACATATTTATATAGACAATATTTTTAGTTTAAAACTGAATTTAAAAGTGCTTAATGTAAGTTTGGCCTATGCCTCTTTATTAAAATGTTTGATGTAAACGATAGTTCCCGCGAAGCCAATAGCTCTGTTTTGCACATACTTCTTTTTCTCCCCCCAAGTAACGTTATCCCAGCAGGAGATGTTAAACAGACTACAATGTGACCAGAATCTCACCCATTCACTAATACTTGAAGGGAATTCCTAAACACCTTAAGAACTAAGCTTGCTGTAACATGAAACTAGAGCAGCTAATAATACAGCCTTTGTTTTGCCCGCGCTTTACTAATGAAGGTTTGTATCATCTGTGATTTAGTGAAAACAATTTTTACAATATCAGAATAAAAATAATCATGAAAAGTACATTAAAATAACTTTTAATCATCCGAAAAGAAGCTCACATTATTTTACTGCAGATTCAAAGTCCAAACGTTGGCAGCAGTCAATAGGCACTACAGTTACAGGACAAGCTAAGGAAAAAAAAAATAAGAAAAATCTTCTGTTTTCACACAAGCTAATTAGATTAGTCAGTGTCCTGCAACAAGTGCATGTGCTGATTGCAAGAGAAAAACAAACATTTCATTACAGTTTCATGTTCCCATACTACGGCAGCAACTTATCTGAAGGTATATATATCTTTGAGTATTTGCTATACTAAGAAAATCTTAAGTTTTTACACTAAGTGTTTTAATTCCAGAGATGAAAACTCTTCTGAACTTCATAGAAATGGGAAAACAAGAGTATTATCCGTAAGTAAGAACGATCACAAGCAAGTCTAACGTATTTTTCTCTCTCATACTCAGCGAGGGGATTGGTGAGTACATCTCAAAAGCGAGTCCTCAATCTCAGTTCAAAAACTATCATATCTGGGTACAGTTCAAAATATTTTAAAAATTTCACACAATTTGCAGAATGATACAAGCACTGTCCAGTACATTTGTTTTGCAGGTAAGGAATAGCTTTTAAATATCTAATTTTCTAGTGAAATTATTAGGAGAATAAAACAATAAAAAGAGGAAGAGAGTAGTCGGAATGGCAGCAAACGTCTGTGTTTCCCATGTTCCGGCTGAAAGCCGTGTGCTGTCACTGCCCCGAGTCACCCGGCTGGGACGGGGTGAGCTTTGGGGGTGTGGGAGCACCCTCAGAGCTCTCCTGCCCCCGAATACTCCCATTCACATGCACCTGGACGGTACCTAACAGCTGCTTTACGTTATTCCTTTTGTTAAGCTGCCACCAGTCTGTATTTTCAAGCAAAATTCTTGGAGACCAGAGGCTCGGAACCGTACTACAGCAAATCCCTTTTCACAAACAGAGAACCCCAACAGCCTCATACTCATGGGGAGTGCCTTAGATATTGTGGCAAATACAGTTTTACACTAGAGATTTTTTCTGTAAGTCCTCCCCAAAACGTCATACCAATAAGACATATGCCTACCAATTACTGGCAACCGAAGCTTTTTTCATTTTAGAAAACTGTCTTTTTACAAGATCCTGAAAGACTGTAGGAAAGCAAGATAATTTAAAGCGTATATGAAATCTCAATAATTCAGATTTTAATTATTCACTCACCAACAGAGTGATCTTTGTATGGCACAGTTTTTATTCTCTCATACCAGAACAAACAACCCAAACTTTTCAACAGTTCATATAGGTAATGGAGATAACTTAGTTTCAACTGAGAAAGAATTTAGAAGAGTGTCCAACTCTAACACTCTAAAACGAACTCTTTAATGTGCTGCAGGGAGATTTTCTAAAACAGATCTTCATGCTTCTTTACAGTTAATGAACAGTCACTAGAAGGAAAGTCAGAAAATGTGGAAAAACTGAAGGCATAATGTATTGCTCTTGCCAAGACTCCCACACTATTGGCTCTAAATACCTAAGTGTGCTCACAGCTAAAACTTATTCTTCATAATTTGGCCCAATATTGTTAAAGCTATGAGGCAACTACAAAATGATACAAAGTATTAAGAGATTTATCTCTAATTCTATCACGCATTATGGTAATAAAACTGAATGCTTCTACAGACAGAGGGTAAATTTTCTATTTTTAAAGCTAGCCTTTAAAACTGGAGTAACTCAACCCAAAGCAAATATAAGTACAGAGCTTCATTTAACAAAGTTCAATTTATTTTTACAGCACTTACTGAAGGGAAAACATAATTTCATGCCTATTTGGCTTCTCTTTTGCCTCCCTGATTTTTTTCCAAATAGTCAATTTAGCTCATAAGCTTTTTTCTTTAAACAATAGACTGCAACTCTTATGCAAAGAAACAAGAACCACAGGGTCCAGGTAGAACAAAAACCAGCTCACCCAAACCTACTACCGACTTTAACATATGAATAAAAACCTTTATGTCTAAAAACATGGCAACATCAGTAACAGGCAAAATACTCATGCACAGTCAGATTAAAACCAAATATTGTTAGAGTGGAGAAGAACCCCAACCACTTGCAGATTATTTGCTTTATGTCACTTTTTCCCCACAAATTCCTTTCAGTGTGCTGGACAAGGAATTTTATTTCAAAGAGGAAAAACAAAAAATCTCAAATCCCAAATCTGTCTGCAATCCACAACATAGAACCAAAAACTATCTTTATCTATTAATTATGAAACACTCCTGCAAGATAGATCTATAATAAAATCATTTGCTATCTGGAAACAGGTATGGGAGCAATTCAGTTTTCTTTTTTCATTGTTGCCTTATTAGTATTTGGCATTTCAGTAGTGCCTTGTTAGCTCTGAAGAGTGGAAGATGTATCAGCGTGCAAACCTCTATCTGAGCAGAGCTAAACTCTTGCTCCTTACAGCTCAACCTCCGGACATCAGGAATGTAATGACACAGCAAAGATGGCCCTGCCACCTCCAAAATAAACAGAACCGAAGAATTAAGCTGTTATGCATTGCAGCTCTGTTGTCACAGCTGTCATCTGGAGATCTGGAGGTCACTTACCTGGCTTGAGGGAGTCACCCTGCGGAACTCTAGTGAGCTGCTCAGATTTAGTATCTCAGTCAGCGGCAGACCTGGCTACTTCTGCCATATGATATTCCCACTACTGCAGAAACACCACCACATCAGGAAGAAAAACAGCACACTTCAGCACTGTGAGCATCTCGGACACAGATGGGTCAATGACTCCAGAAGCTCTGACTTCTGCAATTAGTGAGATTGCTAATACGATGCAGCTGAGCTGAGGCCAGGCAGCGGGCAGGTTGTGCCAGGCTGAGCAAAGCCCACACCAAAGCTCTCACTCCCGTCCTCTCTTCCCATGGCCAACCTTTGCCACATCTTTCACATATACCAATGTGAGGGGCTCGCGCTGTTCCAACCCAGACGAGGGCATTTCTCAGGAACAGACAGAGCAGCCACACATCCATCCGACAGGGGCAAGCACTGCACTGTACAGAGCTGCAACAGCCACATGCAAAATGAGAAAAAGCGTTCAGCATAAAAATCTTCTCTTTTCACACAACACGTACATTAAATCCAGAGTAGAGGAGTCTAAATCTGCATATAAATATCTATCACCAGTAATCATATGCTACATTAAAAATACATATAATTTTGTGTTATTTTCTACACAATCCAAAGCCTCGGTCCCACCTTCCTATGCAAGGAAAGAAAAAAAATATTCAGCAAGACAACAGTTCAGTGCCTTTCCTTTATTAGCACCAGAATTTTTATGTAAGGGATATGCACAAATGAGACCCACATTTTCCTACTTAAAACATAAAGGTCTCTATTGTTCCATGCTTCACCAGTACTGCTATGAAAACTTAATTTCTCCAACTTTTTTTTCCTCTTGAAGAACAGAACTACTGTTCACTTAGCTGTTCCAAACAGAATGCATGCTCAAAGGGTGAGATAAGGGGAAAGAAAGAACAAATTACCACATTCATTTACTACTTTCTCCTTCTTCCTTTGATTATTAGCGTGAAAGCTTCCTACAAATGCCCATAATTCATTACATTATTTTAACCCAGTGTATACGTTCAACGGGTCCATATATTTGTCACATCCACTGAGTTAATTTCTATGTTTGTATGAAGGCCATATATAATGCCAAATAAGTCATAAACACGTGGAAATATTATTGCAGAAATAATATTTGACTCTAAAATAACAGAAAAATGATGCTCAGAATGCTTAATGCATATTATATATAAAGAGGTTAAATACAAAGGTTGATAAGAAGGAAAATATTTGTAGTCACCGTTTCAAAGAAGAAAGACTTAGAAACATGTGGTTTTAAGCTTTTTCTGACCATAAGCAAACATTCTGTGCATGGCAACTGCACAGAGTGCTTTACTGTGCCAGTTAGGCTTTTGTTCATTTGTAGGCAGAAGTTTTCCTATTGAAATGATTATTCAGTGAGTATTTTTTACATTTATTTCTGAATTTCTGTGAGTACTACAGAAAAAATCTTCAAATTAAAGCCTGCACCCCCAAATGCTATACATTTTAAATCCAAATGAATTTTAAAGGATAAGAGTACATTCTTCTAAAAAGCAGTGTTCAACACGAGGTTTAACGTGCTTAAGTGAGATACCCTTTTCAGTGTTACTAAGTGTTTGCTAGTCGAAGGCGCTTTTTTTTTAATGAATGAAAAGGTCATCAGGGTATCAAAACTTTTACAAAAAAAAGGAAAAAAAACAAGACTATGAAACTCTTACCTCATACCATAAAGACTTCTCAAGAAAGGAATGAAATTCCCATTTTATTAAGGGCTGAATTATAGTTAGCTGTTCTGTTGTAATCCTAGAAAGCTTCAAGCCACTGTTGTTTCTCCTTTGCTCAACGTAATTCCAAGCAGCGGTTCCTATGTGTCCTGAAGGTAAAGTCCTGAAAATTGCTCTCATTCCAGTATAAACTGACTTTTTAACCTCTTTATCATTTTTACAGAAACGTCTTATTAATAAAGTAGAACGTTCCTTTTTGTTTCTAAAAAAATCCTCTTCCATCTCTTCTTCACAGTTATCATTACAGTCTTCAAAATGGCTCAGAAAGGGCTTTGAGGGCATTCTTCCAGTAAAGTTATTACCACAGAAGCTGTGACCTGCACACGCCACTTTAACCTTTCGTGGGGCTCTTTCCAGACAGAAATACTTATCCCGTAAAGCGTCTTCATACAACTGCTGCCCATTTTCATTCTCACAATGATTTGCCAACTCCATTAACCTGCAGGAGCAGGCCGGGGAAGCGGTGGTGTGACCGTCGCCAGCGCTCACAGCCTGCAAGCAGTCACCCAAAATGAAGCCGTTGTGCAAACTGCACAAAGCCTTGGACACGTTCCTGTCGCCAGCACAGTGAAAGTGAAAAAAGGCCACTTTATCAGCATCATTGCTGTCATTCTTATTTACTGCTGTCTGGGTTCTTAACGAAGGTCCATTCATTTTCAGCTGGATTTCAGCAAGCATGGCTCTTTCCAGGGACACGGGAATTCCAGTTTCCAGGCATGCCTCTGCCCCCGCTAAGGGATCACAAGGTTTGCACAACTGGCTGCACGGGATATTACTCTTGTAGTTTTTCTGTACAATGTTACAGTTAATGTTAAGAAATTCCACTGACTCAGGGATGGAGCTGCTCCTCTCCCAGAAGTTTTCATTACCATTGTCATTAGTTGGTTGTTCTTCCGCCAGAGAGAGAATTTTGGGCACGGAGCCCTGAAGACTTTCTCCTTCGAGCCTGTGTGAGTAGGAGAGCACGCCTGTGGTTCGCTGCCCCGGGCTGCCAGGGGGGCTTTTTATAACGCTGGTGTCCAAGGCACGTTCAGCCTTTTCATCTGCAGCTGACGGAGCGGGTATCGCTTTACCCTGCGCCGCAGAGACCAGCACAGACGCCGTCATCTCCTCCGAGGTCATCCTGACACCGTCTTCTGCTGGGGACCGGGGGGGCCTTGTCTACCAATCCTCACACCATGATTCCAGCGGAATAAAAGGGTCAGTGCTAAATAACCGGGGAACACGGTAAAATATACATTGACTGCTTGTTCTTCTTGAACTGCGTTTTAAAAAAAGTAATGTTTTCCACTTCAGGCTACTAGGCTTCCCCACCCTTGGAAATACAAACATTTGTAAACCAGCTCCTTATCATGACGTAGCCACTCGCCTTGTCTCTTCGCACAATTAATTCCTCTATCATTTGTAGCACACACACTGTTGCCTGGGGTTGTAGAAGACAACCAAACACATCATCCATGTCAAAGATGCAACTTCCCATAGGGCATCCAAAAAGTTTGGTTTCTGTAAAGAAAAGAAAAAAATATATAGAGATATTGAACAGAATCCATGGCACAAAATCCACCATAACAACTACAACAGGAAGAATTTTTTTAATGTAAAGAGAAGGAATACAAACCAACAGAAGTTAATTATCCCGAGACCTAGAGAATTCCAAAATACACATTTAAATCTGTCCTAAAGCCCCACTTTACAATCTGGAGAACTCACAGTCATGTTTTACCTATTTAAATAGCCATCTTCACTTCACTATGGAAAGCTATGTGACTGCAGAAAACTAACTTTACTGAAGCTGTAACACTGAAATTGAACGTACGAGATACATACAAAGAGAAAAAAATGAAATGTCTTTTCTATCATTTTTCTACTCATATCCAGGATAAGTTAAAACATTTTGAAGAACAAAAATATTTTTTAAGCCTACACTGTCTTTTAAAACTAATTATTTTCAGAACTGAACTCTACCAGAACTACAACTGTTTTGGTGTTACATGGGTTTTGTTTTCATTAAACTTCTTGTTACCATGAAATCGTGAGGAAAATACAGTATTTTTGCCAGAAGTTTATGACTGAAAAGGCACAAAGGCAGAGTAGATTAAAGAATTAAATATTATCAATAATCTTTTTGACCCCCTTACTTCTATGCCTTAAGCTAAAAAATTAACCTGCCCTTCAACATTGCCATTAATTCGCAGCTTCTTTCCTGCAAATAGCACGGCAGAAGTACATCTGGGAATCAGAAAACAAGAGGTTACAAATAGTTCAACAAAGGAAACAGAGAATAACATAGACTCACCCAGATAAACCATGGTGAATTAAAATTAAAATAGATATATGCTTGTATTTCAATTTATCATATTTAATGTCTAAAAACTTTAAGTGTATTATTAAAGATATGTAAAACACAGAAAGTTATAGTAAGGCCTAAGTTTAATAAAACAGTCTAAATTCAATAGAAACAAGCAAAAAAATATGGCTTTGATACTTCAGTAGCAAAATACATCACAAAGCTGAGGCAAATCACCGGCCAGGCACAGCAACCTGATCAGTGACCTGAGCCATCAGCTGCTGACCCAGCACCACCTACACGAGCAGAGGGACCACCTTCTGCAGCTCAGCTGCTCACAGGAATTAAACCAGCTGGAGTTGATAAAACAAACAGGAACAATGGGAGGGATCAAATACTGCCACGGCACAACAGTAGAGGAGATACGAGGAGAAACCAACACCCGAGCGATTCTTTCAGCGTGTATTCCCTGATAGTCCCTATATCATTACACTGTACCCTGAAAGTCATTTTAGTTCGCTTTCTTCAATTTTAACTATTTCCCTTAAAAAAAGCAATCCCAGAACAACACGCACACACACAAGAGGAAGGTGTCTCAGCAATAACCTTATTCTACCATTTCCTACCCTTCTTCCCTGCTCCCCCTTCCTCTGCAAACCCCCAGGTAACAGCTTCCCTAACCTTTTACCACTGCACGCCTGAAGCAAACTGCAAGCAATCCATCTAGGAATGTCCCCATCGTATTTCTTCTGGCAGCCATCCACTGCTCTCGAGTCCAAACCTACACACGATAATGCCGATCAAAGCACAAAGATCTAGGAGGAGCTAGAACAAGAAGCAGCTGGGTTTTTTCTTGTTTTCTTACTCTTAAGTTTCTTTTTTGCTACATCAACCCTGTAAAAGGTGTAAAACATGTACATGGCTCAGTAATAGACTTCAGTACTGGTTTTTGAGAGATTTCTCTAATCCTTCTAAACATCTCAGCCTACTGATTCATCTTTCCTGTCTGCACCAGAAAAATTCCAGGCAATCCAATGAAAATACAAACCAACAAAATATATTCATAAATGTACTCCCTTTAATATTGCTAAGCCAGGAATAAAAATTAATGGAATGGACTGTCAGTGCAAAGAATATACTGCTTATTGCACTGGTCACCAAATTAAATTCTTACAAAACAACGTCACTCCACAAGGCAAAACACACAACATTATGCAACTTTAACATCACACAATGACTCTGAGACAGCAGAACTGACCATACACGTTAACTTGACTTTTTTTGCATAGTTCTTTACAGAGAAACTTTTTTAAAAAATAATCATATCCCTGATTTGCTTCTGTAAGCAGAAAGCTGCTAAAATCTGAGGTGCATTTATATCTGTGACTCTGTCCACAAAGCTCATTCTCATGACTGCTCCTCCACACTCCTGCTTCCTTCAGTACCATCCTCACACCTCTCTATTATGCGTCCACATGTATCCTCCTCAAACTGCTTCTCTCAGATCTTTTTCTTTTCTCTAGAAACTTTATCTCACATCTTCCCCGTCAGTGGTTTTGTCGGTCACCTGTCTCCTCAGCTCAAGGCCACACGCCTGCCCGTCCCTCTCTACCAGCATCACTCTATCTGGGCCTACGTTTGAAATCCATCCCATCCAGAATAAGGTCTGCCAAAGAAGATCCCTGTCTATGCCCAGCTGTTCCCATCCTTTCAGGACCACTGCAACGCAACAGGGAACTCATCCATCTCAAGAATGTTTTGCTCAAGTTACTTCCCAGCCAGATCATTTCCCAACCAAGTTCATACATGGTTGCACTGACACGTGTGCTACAACAGCAACAGGAGGAAACGAGCCGCATGGGGAAGGGAGGAAAATGCTGCTGAAGTAGACTTATACATTTCTGCAATCTGTAAATCTAATTTCATGTCAGCTATGTCAGTCTAGCAGGCGGCTCCCACCAGAGCTGGCAGACTCGCTTCTCCCCTCACTCTTGATCTTCAGTCCCTATTCCCCACATCTCGAGATCATGAGGCCACAGAGCTAAGTCGATTCAGCTGGCTGATCTGTCAGGAAACTGTTCTTTTCATCCAAATGAACTGATTCACCTTGCGGCCACACGAGCACTGTATTCCACAAAAAGGAAATATTAAGAATGCCTGGTAGGGACGACATGTCTCAGTAGCAGCTTCACTTTAGATCTTGTTTGCTGTTATGCCTAAATGCACCCTGAACATAACAAACTAAGAGAAAAGTTACCTCATGTACAAGTATACAAAAGTCTCATCAAATAGCAGGCAAAACCCATTATGGTAGAGCTTCTGATCTATGGACAACTGCAAAAATATCTGAAGCTGCGTTTCTGCTGAACAGATGACAAGGGTTTCGTGTGTCCCTCACTACACTCTTCTCACTCTCTGCTTTCCACTGCCATCAACAGATTGCAATTCACTGCGCCCAGCAAATTCCTTAAACTCTTGGAATTCATTAGACATGTTACAAAGTGTGTTAACACAGTGGTATAAACGCTATCAAGTGTAAAACCCACAAGCTCAACCAATAAAACAGTATTTTGTAACTTACTGTAAAATTGCAGAATTATCCCTCCCTGTGGCTTCCCTTTCTTGCCTCTCTGCACATGGGTGGCCAGAGCCGGGACCTTCAGATAAAATCCTCACACAGACATATACGGGCATTTGCATGTAACAAGAAGACTAAAATAATTCAAAATCATATTGTTCCTCTTGCACACTCGACTCTAAACACAGTGATTCACAGTTAAATCTGCACGTGAGAGCACGTGAAGCAGAGCACACAGCCTGCACTGCACTCAACACATGCTGACATTTTCTAAAGCCGCTAGATTAGCTGATGAAACCCATTAATAACTACACTGGTTCATTTTACAAGGCTTAAGTTATGTCAGAAATGCAACGTGGTCCTTCTATCAGTAAAGGAAAGTAAAAATATAAGAAGCTAGATCCAGCGCCAGTGAATCATCCTGGATGCAGAGGTCAGCCAGCAACGACAAAAGAATAATGCAAATAAACAATCCGGCAACCCTTCAGCACACACATTCACCAAATGTATCAACTCTGAAAACATATGACACAAAACTAATTTGTCTACTTTTTTTTTAACACTGTGTAAGCTGGTTCTACTTAGTATTAATAATAATGATTAATAATGTTTAATAATTCCTTATTCCCCAGCCATCTGGGATTAAAGTCTACAACAGTCTAGGCGAAGCATCCAACATAATCAAAGACTATAAAACTCTATAAATTTAGTATCAGTTTAAGCTATAATTCATTACTCCAGCTAATTTCCTTTTGAAGCCAGCAGGAATTTGCTTCAGAGAAAAAAAGAAAAAGGAGCGTGCTAAAACTTCCACTATTATTTAGTCTGAGAAAAGGCGTGTGAAGGGTCAGCACCATCACACGATTGGTAAAACAGAAAGCCTTTCAACTCCAGGCTATCCAGGAAAAGATGACTGGATAACTACTGGAGGACACTGCCTGGACTGTGGGAAGCAGCAACAGGAGGGACAGCAGGGGATGGACCTCACGGTGACGGTGGGGATTGCCTGGAGAAGTCACCTGCTGCCAGGGACACCCGGTGCGATTCAGTATCTCTGGTGCTGGGGCAGCTTCACCAGCAGCTTGGTGGGGGCCAAGATTATGGGTGCAGAAAACGAGGGGGACTGACAGATACGTGACATTACAAAACACATCCTGGTGGTTTCCATGGGCAAACTGCTACCGCGCTGGGACAGGCGGTGACTCACGCCAGCGAAAGGGTGAATGGGGGCAGCCTGACAATTCCCCCTTCTGCCCTGGCCACGCCGGGACATCGATAGCTATTTCTCCAGCTTCCATCCCACGTATGCATGGCGGCTATCCGTCCTAAACAAAAAACGTTTCTGCACACAAAAAAACCACCCAAGAAAAAAGTAATTATATTAATTAATTCAAATCGTTAAATATTTACACAGCATCTAAGATATAAGCAATCAATGAGTAAAAGATTCCTGGGAAACAGTAAACTACAGAAATAAACTGGCACGGTAAGTGGACACAAAACCATTGATCATCTCACGTCACCCCAGCAACTGTGTTTAAATGATATAATCCCAGTTCAAGCCCTTAAAGAAACAACTGATTCATGAGGGAAGTTGTTTGTATACTACAACTCTCCATTTACAATAAAGAAAAAGAAAAAGTACATTATTTTTAGTAAATAAGCTACAGTTAGTTCCAGATCAATTCTTGAGGAGAATAAGAAACCCACATTTATTAACTCCTCTTTATTTTACCCTGTATCATGCACACTACTAATTTTTCATTACAGTGCCTCTCTCAGATATAAGCAGAAGACACCAGTACAAGAACAGGGCACCCATGTGTCATCATCAGTTTCCCAAACCCTTCTCCTGCCCAGGGAACCACGCAGTGAGGAGGAAACAGCCAGACTCTTAAGACTCACTCAAGATGTGCACAAACTCTATTTGAACAGTTGGAAGCAAGTTAATAACAACATTTTATTTGGCATACAGCATCATGCGCAACCTCAGATTTACCACCAGTGTTTGTGTTTCAACAACAAAAAAAATCTTGAAGAACTACAGTATTTATATATCCTGTCAAGTTAGAGTCTTTTTTCTAATTTCTAGAATACTTATCTAAACACCATCAAGTATTAGATGTCTCAAACTACGGGAATGTCTGCCAGATGGTGAACCCTCTCAATTGCCTCATCGTCCATCACTGCATCAGGCAGAACCTGAAGCCACTGTCAGATACCAGCCCCGCTCCTCATTTCTTTACAGCAATTCCTCTTCTGCATGAGGAGATGCACCAAGACCCACGACTGAATTTATCTTACTGTCAGGGTCAGTTCTTTATTTCTTTCTAGATCTGATCTGCAATAAGCTGTTGAAATAAACTTTCTGTTCAGTGGTTAGTTGAATTTGGGCACCTCAATATAAGAGAGATATCGAGGTGCTGGAGCGAGTGCAGAGGAGGCAACGAAGCTGGTGAAGGGCCTGGAGAACAAATCACATGAAGAGCGGCTGAAGGAGCTGGGACCGTTTAGTATGAGGAAGAGGAGGCTGAGGGGAGACCTCATCACTCTCTACAACTACTTGAAA
>JAOXJK010000002.1:21894671-21907256 GCA_025774025.1 Xenus cinereus
GTAGAGTAGGGTAGATGGTTGGACTCGACGATCCCAAGGGTCTCTTCCAACCTAAATGATTCTGTGATTCTGTGAATTTCACACTAAGTGACCTTATCTGAAAGCTGAAATTTCATCATCATTTCCTTCTATCTGAGGTGCATGACGACTCTAACCATTAAAGCAGGATTACCCCTCTCCATCTTGGAACAAGTACTTCTGGAATAATTTCCTTAACTTTTTGAAGAACTGCAAAAACAGTCTCAAATGAGTGAAAAAGATTTTGGAGCACAGAGTCTCACAGCCATAGGAAAAGAGAGGGCAGCAGAATTTAAAACAAAAGTCTTCAAAACGCAGCATTCAACAAACTTGACACCAGTAAGCAGAATCTCTTGGAAAGATTAAATAAAACTATAGAGTTTAAAACTCCTGAAAAGGAATCATACACTGTGCAAAACAGGAAAAAATTAAAAATTAGGTTTGAGGTTGAAACCAACCTGCTGGCAGGCTCCAGCCAAAGTAGCTGATTGATCCCTCATTCCCTGCCACCTTCAGTGAGGTATTTTCATTGTCTCCTGCACAAGAACTCCTGCAGGGAGAGGAATCAACTGATCCAGAGGAAAACTAACCCAGGGGAGAGGAAAGACCAGTCTCCAAGCAGGGTTACCTGATGCCACCCACAACACGATCACACAAGGGAACAAGGACAGCTCAAGCACAAAGCAGGGCACCAGCAGAGAACCCAAGCCCAGAGCGGAACTCTATCTGCAGCATCCCGCATTGAGACAGCTTTAATCACTCATTAAAATGCATCCTAAAAATTAATCTACAGCAACACAGACATGTAAGTGTAAAATTCTAAGAGGTTAAGGCAACAGAAGTTACAACCAACAGATAAAACACAACAAAGCAAAGACCATAAGGAAAGTTCAATTTCTTAAATGTAATAAGAAACAGTAAGATTGATATTACTGATTAGAGGTCGTCATTGCCCTCCTCCTTTGCATGATTACCAGCCTAAGGAAAAGGGGGTGTCTCTTCCAATGTGAAAACTCTGGGAACCTCAATAATCCTTTCCAGTTTCTGTACAAACTACCTTTTTCTAATCTCACTCTACCTTCACTTTATCTCTGAACTGACTGCTAAGAAAGAACACACGCAGTGGACACAACACGAGAAGACAAGGGCAAGCTACAGGTTTGTCTCTCTGAACCCCAAGCAAGTGTCCTGCTCATTACCTCAGCATTTAATATAGGAATTAACTGAGCCCAGTGATGCTTCGGTCTTGCCACAAGATCAGAACTTCCTCACTCAGGCCCACCAAGGATCCTGTCCATCTCAGGTTCCTTGTCATCTTCATTCTTCCTCATGGCATTTTTCTCGCATGAGCACCCAAGTCTTCTCTCATCTCCCGTTCTCACTGACCTGCATTAGCTGTTGCTCTAATTCCTGCAACTGTAATTATAGCCACCCCGGTGAGAACAGAACCTGTAATAAAAATATTCCTGACTACTAAACTGTCTGATGATATGTTAAAGGCACATCCATCACTACAGTTTATCTTCTGTAAACCCAAGCTAACACTTTTATTCACATTATGCTAAGCCACAGTAGTCCTATTAAAACCATTACTTGAGTAATAATTTATATATTATTGCTCAACTGTTATAACTGCAACAAGAGTGAGTCTGAAACC
Source organism: Xenus cinereus (assembly GCA_025774025.1). Classification (NCBI taxonomy): domain Eukaryota; kingdom Metazoa; phylum Chordata; class Aves; order Charadriiformes; family Scolopacidae; genus Xenus; species Xenus cinereus. The sequence goes on from JAOXJK010000002.1 coordinate 21,896,347, forward strand.
CCAGTACGTTTCAAATACAAATGAAAAGCTAATCTGTATGTGGACAAGAGTTCAGTCATTTGTCAATCTACACATTTGTTGTAGAAAAGCAAAGAAAAATACTTCTAATGCTGAAGACTAACATTATTAAATTACTGCACCACTCTTACATTTTCTCAAAATACATTCTCTTTGTTTACCATTCTTGACCTATTCATACCATTCATTCAGGAATCATAATATTTAGTCTCTTATTATTTTTTCTTTCTCTTTTGAACATCTGCTTTCTCACCTGCATATTATTATCGTGCCTAAAAGAGAATTCAAGAGGAAAAAAAACCAGGGTGTTTTGCTTAGAGAGCAATTAGTTATCTGCTTGAGAAAGATGTCATTTTCAGAAGACTATCAATCAAGCAACCCTGAAAATACATGAAACAATTTCTATACTACTGCTGTTCCAGCACTGCCAGATATTAAGCAGTGACACTGAAAACAGCACTACACAAGCACAGCAAACAATCTGACTCATTCGAGCCATGAAGTAATCTCTACAACTGTGGCTCTTCCCAGAATTAAATGTGCAACCTGCAAATTATTTTTTCACGATGTTGCAAGATATTTACTATGTTAACATAAGAGGTCATGACCAACATAATAATTTTAAGTAATCATTTTAAATTAAATGTTTTAATATTTTTAAAGTCTTGTAGGCATCGTTGTAATTGACATTGTAAGTACTAGTAATTCAACCTTATTCAATAAATAAATAGGATGGAAATATACCCAGGGTGAAAATTAGGAGCTTTCTTTTGTAAGGTACCATCATGTCTTTAAGATAAATTGAACGAAAAGCAGAGAAAACTGTATGTTCACAGCGACTTCCATGTTCCTTAAGCTCCACTTGCATTTCTGTAACAACTTAAATTATTTGAAAGAGAAACATGCCTGAACATCTATACAGCATGCCTCCATATAGGATTATGGCACACTTAGGTGATCCTTCATTTGCAGATTTATCTGCTTTTCTTGGTTATCTTTTAGAGCCTCTATGAAAGTCCATTAAGCATTTCTGACTACTTGTGAGATTCCTGTTTAGAACCTGTGGCTTATAATTCTGCATTTAGACTTCACCCTTTCTTTTGGGATAAAACCTTCAGGAAGAGTTCAACTTAAGTGCAGTCATCATAAAACAACTCATTCTCAGGTAGTACAGTTGAGCTCCTTGCTTCAAGAATAGTAAGAATTTGGAATTCTAAACATGAAAATCTACTCCCTTGATAAGATGGGACTTTATCCCAGATTTTTAGTCTACTTCAGTCTTCACAATATAGTTAATTGGGATAAGAATGTGTGGCAAAAGCTAATTCAATACTTATCTAACTCAAACAATCACTTGTTCAAAGTTTGTTACATTTCTTAAAGGTTCTTGTACTTTCAGCTGAACAGATGGAATGCAATTTTAACACAGTGAAGTTGTTGGTAGAATTAATGGACAAGTATTTCAGAGAATACTTAATGTCCACATAGAGTAATCAGTAGCCAAGGGTACACTGAAAAGCAAGAGAACATGCGATAACCAAGCATTATATACCTTAGTTACTTCTAGAAGTAATGAATTCTGAATAATCATGATGTCTAAGAGATGCCAGTTCCAACAGAAGCTTTTCTTACAGTTGGGGTATTACTAAGGACTTTCTCATATACGGATCCTCCGCTAATAGAATCATAGAACGGTTGTGTGAACTCTGAGCGACTTCTTCACAGATTTACAGAACTTCTCTTCTGCACCTGAGTAACACTTGCGTGAAATTTGTTGAGTCTTTAGCATATTTGAGATCTGCACTTTTGTAATAAACCTGATTGCTAGAGACCAAGTTACAAGTTGGAAGAAAAAACACACAGACACACAGTGTGACTTTGCAAAGTTGTTTCTGTAAGAAACCAGGCTAAAAAATGCAGTCATAATTTGGAAAAGGACACTTCCTTCTCTGGAACACCCTTTTTTTATTTTGACATAACCGGTAATACGTGCCAGAGACTCTGCTAGTATCCAAATAACACTGCCTCATTAAAATCTGAAAAGGCTACTAGGGAATCTTGTTGGGTTTTTTTACCCTAAACTAGATACACGTACATTCCAATATTCATATGCCTCAGTAATAACTTATTATGTAAAAATAAGCATTACATATATAGGCTACCATATTCTCAGTCAAGCAGAAAGTCAAGCAGAAAGAATCTTTCTCAATTCACATTGTGCATTGTGAATGAGTGCACAATTGATGCACTCATTCAATTGTGCATCCCTGCTGCTATCACATTACTTAATATCCTTATATTTAGCTCAAAAAGGTCCTAGAAGTGAGGAGGTTTATAGATATGTCTGATATATACCCTAAGCTTGAGCAGAGGAGAAGGGAAGGAGAAGGGAAAGCACCAGAGAGGAAACAGTGCTACAGCTAAAGACGCCAAAGAACCCAAGCATAAAAGGGCTGTAAAAGATAAGGAACCAGTGAACGCATGCTGAAACACTCAAGGTTATTTCTGCTGTAACAGTTAAAGAAGATGAAGCTACTCTGTTTTCTGTAATGTACTTGGGCATGATAACGACAAACTGCAACTAGCACAACGATACGCGATCTTCCCCCGGGATGGGATCGTCACGGGTGTCTGTCAGAGGGAGTGTCAGGGCCCCGAGGACATCAGGTCCTTAAACACCGCCATAACCGGCCCTGCCTGCGACCCCCACCAAGGGGCCCAGGAGCCATTTCAGCTCAGGCTCGTCCCCCCAGTGCTGGGCTAAGCCCAGGCCCTGTCCCCTGTGGCTCCTCACCTTTCCACCAGGGTCCTCCGATGGACGTGGGACCCAGCTGGGGAGGAGTGGGCAGAGCCCCTGGCCCCGGCTGCCCCTCACACAGCCGCCATGGCGGCCCCCGATGAGGGAGACCGCTGGCCTTACTGTCAGCCATGGCCATGCTCTCACCACAGAGAGGGAAAAGAAGCTGAGGAAATTTAATCACCAAGTAACAGCCCAAGAGCACAATGGATACAGACTTTTGCAAGACACCGGCAAGGCCAAGAGCGGGGATGAGGAGGTTACTCTGAAATGCGGAACCCAAGGCAGCAGGGCCGGCGCTGAGGCAGTGAAGGGGCAGGCCAAGGGCTGGCCATGGGGCTTCTCTCGGGCTGAGGGAAGGGAAGGGAAGGGAAGGGAAGGGAAGGGAAGGGAAGGGAAGGGAATGTTTCAAAACAGTTGTAAAAGCAAAAACACATCTCAAGAGAGTGTGTAAAGCAATGGGTATCAGGGCCTGCCACAACTGGTCAAGTTCACTGATGATACATAGAGAAAGTGCTGTTAAATGGTAACGCCGTGAGGGTATCACCCCCTCTACCAGACACAAGGTACAACGGGCGGTCTGAAAATCTCCATTTTCCCAACTAATATCTTGCATACCATATGGAGTTCTTTGCATTGCTCTCCCACCTCCTGGCTGTTAGGAAGACAACAAGGAAGAACCAGGGGACTGAGGTGAGGAGGAAAATAACCCAGTACGTATACATCTAGAATAAAGTTCACTGATAACAGTAGGTGGCTTATGAAGAAACAACATATAAAACCAGCATACGTAAATGAAAGCAGACTAACCTGTCCTTTGAGAATTCAAATTAAATATTGTTTATCGGTCTTCTCAGGCATGCTACTGCCACACCTCAAAACAGTTACCTCCTGCTCCTGCAGGTCTTTTTCATTTCTGTCTTTTCCAAATCAGTTGGCACCCCTTAACTTCTAGGGCCCTTTTTTTTTTTAAAATCAATAGTCCGCTCATCTTATTACAAACTTATCTTGCAAACTTTTAAGTGCCTTCTTAGACCTGCTATTTTGCCTCTGTCACATTCAGACCCCCTATAAACTGAAAACATTTTTTTATTGACTTCCAAAGCTCTCAAAAATTATTTATTGAATACTTCTTTCCCTTTTTACCTACCTTTAAGAAAAATAAAACCAGTAGAATGAAATTTAGTTTAGGAAAGGCAAGCTCTACCTCCAAAATCAGAATCTACTTTGAGAGCGTCAAACACTCTCAAAGTGTTTGACAAACTTACAACGGTTCCCGAGTGTAATCTGAGACCAGGTGAAATTAGAAATAGACAGTGCACTGCCCACACTGAGGTCTTCATGGATTCTGTATAATCTTCTGGCTTTGTTAACTGTTCATCAATGCTGGTTGTTTTTATTTAAGCATTCTAATGCTCCTATAAACGCTAATAGTACTATAACGTTTCACCACACTTCTGAAAACACAATGTATGCATTTCATCACTTCTTATTTTCCATGTGACCTCTCCAAAAATTAAAAACTATACCTGCTACAGAACATATGCCATAACTATAGAGAAAGAGCCAACAGTCAGGTGCACATTATTTATGTAACCATGTAATAGTTGCACGTGATTCAGGTGTGCATAATTGTTGCCTATAATAACCATAAAACCCGAAACACTTCCTTGGTTTTCATGATCCAGTCACCACAAAAAACTGCACTGCAACCTCGATATGGTGTGAGGTACAGTTATGCTAACAAGTATGTGAAAGAGGTATTATTACTATACTACTTTTAAACTCAAGATCCTGACTATTAATGCTTAAAAACAAAATATTTGACCATAATGAATTAAATATTTTAAAACCATACCAGTACATATTAAAAATAAGCCTGAACTTTACTGATAACTTCCTTCATAACTTAATATTCTTTATTTTATATAGCCACACATCATTCAATGGATTGTTAGATTATCTGAATATTGAAAGTCTTAAAGCCCTGTATGGGAGAGGACCAGGTACTGGAAGTGCCTACACCCACACACGCAATAAATAGCACAATGCCAGATGACAGCATCACCTGTGCTCTTTTAATTGAACACTTCTGTGTACATCAATTATTTTTAAAAAATGAAGCAAGCAGCCTTCAGATTTAGTAGAAAGAGTATCAGAGACAAGCCACATGCTTAAAAACTGTATTACTGTAGAGACGGGATTTTTTTGTTGAGATTTAACGCCATAACTAGAGAAAAAAAAAAAAGTATAGTCAAAGTGCTAATTGGAGGACAAAGCTCAGGCTGATCTAGACAAGTTCACTGCAGACTAGAGGTCTTTCCCGGGGGGCTTTGGGCCACATCTAGCAAGAGACAGACGAGTCCTCCCGAGAACAGGGCAGGGACTCCGCACTCGCGTAAATAAACCTGCACAGAGAAAGGTCAGAGCTCCCCTTTTTCTTTGACAAAGAAAGGGCCCCAGCTTTCATGCTTTTCTGGCAAGTGGAGGGGAACGTGGCCAACTTTCTTTGCATTCGCTGGCCAAGAGCTGAGACGGTCTCTGTCCCAATTGAAGCTTTAAAACCTTTATTGGAATGCGTATGGTTGCTCACAGAGTAGAGCTTTACTGTAAGCAAGACGGGAAAGGTGGGAAAACCAGGAGACAGAGGCTATCGGGCTTTTCTTAAATTATCCATTGATTTCATCAACTTAAATGTACCTGAAATGTTTGGGAGAGTGTTGGCAAGTGGAAATTCAAGCAAAAACTGCAAGTGAAGAGGCTTTTTAATTTTATTTCGTTTGGGGCTTTCTGCTCTTGTCAATATCATCCTCACAGCTCAAGAGAACAGAGAAAAGCTGATAAAACACTGAGAATGGCATTACAAAGCAAAAGAAAAATAACTAGAGCACCATGAGAGGAAGGCACATGAGTTCAGAGCGGAGCGACACGTGCAGATTAGATACTTCATTGGCCATCGCAGCTCCCATGCAGTTATTCCAAATGATTTTGCCTTGCTTTAAATCTGTGCACACACCGCACGAAACAATTTTGCCTTGCTTTAAATCTGTGCACACACCTTCCTCAAATATTTTTACAGCGTTCTCAGTAAGTCGTCAGTCAACTCCATGCAGCTTTCCATCAAGCACACAGCTGAGATGCGGTTCAGGGGCGCGCAGAAGCTGTTGTACGGGATAATACTGTGCTGTACCATTAAAACTGTGGAACATTACCTTACGTCCTCAGAAATTTTAGCCTCAGTAACAACTTCTATCTACTTAGACAACAGGACAACTGACTGTTAAGGATGAACATTTACATTCTCGACTTGCATAATATAATAAAACATATATGGAACAAAGTGAGGGGTGACACAAAGGTGGAGGTAAGCTTTTTTGGCAAAGTAGAGTGACATTGGCAAATTTTAAGGGAAGACACAAGCTTGCCTCTTCTGAAGAGGTGGACTTGCAGAACTCCTGAAAACCACTTACTGTCTACGCATCCCCACCACTCCTAGGCCTGTCAGGGAACGGAACTCCAACCAGATGTGAGGATCTGAACTTTGAGAGATAATTCAGGCAGGCAAAGCAGTCTAATACTATACAGCCATTTGAAAGATCTTACTGCATATTTTCACGCTGACCTGTTTTATGGCCTGCTGTCTAGGGAACTGTTCCTTTCTACAAACCACTACTGAACCTGGCTTGCAAATCTAGAATCAAAGTTCAAATAGTATGGAGAATTAATTTCTAAACAGACTTCCCAGTATCGCTAGTTCTTACAGCCATGCACTCAGAAAAGGCACTGTTTTTCTAGAAGCCCCTAGTTGTACCATTATATAATTACTCGTAATCTCAGCTTTAAAAACAGACCACTTAGTTATAAAAACAAGAGGAAAATGGGAATAAAGGCTTAAGACTTTTAAGACAAAGAGCGAGGTTCCACATTTATTACTTGTAAGCCAAACTAATCATAGAAGGGGACAGATAATGAGGGTTTGGAACTCAATGCACTGAACAGTTGGTGCTGACAACACAGTTTCATAGAAAAATCATTTTGTTGGCATGGCCCCCAAATGGATTTGATTGAAGGGACTAAAAAACCTGTGAAAATAGATTCTAATTGTAGATAGTATCTATTTATTAATATCACCTGTTAATATCACTGCACAAAGCAGTAGCTGCTCTGCTACATGACCCCTTTTTATCTTGCTGAATTCCAAAGGGAAACCAAGTTGGGTTTCCCCAAATACCGCTGAAAGACATTTGCACTGCTACAGAGGGAAATTAACCTCACCCGAGCAACCGAGTTCTGTACGTGGAGCGAAGGAATGCCTTATGGAAATGTCAGAAAGGAGGCGCAGAGTAACAAAACCCCAAATTCCAGAGATCTCTGCAGCAGCACGCTCGCTGCGGGCTGTGGCACGGAGAGAAAACACTGTGGGAGGAGAGGTCTCCAAGCATTGTCTGAAACAGCAGACAGCAAGGTCCTGCCTCGCTCGGCAAGGTCAGTGCAACTGGAGAGTCATCTGTTTAAGAAAACACACTATTATTAGATGCAAGTTATGCAGCACTTGTGCATTCTAACCCAGTAAAACCATTACCCCAAAAATAAATATTTTCAGATGGTAGCTTTGACTTTGCAGTCATTGTTTCCACTTTTTGTGTCTCTTTTTTGTGAATGAAAACATTCATGAGCAGCTTAAGGAATACTGAAAATACCCGTCATTTTTTAATTACGTATGAAATGGTACAACAATTGAAAAATACAAAGATATATTCAATTACTTGTAATGAGGTGGCTCCCCTGAAAATGTGGTAGCAAATTATCAAGTACTGCTTACTGTTAGCAATGCAGAATAAAAGTGTCGCGGAGCGGGCAGCCCATTTAAGGACCACGCTGTGCCCCAGCCCAGTGAAGGATGGCAATCGGCACCGGGGGACGCACGCCCTGGGCACGGCCCAAGCCCGCACCGTCCCCGCGCTCCCACGCCGTGCTGGAAGTCTGGCTCCTGTGTTTTACCAGTCTCCGGTAACCGATGGCACGTCCAGCTTTTGTGTGAACCCGCTGCATTATTTATGACTGAGCGGGCAGTGGAGAAGCGAGCATTGTGGATGGCCTAGTTTAAAATCAGTGACATTAATTAAGTCTTGCAGAGGGATGTCAGCACGGCAGAGTATATGAAACCCCCAAGGACCAGGCTTTGATCCCACAGGGACGTATTTACAAATTAACTCCACTGTTTCAAGTAAGATCAAAATTCTGTGCCTCAAAAACAGAAGAAAAAGGTTAGAGAGCTCCCGATACAGGAAACACAAAGAAAAACTGTCACCACGTTATCCTCAGCTCTTACACGGGTCCCATTGCAGTAGATGGACGTTTTGCTCAAAAAAAAAAAAAAATCAAAGTGTGAAATATGAGCAATATCTGGCAGAACCCGGGCTGTGGAAACCCCACCCCCAGGCAGACACACGTGCAGGTTTGCCAAGACAAACACAGCAGGATGCAGAGGAAGCGGGGCTGCTCCCATCCAGCACAGAGTGGGTCAGGCAGGGCCCCGGGGCACGTGCAGCAACTCTGCTCAACGCGATGCCGAAGGGTAAAGGAGGGACAGAATCAACCTAAGGAACACCACGGATTCCAGGTCAGCGTGCCAAGAGCCTTCTACAACACAGCCCTGACGGAAAGCATTATTTCAACATCCACGCGACTGCGTACTCCGGGCACAGAGAGCCGAAAACCCGCTCTCTGCAGAGCCAAGCGATTGCCATCGCCCACGGAACCATCATCGGCCGCGCTGCCAGCAGCCCGAGAGCCAGCCTGTCCACCCCACAGCTGCGGGGTTCGCTCCAACAGCCCAGCTACTGGCGTTTTCAACAAGTAGATAATAGGAAAAAAAGCTGCAAATTATTGGTAGTAACACTATCCTTGCCGTTTACAAAGTTTAGGGCTCACAGTCATGAGCCAATATCTGTTTTGCTGTAGGGGCTGTACACACAGAAAACAAAACACAACCCTTTGTTCCACAGTGCAGTCTTTAGTGTTTTAAAAGAAGCAAATCTTAAAGAACTACTTTTGTAAATATGCAGGCAAATTCAGCTGTTCACTAAAAACCACTTAGTTTAAATGTTTAATGAAAAATCCCTGTGTAAATAATGGACTTCTAATGATATAATAGATTAATTGCTTTTTGCCTCCTTTATAACTCAAGTCTTCCTTTAACTAATTCCTGTTTCAAATCCAAGAACTATTGCTAAGTTACAGCTGCTCTTCTCCAAAAAAGAAGAGCTGCTAACTTGAGCTAACTGCTCCCAACCATTATGGATTCACCACAGCCCTTCAGGGATGGTCCCAACTGGCACGTTTCCACGCTGGATTTCAGCGCAGGTTCCAGACGCTGCATCCTCTTCTCCCTCTTCCTCTTACACGGAGCAGCCCTTGGGTACACGAGACACTCTCTCCTATGGGCACTGACAAATTGGGCTCTAATTGTTTCACAACATTCTTTCGGATAACCTAAATGGAGAGAATTTCTCCTTCTCATTTTACAAATCTCCCAAACCTCAAATTATCATCTCTTTCATGAACTTGGTCTATGATTTCCAGTAAATACAGTTGTCAGAAATTCTGTATTCTGCAGTGGGGCTTTCATGTTTCTTGGACTTGAACTTTACCTTGGGTGGTTTTTTTTTTCTGTATTAGATGGTTGGAACTGGCTCGAACACCACCCCGTTATTGGTTAAGGTGCATCACGTTAAATTCCTGTGAGCTGAGAGGACAGGAGCTGCAGCCTGGTCTGCGCTCACAAAGTCTCAGTAACAAACTTCTTCCCCTGTGTGAGGAGAGGAATGAACTCATTACAGCACACTAGATTAATACCTCAATGGGGCAGAACATGAATAAATTCTATTTGTATGACTAAGAAAGAAGGATTTTAATAATCCTTTGCGAATTTATGCCCAGGCTGGACATGCTGGTTTGCGCCTTGGGCATTTCTCTCTGAAGCATTTCCTAATGCACCAAACCCTGCCTCTGTCTCGGGTTCCCCTCGTTTGTCACCGCTCCCAGATCTGTTCAGGTGTTTCTCATTTTGTTTGTGCGACCATCACAAACACCAGGTGTTTGCCACTGACTTTCACAGGATGAGATACCAGGGATCAAAGATGATTATCTGCAGCTGGAAGCGCACCGCTTCTTAAACCACAGAATGGCCACTGATCGCTAAATGGCTGCTTCAGAACTGGAAGGTTCTGTGATCCCCTTTCAAATATGCAAAGATATGAAACGCCCAGGACTGAAATATTTACACATATAAAGAGGACAGCAAGCCCAACGCTGCTCTGCGCACCAGCGTCTCGCTCTGACACACGAAGGGCCGACCCTTCCCTTGGAGCACACCGGGGATTTACCCCTTTCCCCACCCGGCTCTCGCGCTGCCGTTCTCAGGACCCCACCTCGCAGCCACCCCCCGGGCTCCTCTCCTGTCGCCCGTGGCACCCCGGGGGTGGGCAGAGAGCCCCTCGGCATCGCACCCAGCCACCTGGGCCCCCATCGCACCCAGCCACTTGGGTCCCCATCGCACCCAGCCACCTGGGCCCCCATCACACCCAGCCACTTGGGTCCCCGTCCCACAAACACTCCAGGGGAAGGGCCCGGTGAGTGTTTGCGGACTCACGGCTCTGGGAAACTCACCCGGCGGAGCCCGGAGCTGAAGGAACGCGTTCCCCCCCCCGCCCGGGTGCCCAGCGCCCGCAGCCCCCGGGGGGGCTCCCCGGGACCCACCGAGGGGGGACGCGTCTCACCCCCCGCCGCTTACAGCCGGGGGCTCCCTCCAAGGCCAGCCCCCCCCAGCTGCACCGCCCTTGGCAGATTTCCATTAGGCAGGCTTTCACGTAAAACAAACAAACAAACAAAAAACCCAAAATATTTGTAAAATCACAACAATTAAAAAAAAAATCTAAGCGGGAAAGTGCGGGATGAACTTCTAACAACTGACAGCACGTGGGATGAGGGCAACCCCCTCCCGTTCGCTTCGCCGTTGGGGATTTTCTTGAACGTTCCCCCCGCGGAACGGCCGGGGGCGGAGGGGCGCGGGCAGCGGGTCCTGCCGGCCCGG
>JAOXJK010000002.1:21908332-21920031 GCA_025774025.1 Xenus cinereus
GGCTCCCTCCCGCCTCCCGGTAACGGCGCCGGCCCCGCGGCGGGAGCGGCTCCAGCGCCGGGGCTGCCTCACCGCATCGGAATGTCGCCCCCCGGCCGGCGGCGGGGCACAGGGGGGGCTTCTTTTCCCCCCTCCCCGCAGCCCGGTGCGGGAGCGGGGCGAGCGGCGCCGCGGGCTGCGCTCCGGTGCCCGGGGCTGCGGGGCGGGGGGGGGGGACGCTGCGCCGTTTCCATCGGAGCTGCGGAAAAAATACGGTTTGGGTGAAGTCGGCACCTTGGCGTGCCGTCCTTCCGCGCGGAGCACGAGGAGAAAAACCGGCCCGTAGAGCCCGTTTCGCGGGAAGCGTTCTCCCGCCTTGGCCCCGGCTCCCGCGCTCGGGCCGGACGCTTTTTCGCGAAGGCCGCGGATCCCCCGCAGCGGGGACGTGGAGACCGCGGCCCGGGACGGGGCTGTAAAACTTACAGTTAATTTACTCCGCTCCCTTCCAGCGCAAGGAACTTGTCGTACTGTTTTCTAAGGGCAGGACAAACGCGAACGCTCCGAAGGCAGATTTATTACCGCACGTTGTGCTGACCCCTGGGCCCACGCCCCGCACCTCACGGCAATCCTCCTGCGCGGGCAAGGCGGTGCCATGGCGCTGAGGCCCCGTGGGCAGTAACCACCGTGCGGGAAGGCTATTAGCAATGCAGCAAATACAACAAAAAAAGTCAATAAAGTTACCCACAGCTCTCCAGAAGTTACTTACTTGCAAAAAGTTTACATTTTGGTTTTGGGTTTTTTTTGCAAATTAGATCTATTGTCATATATATTTATTCACTTACTACTTTTGACTTTACCTTTATTACCTGCTCCAACTCGTTGGGTGGCTCACGGGGTCTGGTTATTAGAAGAGGGAGAGAAAATACATCCACCACAGTGAAGCGCCTCAATCCTTTCAGCAGTGTATTCTCAAAATCATGTCTTGTTTAGGAGACATGAGACACGGCCAGTCTGAATTAATTCGGCTAATTAACTCATAATATCGATCATTCCATACTGAAATCCAGAACATATTGGATAAAATCCAGGTCCTACAGAAAATGTAATCATCCCTTTGCCCCCAGCACGGCCCGGATTTCATTCCCTGCATATAGTACCCAAAAAATGCCATAATACAATATTTTGCAAAAAGTGAAATTTGAGTAGTCTATCTTTGCTTTTCCGCTTCCCGTTCTGTCTGGTCCATATACTCTTCAGTACTTCCATACGCTCAGATACTGAATATTGACCCACAATACTTTCGGTCACTAATACGTCAGCGTACCCCACACGCTGCTGGTGTCAGAGGCACAGGAACTCCTTCACAACAAACCCTGCAACAGGTTTTAGCGCCACAGCAGTGGCGATGAGTTATCCTCTGAACACACAGGCAGCAGGAAAACCTTTCTGTGGAAGCTTTTTCCAGTTTTGCACTGCTTTTCCAGTTGCTTTAAAGAGTGCAGGAAAGTTATTATCACATTATTCCAGTGGAAAATATATATCAATTTTCCTTCACAACGTGCTCGCACTCTTCTTTTTTTCAGCTTGCAAAACTCCAACAATGAAGGCACCCCGCACCGAGGAGAAGGGGAGACGTTGTGCAGAATGGAACCTCTGGGGGAGTCCCCGTCCCCGGGGGCAGACCAAAGCCCGAGGGCTCGGTGCGGCCCCAGGCACACGCCGGCGGCCAGCGATGGGTAACACGCTCCAGCAACTCGCTGCGCTTAAGGAGCTCTTTCTGAGATCCAGCTCCTCACGTGTAAATCGGAGATTGCCACGGTTCCCTGGGACACTGGAAGATTATTTAATAACGGTAGGATTTTCCAACATTGTGATAATGGAAGATATCCAAAAACGTCTAACAACATGAAAGTTATTGTAAGTTAGGTACGATGGTGGCAGGCGCTCTCCACAAAATAACTAGATGCTCAATTCCTTCGTGATGACATTCCCTTCCCTGAAAACTGCAGGGAAGAAGAAAGCCCAAGGATTCCAGAGCTGCAGCACCGCTGGCACAGCTGCTCTCCTCCTAAAAAGTGCTTATGTGATTGATAGTTCAGAAATCGCATCCCTGAAAAGCAGCGTAGACGGAGACAAATCTAAATACAAGGGAATAATGTGCCTAGATATATCTAACAAAAAGAAGGTGCCAATTAGAGGTTTCAGTGTGATTTCCTTCTTTATAAAATGTGCCAGAAGTTACAGACAGACCCCGGGACAGACGGATTTGCAGCCCAATTGCACACTGAAGGCTGAGACAGACCCCCTTTCTCTGCCAGCAGAAGCGCAAGGCCCTGGGAGGTGCTGCGGGCGGGTTTGCTTGGGAGGCAGGCTCCTTCCCCGCTGCACAGCTGCTCCCGAGAACAGACACCTTTGCCTCCCTTACCGCCGGGTTCCTGGGGTTTGGAGCTCTCCTGGTCGTACGCAGCAGAGGGAACTGCCCCGAACAGTCTTTTCTCTCCGGTTGTACATCACTGGCCCCCGCGTTGGCTGTTGGCCATCGCTCTGTGCCCTGCCGCAGAGACAACTCGCCCAACTCAAACTCACCATAGGCTGGATTCACCAGCAACGTCCAGCGACCGTGTAAGCTCAGGGTGGAGGCTGGGATGTGAAGTTTCACTAATCTGCGATTCTCCGCACAACGTTTACACGTAGAGAAAAAATACGGGACTTTCAGAAAACACCGCTGCGTCTCTTAGCTCTTGCCACAAAGAGTCTTCTACCAACCACACACTTTGGAGTTTGGGTTACAAAACTGATTTAGAAATGAACTTCAAAGCAAGGCATAAACATTAAATTCTGTGCATTCCTGCAAGATGGTGAGTATTCTTCACCTCACACAGATGGGGAAACTAAAGCAATGGGAGTTTACTTGGGCCATTTTCCCAGCGTCAGGAAGAAAACGTGGCCACAGCGGGAGGGTCAGGAATACCTGGCTTTTCCTGTGCTCAGCCTGAACTACACATCACCCACCTAAACCCTGCAGAGGAATGTATAAAGGAATATTTTGTCTTTAATCATGGTATTCTATCGCAATATTTTCAAACAATTTATTTAACAAATTACATAAAACACTTAAAATATGCTTTTCATTTAAAAAAACAGCCAAAAGGTTTTTCCTTGGGCTTTGCTTCAAAGTTCACCCCTCGGCTAGAGCTACAGAAAAGCGTGTTTGTGCACACGCAAACAGAAATTCTGAAAGAAAATTAGAAACACATGAAAATAAGGACTGAGAGTGTTTTCTTAACGGCGCTCGGGTTTCAGTATAGCAAAATTTTCATTGATTTACTAATGGGCAGTGCTTTTTCATGGAAGAAACACATAGGCGTTATCCGCAATTAATTCCTCCCCTCCATTAGCCCAATTATCTCTCTGCACAAGGACAGCCGGGGAGGCTCGGGGGGGCAGCCCCGCTCTCTAGAGCATGATCCTCATTCAAACACGGTGATTCTGCCCCACGAGAAGAGTTTTTAGAAAGATAGCTTCAGGTAAGACAAGTAATATTTTATCTTGATTTCTAGGTAAATAATCAAACCCAGTACAATTTCTGTACTGGTTCAAAATAATAAACATATGGGAGACAAACTACTTGAATTTCAGAAATTGTTTTTAAATTATTAACTCTGGTTTCTCACCAGCCCTGTTCTGCCCATCTGACTGTTATAAACACCACAGTCACGGAGGCAACTCTAAAATCCCAAAGAACGTGCTCAAAGACTTTCTGACATTTCAATTAGGAATAATAAAAAAAAAAAAACACTAGATAAATAACTGTCTGAAAAGACTAATAAGCTGAAACACTTCATTTAGAGTTTTAGAACTGGCATCAATGGCTCAACCTTCAAATCATTAGTAAAGTCACCTTCCAATTAGCCTTTGGAAGAGATACAGAAGGTTTTGGAGTAAACTTTAAAAAAAACCCCTTATGTTATTTTCAAATATCTTTAAGAGTGAACATTTCTGATAAGAATAATTAATTATAAATATTGAATAATTTAATTATCGCTTTTTTGGCTATGCAAGTTTTAGTGGAGTCACTCCTGATATACATCAAATTAAAGGTAGCCTTTTACGCCTCAACTCTATTCCCACCGTATAACTGCTATAGTTCTAGTATCCATTTTTGCTCCACCATTATTTCATGACAGTTTTTTAAAAGTTAGAGACTACATTAGAAGACAAATTCTGCAGAACGCTGGAGGAATAACTCTTGTTTACTTCATATCACAGTCCAGGGGCGATGGAAGCCAAACAAATGATTAGTACTAGTAATTGAATAAAGTTAATAAACTGAATAATATTGACTACTACACCAGAGTTTTCTATTAATTCTCCCTAAACAACAGAAGATGGAAAGCATGTATCTATTAGTGGGTTAATCTATGAGAACAGGGGAGAAGAGTACATCAATATCAGCGATATTGAAGTGGGGAGTAAGAAACACTGACATTCCAGATCAGATTATACAGCCACAATGAAAACGCATGGAGAAGCCTGCTTGATTACCTTCCTTGTATAGCCCCAGATTTAAAGTCCCTCAAACACACAGTAAAGTCTTTAATATATTTTATCATTATAAATGTGTTGTTTCCTGAATGAAATTACATGGTCCAACCAGGATGGAGTATTGTCTTGAGCATCCAACCGATAAAGCCTGACTTTCTAAGATCATTAGATGTATCTATCTTTGTATAGTCCCATTAACTGTTCACGTTCCCTCGATTAATCCTGTTGAAAGGTGTTTTATTTCTAGGCTTGTTTCCCCTGATCGACAGTTTCAAGGAAGCTTCTGCAAAAGGTGGTTCTTCTGTCCCTTCACAATTTGAATTGCAAATTGTGATTGTACTCAGGGACTCGCTTCCTCCACAAACCACCGGACCGTCTGCCCTGCCCCTGCTCTGCCATCACCTCCAGCCAGCAGCCAGGACAACCAGTTATTCATGTAATAAATGATAACACCTCTCTTGCCCTCAATGCCTGTGTTGGAACAGCCCCTGGTCTGCAGGGTCCATTCACCGTTGGGTTCCTGCCCTGCATCCTGCGCCCTTGGCCAAATCCAAGAACCAACCCAGGGATCTGTTCAGGGGACCAACCAGAACTGTTAGAGCCATAAGATATTTTAAACGTGTGTTTCTTTTTATTTTAATAGCTGAAAAATTGGGGTGCCAACACAGCAGGCAGTAACATTAGACAACATGTAGTTACCAAGTATGTCAGTATTTTTGCTGTTCTTAATGCTAAGATACTTCATTTCACCTTGGATGAAATGTTGGACCCATGGTTGGCACACGCTTCAGTGCTTCACTGAACCCTATAAAAGGTAAATAAATAATAGTCTACTGTTTCTCCAAAGCCAGGTTGGCTGATGAGGTGTTGAAAACGTGAGAGCGTGGGATACTTGTGGTGAATCCTGAGGGTTATTCAGAAAGGAGTCCGCGTGACCAGGATTTTCCGTGGCAGCAGCCAGACCATCAGCCTGCGGAAAGGGGAATCGCTACCTTGCTCTTGAAATTAAGAAAAGGACGTGAACTTTCCCATATCTATCACAGCCTTCTCCCCCAAAAGGGAACATTATTAAATTCACTGTAAATTCTAAACCCACACATTTTACAATCAATGTGTAAAGTTCTAGTACTGAATATTTAAAGAAAAAAAAATTTACCTTGTTCCATTGCGTGTCCCATCAGCACATACAGTTAGTCCCGGACAACTCCATTTTATGTGACCTTCAACACAACAGAACCTTCATACAGTGTCCTTTCTTTTATAATAAAAGCAAAATAAACTTCAGCTCCTGTTTTATTTGCCAGCTGAGATTCTTTGCAGTAATTCCTTCCACATCTGCTCTGCAGCTTTCAGCTTTATAAAAGCAGTATCTCCCAATTTCATTTCATCGAAACATCTACATGCTGTCTTTTATAGACATGTTGGTACATTTTAGCACCGAGGCACTAATTACAACTTGGAATCGTATGCTAAGGCTGAGAAAATAAATACATGTGGTTACGAGGCATCTAATACTGAAAATCCCAAGCAACCTGGCCAAAAATTCCTCCCAGCCTGATAATGTGCCAATGTAAGTACACCTGAAACAATCACAAAAGTTGTAAATATAAAATTAAGGGAGGAAAAGAGGAAAAAAAAAAGCAAATAGTAAAACTAAATAAAAGCACCCCCAGTTTCTAAACTAAGATGAGGTGCAGAAACGCTGCTGCCCAGACTCCAACAGTAAAACTGCTGTAAAGACCCAAACTGGGGAAGGGGCTGGAATGGGAAGAGCTGGATAAGCCATTGGTCCAAAATATAAATTTCTGGCATCCTGAAGGTTGGTGTCTCCCCCTGATTGTGAGTTTGTGAGTTGTGGGTGTGCTCTAAGTGTCACTGGCTTCCAGCCAGAGTCCGCCCACAGCAGCAGCTGAGGGGTCAGAGCATGGGATGGACCATCCCAAGTCCCGTTAATCCTCGCTGTGTGGTCCTGACCCTCCCCGTGGAGCTCTGCTCCCTTTCTGTCTCTGTCACCGCACACCCAGAGCTCCTGTCCCCTCGAGGGACACATGCTGGAGCCTGCCTCTCTCCCTCCCACAGCCCACAGACGACAGCCCAAAGCACAACCGAGAGACTGGTGGTGGTGGCTGCTCTTTACAGCTAACGGTCCGTAATGGTACATGACATCATCTACATAAAAATTAGGGGCCCTAAGAACATTCATTAACCTCAAGAGAAAGAGAACTGGGCTGTCATTTCAAAAAGCGCACCATAATCCTTCGTGCTGCTCTTTACAAGCTCCTAACGCACCAAGAGCATCTCAATGGGAGAAATGAGAAGTCAATAGCGCTTTTCCATCAACTGCCTCCCTGGAACGTATTTGTAAACGTGCAGATGAGAGAGGAAATCTGTCTTCTCAGGAAAATTGCTCAGTAAAGATCACAAATAATCATCTACGCATCCAACAAAAGGAGATAAAAGGCAAATTAGGAAAGCATGCTACAAAGTATCTGTGGGCACCACAAAACTGGGAAAGACCAAAGTCCTCTAGAAAATTTCCAAGAGCTGAATCAAACTGGTAAGTACCTTCCTCTGGAGGAACCCAGGAGATAAGTTTGTTGATGAAACCCCTGACATGGTAACACAAAGCAGCACCTGTCACCTCAGAGCCAAGGTCTCCAGGTTTCAATAAAGGCTAAAGAAATTAACACTAGTTTTCTAATTGTTTTCCATGCCGACGCCGGGGTACGGGCTGCACTCTGGAGCCAGCACGCTCGGCCCACGGTGTTCTTACACAGTCAGAGGAGAATGAACCGTTCCTTCTCTGCCCTAAACCCCTGCCCAGTGCCACGGACGGGCTGGTGGGGACTGTCCTGCCTCGCTGACAGCCCTTGCCAGCGGGAGCACACACTTTTCCTTTTCCTTGGGAGAGACAGGAGGCTGCTCGCTAAAGCTGGGGGGTCAGGATGATTTACGATAGGCACTGACATTCAAATGTACAAGCTCTGCTGATGCAGGGAATATGGTTAATCTATAAATGTTATAGTTTGCATAGCTTAAAAAAATTCACACCCTCCTTTCTTCCCTGAACACACAACACAGCCTGACTGTGCTGACAGCATCGTAAATTAAATTAGCCACCTTTTCCCACAGATGAGGAGCTAACGCACCGCAGGGCATGTAGAGCTCCGGCAAGCGAAGCAGAGCAGTGAGAGGGACCACAGGAGCAAAGCAGGTTTGGGGCAGAGAAGGCCGTCGCTGTTTGTAGTCCTCCCACGGGAGAGTTCAAATCATGGCATCTCTTTATCTGTCTCCATGTTTAATAATGAAGAAAACGTTTTGCCATACGGGGAGAGTAAAGAACGTCGGGTCTGTGTTCTCAGGGGTCTTCCCACATAGGTTCCTGCAAACGGCGGGACACAGGCCCTACTGACGGTGCGTCAAGCTGATGTTTAATCAAGCAATTGCACACACGTCTATTACAAGGCACTGGCTGGCATGAAGTGTTTCTGCTAGAGTGAAAAACCAACCCAACGGGGATTACTTTTTAAAAGCACACAGCTTCTCCCTTCAGTTCCTGATCTAAACTCAGTAGTGACCAAACAGTTTTTATGGTAATATAAAGGAATATTTGTTTTAAGAAATAAATTACAAATGGGAAAGTAGAAAGTAAACATTAATATCTGATTCACAGTGCACTTTATATGAAATAAAATGGACTTCCCATATAGCCTTTCCAAGTAATATTAAAAAGATTTTTCTCTGTTTTGACGTTGCTTAGTTTCCCTAAAACTGTCCAGTGCTTCCCATTAAAGAGAACACCCCTCCCAGTGCCAGTAACAAGAGCAAAACGCCTCCGGCCAACCTGCTGGCGGAAAACGCGTTGACAAGTACTTTTTCTCACCCGCTGTAGCAGCTGAATGTCTCACCTCCTGCCTTTCCAGTATTTCCCCCTCCCTTAAATTGAGGTTGGAACACCCCTTCCCAGCTCCGCCAGGCTCCAGCGTGGTGAGTCTGTGCTCAGGAGCTTCAGGAGGCTTTTCCAGCTCCCCCCAGCCTCTCTGTGTCTCCCCACTGCAGTGACCAGAGCAGCACCATCACCGGGAAGCCCTGGCACTGGGAATATTGGGAATATAGCAGGGTCCTGGGGAGGAAGTGCTAGAGGATCTCCAGGGCCCCCCTGCCCCAGCGCCTGCACCAAGGACCCGCTCAAGAACCACACGGGTCTCTCCACGGCCCCAGTGTAAAAACCAGAGCAGAACGGAAAATCTTGTTGTAAATCCCTCAGTTGAGCAAGAGAAAAACAGGGGACAGGAGTTACAACACCAGCTGCTCAGGCAGCACATCTGCTCTATTTCTGTGCAAAATTAGAACTATCAGCCTAAATCCATCCTAACTCATCACAAGTTACTCCAAATAATTTAATAGCAAGAATGTGCCTCTCATCTCCTTTTTTTGCTTTGGGTTTTTTGGTTTTTTTTTTAAGGAATGCTTAGGCCATAGGCTGGATGTACAGACGTACAGCCAAGGTTCCCCCTTAGCTCTCCCAGGAGCGTTTTGGGGCAGCAGAGCTCAGGAATTCCAGAGAGCACTGCTAACGCTTTTCTCACCCTCAGGAACACTTTCCTCAGGGAAGGGGATGCAGCTTAAAACCTCTGGGAAGAGTTTAAGCCATCGTTACTGCTGAGCAGCAGTCTGTACAGTCATTTAACTGCTCCAATAGCATTGGCAATCCTGTTTAGATTGAGGTGTTTACATCCTCTACATCGCACCGGATTGAAACTTTTACTGCCTAGAACTGTGGATTTGGGTTTTTAAGTGTTGTTTAATCTTACACATTAAGGAATACAGACAGACAGACAGCCCCATCTACTGACCGAACAGCCACAGCACAGAGTGAAAAGTAAAGAACCTGATAGTGTCTGACCAGAAAACCCGAAGTTTTCTCTCCCCCTCCTTTCCCACAGACCCCAGGATCGCTTTATAGCAGCGGGGCAAGAACTCAGATCTCTCATTCCCCTTTGCTCAGCACCTAAGCTCAGGTGACAAAGTACCTCCTCGTCATCTTTTCTGGAATTTGCTGGGTAATGTAGGCACTTCATCCAGAAGTGTCAGGAAATAAAGTTCAATAGCTAACTAAAGGCCATTGAGCCCAAGAGATAAGAGGGGCCAGAAGCTGGAGCGGTTCCCCCAGCACCGCAGCTCCCGCATCGCCGCCCGTGCTCGGGGCCCTACCGCGTGTTATCACACCAGTAACGAACAGCACAAGTTCTCCCCCAACTTCAGTGAACTTTGTTTGCCAAGTCATAACGGGAATGCTCTTTCTTTTTAAATCCTTGGATTCCTTTTCCCTTTTTGTTTTGTTTTTGGGGGTTTTTTTTGGTTGTTTTTTTTTTTTTTGAGCAGGCAGACATAATTCTAGAATTTTGTTTCAAGAGCCTCGGTATTTAGTAATAGCCCTCATCTCTGTGTGCTGTGTCACTGGTTTAATGTTGTCTACCCAAAATGCTCTTTTTTCCCTCCCTTAAAGCTTAAATTTCTATCTTATACATTTATAGTTGTTCCAAAGAACCTACAGAACCACCAAGAGAAAGTTGCAGTGTTTCTCCATGAAATTCTTTCATAATTACCCTTCTCCCACCTATGCCTGGCACTGACAGCTCCCTCAGAAGCACTTTGCCTTTCCTTCTCTTTACAGCCTGAGAAGCAGATGGTGTCACGACATCCCACAAGGAGTTAATTTTTGAGCATATAAAGTGAAGAAGAGGGTACTAAAAAAATTACTACAATCTTTGTTTAGTATTTAGCAATGGTGGTGGTTTCGCAAATGAGATAAATTTTTTTTTCTTCTGCTTTTCCCTTTTTGGTGAAAAGTTGATTTAATTAACAAAACACTAGATAAAGGGAAGCACTGGGATGAATTAGAGGATCACCTTGTGACAAAAGGGGAAGACTTGAATTCAAATCACGACCTATAGAAATAAAAAAAAAAAACAAAAAACACAGAACCCCACAAACCCAAATTGCCGGCTGGACACTGCAGAATGTGATCTCGCTGACCTGTCAGTGTGACGGTGTCTCCAGCCACGGAACTGCTGTCTGGAGGTTGGTGGAGCTTCTTTCCAGCTCTGGCTCATTACAAGGCTTAAAGAGCGACGCAGCACACTAACAGAGGCAGAATTCGAGGCATATGTTCGTGATTAACAGTTCTTTCATAAAGGTTTTACAATCACCACATTCAAACATGTTCTACCAAGCAATGCAAAACCAGAGATTCATTCTTCAGGTTCATTTTATTAGCAATGATGAATATAAATCTCTTATGAAAATATTCTTAACATTTCAATATATAAGAATCGTCTATAAAAATATACTACTACATAACAAAGCCAGCAACTTCTACAAAACATATAATTCAACATATCTTTAACAATATATAGGACATAGTAAAAATCTTCTCATTAATGCTGAGGGTATTTTTAACCCCTTTTTGTCAAACACTAACTCACAGAACATAGGAACCAACTCATTCTGATAGACAGAAGGGTTATCACCATAGGGATCCATGGACGTTCCACCCTGAAGGTCCCTGTGTCTGCAGGAACATAAAGCCACAACTTTTCTTTGGATGGATGGGCCATTACCACCACAGGAATGGCCTGAGCCCAGGCAGGGACACGGACCCTGCTCTGCCGCCCTCCCAGGACTGGTACCACCCTGGTTACTGTGGGCAGAGAGCTGGAAAACAGACTCCTCCTGCTTCACTACTGCTGGTCAGTGAGGGAATCACTGCGACCAGGCTGCCTTGCCAGAAATCAGCTTTCTCCAAACAGACTGCTCTCCAACAAAAGCTCAAGGAGGAGAAAATACTGGGGGGGGGGGAGGGTTTATGCTAAATGACGATCAAGAGTGATCTTGTCATTACCAGTTACAGGATAAGCAGTCTTAGAACTGCTTTTGGCATTGGGAAAGAGCCCAGTTTCAGGTTTCAGAAGAAAAACTAGACGTTGAACTAGTTATTTCACTTAGTTATGCTGAGATTAGTTCATGTCATGCCTGATGTTAGATAAATGCAGGAAATCCATTTTAATCACATAGACTGTCCTCGTCTACACATGAGCATGTCAAATTCTGAGTGTAGATGCATTTAGAGAGCTTTTAGAGCACACTTTGACAACGAAATAAACCCGAAAGAA
>JAOXJK010000002.1:21930406-21969466 GCA_025774025.1 Xenus cinereus
TGCGAACGCCTCCCTTTGCCCTCCCGCCAGTTCCCGCCCGGCGCCCCCTCCGCCCGATGAGGGACGCGGGGCGGGCGGCGGAGAGCCCTGCGCGGGCGAGGGGCCTGGGCCGCGGCGGAGCGGAGCGAGGCCCGGGCGCCTCGGGAGGGGGAGCTCGCAGCCCGCCGGAGAGCGGAGAGGGGCTGGTCACCGCCGGGCCAGCGGTAGCCGCGGGCGGGGGACGGCGCAGGCCGCGGCCAATACCGAGCGACTTTCTGAGGCGAAAAGAAAACTAAACTGCGGGAAAGGGTAACGCAAAGTTATTTTAGGGGCGTTGTCGCGTTGTCTGAGCGCCTGGAATAAAAGTATATAGCCGGGACGAGTACCTCACGGCGCCGGCTCATCAGCCTCCTCGCAGGCGGTATCAGCGCCGCGGTAATGGAGCTTTTATTACGGCTTCTGCGTATTCTGTGTCACAGTTTGAGATCCCGCCGGTGTGAACAGCTCGGCTTCCCCTCAGCGGGGCCGTGAGCCGTTAATTGCCCCCTCAGGGCGGGGCAGCAGCGCCTCTGTGGGGAAGAGCCCGTGCCCGCCGCCCCCGCGGGGTCAAAATGGAGCCGGGGCCCGCTGGGGGCGTCAGCCCTTCTGTGAGGGGTGAGCGGCCCGGGGGAGCTCTTAAAAGGGTCAAAAAAACCGCACATGTAACTGCTCTCTCGCCGTGTGTTTCACTTAAAACAAGGCCGCCCGTGACTTTGGCCGGGGGAGGAAACACAGAGCAGCCCCTTTTCCTCACCCACCAAAGAGGGCAGAGAAAAAGGACCAGAATAAATCTGAAATGCTAAAATCGTTCCCTTTTGAACAAGTTGAGCTGTTATCAATAATTAAAATAGGGAGAAATTTCTACTCAAGACACACGCTATTCTTTTAGCTGCGTAAGTTAATCAGTGTTTATTTTTAACAAGGGGAAATGTAATCTATAGCTTTAGCAAAATGAGTACTAAATGGTAAATACAAAATATTTCACACAAACTATTTCAAGCTTTCCCTGAAGCTACCTCATAAAAGCTGTTTCAAGCTTTCCTTGTCTCTGATTTAGCCCACTTTATAGTCCATGCTAATCCACCAGAGGCCATAAGTATTCCATTGTCTCAGAACTAGCATTTGATTAATGTGACCAGAATTATTTCACAGTTTATTCTTAACTAAAAAAATCAATGTGTTATATCAATTGTTAAAAAGGAGAAAATAAATCAGTTAAACTGTTTGTGCTGAAATCAGTATCCTTTCTGCAGGTGGCTGATGCGTGAGTCACCGACGCGGAGTGAACGCAGTCCTTCCCGGGGGAGTTTTGGTGAAAGATGGGGCAGGAGATTACGCCCCTCGCCAGCTGCCCAGGGGGGCAATGCCACGGGGGAGACCCAGCACGTCCCCTGGCCAGCCAGCATGACACTGGCTCGCAGAAGTGCCCTCTTGGCCATCGCTCAGTGAGTTACCTCTGTAGGAGCAGCTTGAGTACTCGGTGAAGAAAACCAGCCAAATCACTCCATCTACAGTACCGACACACACCAAAATTTAGTGAGTTCTTATGATTTCTGGGTATTTGCTCGTATACTTTGTTAAAAATCATGGAATCATAGAATCACCTAGGGTGGGAGGGACCTTTCAGGTCATCTAGTTCAACCATCAACCCAGCACTGACAAAACCCACCACCAAAACTTGCAGATTATGTATTTATTTTATAATACTGCCACTATGAAACCCAAAGTAAAAATTTTAAGTGCCACAGTGCCGAATACTGTGCTGTAGGGAGTTCCAAAGGGACCCTGCAACAACCCCCTTGGTGCCCCCCCATGCCTGGCTTTGAAAGGGAACATCTCGGGGCAGTGTTTGTTTTTGCCAAGATACATAAAGCGTTGTGTGTGCTCCTGGTGGCGCTGCCAGGAGCCTGTCTCGGTTTCCAGAGAGCTTCCAAGTCCTGCTGGTGAAGTGCAACCCTCTTCTCTGGGCAAGGAAAGCACGGAACGACAGAGCAGTTGCGGCTGCCCAGACTCACCAGTGGGCAAATGGGCTTTGCAGTCACGCTGCCCTAGATTGGAAAATTAAGTAGCTGCATAAATGTGACAGGTCCATGTTTTATGCAGCCCTTGCAAGTACCGATTTAGCCTTGTCTGTGTAATGCTGTGCTCAGAATTAGCTGTTCCTTTCTCCATCCCGCTGCCAGCTTCCAGCCAGCAGTAGAGCAGTAAGGACCTTCTGTATCTCCCCTGAGTGCAAAGTCCGTAAGAAAAAGCTTTATCGAACTTGGGCAATTTGACCATTGAAAATTAAACTGCAGCACCAGCTAAAATGGCATTTACCTGGTTTCCATAATACCATCAGCGCAGAGAGGGAGCCAGCTTCTCCTGCCTGGTCACCACTCTCCACACAGAGGGTTTTCTTGGGTTGCTCTTTTGCAAGGAGGAACATTCTCATCCTCATCCAGAATTTAGGCAGGCAGGTTTTGTCATTTTAAATGCAGGAAGAAGACAGTGCCTCATCATAGGTTGAGATACAGACCTGGCAGGTACTTGGAAAAGTCCTGTAATGAGTCCCTGGTCTGTGTGCCCGGTGAGGGACCCTCTGGTGTTTGGTCTCCATCTCCCTGCCTGTAAGTACCGTCTCTGGCTCCTCAGAGGAGCTTTTCAGAAACTCTTAACAGAAACAGGCACAAATGACAAAGCGATTACTTGAGTTTTGTGAAGAACCGTGGGAGTTTTCTGTGAGATTCTAAGAACTTTATCCACTACCACATCATTTCTTTTATCTGCCACTGAAATATCTTAATAAGCTTTTTGAAACATTGCTGCCTCTTGGAAGCTTAGTGAGAATTAAGTAATATTAAGCCAGGGAGCCTGGAACGTAATTAGCCCTTCCTCACCTCACCTGAGGGCAGCACTAAGGGCTCTGCAGGTGAAAAATACGTGGGCTGGATGCCTGGGCTCCGCCTGTGGAACACCCCCTGGTGATGGCTACCCCAGATCGATCTCAGCGTAGCTGTGCCAGCACAGGGAGGTACTGCCCAACCTATAAAAATAGTCAAAGATTTAAATCAAAACAGCAATCTGTAATGATGGCTTTTATTCTGTAGAAATGCTAATTCTGTAAAACCGCTTTTAAGATCTTAATTTGGGATTTGTCTAGCAATAAATTCATATATAGGGTAATGCAAAGGAAGTAACACAATAAATAATAAACTTGCATTTGTTCCTTTCCTTCTGAAAAGGTTTAAGAAAAAAAATAGATAAGAATTACTTTGTCAGCTTCTGAAATGGATCCAACTCTTAAGAGCATTGCAATAACCATTTACCTCTGCACCTGAACACCATAAACCAGACGGTTATTGCAGCACCATGGAGTTCCATTGTCCTGGTCAGTCATTCAAACCCAGGGTTGTTTGGGGGTCAGAGAACAGCTGAGGCTGGTGGGCACATCTGGAGCCTTGAAGGCTTGTCTGGTCCAACCCCCCTGGCTTAAAGCAGGGGCAGCCCGAGTTCGGACCGTGTCCCCTGAGATTGGGAACATCCTCACGGATGGAGACTGCACCACCTCCCTGGGCAACATGCTCCAGTGTCCAGTCACCTTCACAGCAAAAAAAATAAAATAAAACAAAACAAAATATATGTTTAAAATTACTAAACTGCAGCCTCGCAGCCCAGTGGAGATGTGGTCCATATGAGCTGCTGCCACACCATCAAAAGTTCAGGTGAATTTCCATGTCTTAGTGGTTTTTATGTCCATCTTATGTGCTAGGAGAGACTCGTGTTTGTCAGCTGCCCTGTCAGGGTGGACAGCGAATGCTACTGGGTTTTGCCATCACCACAAAATGCTTCCACATGTACATACACGACGGTTTTACAAATGTTTAATCTTGTGTCAGAGTGCGTTCGGAGTATCCCAGTCCTCTCCCTCCCGAGCTGCTGCTGTACTGACTGGTGCTGGAACAACGGGAGAAGGGCCGCAATGCTGGAGTAACAGGGAATCCTTCAAGTAACGCAGAGATCCTGGGGCTCCTATTAACTGCATTTTCCACGTTGCGCTATTGGCAGTTGCTGTTCAGGAGGCTGAAAGCATCAAGACAAATACATTCGGGTAGAAGCAAGGAGTATCTGTAACAAAGAACTTCTGTGGTTTTCAGAATTAAAGACTTTTTTTTTTTTCTACTTCTGCAGAATTGAAGAATAATGGATAAGCAGGACAATAGTCAACTTTTGCTTCTACACTTGTTCTTGTGGTTTGAATCCAGTATTAAAGGTGATTTTGGTGACATAAAGGTCACCCAGCATTGCTGCTGTCCTCAGATGGCATAACTGCGCTGCTTGCTAAGCAAGCAAGTCTCAAGATAACAACCGGAATTCGTATATGTTTCAAACTAGTGCTTGATAAAACATACGTCGTCAAGGCTATTATTTCTACTTCTTTAGGAGAATCTGTATTTTGAATATGCAGTTGGCAAAGCAACCAATGTGAAAGCCTGCATTTGGAAAACTCTCCTTTCTGGCAAAAGAAGCGTGGGTGGTGGTTTATTCAGGCATATTGTTTCATTTGGTCGGCTGAGGGTATCTGAGTCCTTGCTGTATGTAAAAATTTTCCAGAAAAGTGCATAAATTTTTTTATATATATACCAGAGGAACATGGATTCACTGTAACACCGTAACTCTCATAACTCCCTTTTCAGTTGTTTATTGAGGCCACTTAGGCAGTGAAAAGCTTGCAGCTTTGGCATGTACCCTTTCCCTTACTGTACTTTCTGATCCCATGCGTCAGGACTATTGCTAGGAACACAGAACATTATGAGATCAGCTATAAAACTAACTAAAGCTCTATTTCCTTTGAATGACTCTTTACTCATAAAGAGTAAGATCATCCAGTGCAAACAGAAATGCACAGTGAACAAAAAGAAGAGAAAATTAACAAGGAATACGGAAAAAAAAAATAATTTAAATTATGTCCCAAATTCATCCCAATTTCTGTATCTTTCAAAAAATTGTGTTTGGCAATTTTGATAGCTTTGCTTGGTTTTTTCCACCTCTGCCTTGGAAGATTGATTGGAAACCACCTCGGAACTTGTCCTGTTATCGAGAGCAAATTGCCACTGGCATACAGCAGAGATTACTGTGTGAACTCTATGTTCACGGCAGCTACCAAAGCCAAAGGTCTTGGGAGAGGGAAGGGCAGATATTCTTTGAACTATAGATAGAGAAAGCAGGAGTAGGCAGCAGGTATCAGTTACCCTTCTGCAAGGAGCTTGAACAGAAATACCGTACCCATGAAATACGCACTGTTTCTAATCTGCTCAGGCAACCGGAAGGAGGCAAGGGGCAGTATTTTCTTCCTCCTTCATGGCAGTCAGCGCTGCCACGAGAGAGAAGAGCCGTAGAAGAATTACATAACGTTAAAGTTGGTGGTGATTTTCCAGAGGTTTCTCTGCTGGCAGGCAGCACAGCACACAAATCCAATGGTAGAGGTACAGCGTGAGGGCGGGAGTGTCAGAGCCCCCAAGGAGAGCGCAGGGAAATGGAAATGGCTCACACTTGTTCTCTTCTGTTCCATAATGGCATTTGTGACTGTTAAGAGGATTTGTTCAATTATGTTTTCTCACAGTCACCTTAAATGTTTTTTTTTTGCAGCAGTAGAAATGACTGAATATATAGTTTATCTCCGTGGAAGGAGGGAACTGCCTCAATCAGCAGCATTTCTTGGCGCTTGGGCAGCACGTTTCCTATTCCGTGAGCTCCCTGCCTGGGGCTGCTCTGCAGGGCAGGACGGGGACATCTCCCTGCTCGCGTCTCCTATGAATTATTAAGCATTCATTTATATGCCGTCCTTGAAGGAGATTATTCTTCCTTGACTTCTACTTTTCCCCAGGACAAAAATGACATAGGACGTACATAACCTTGTCACAAGTGATGGATTGGTATTAGTGTATTGGGACTCTGCATAGAGATATGTATGAGCGGTATTTATGTAAAACACGTTTATGTTCTGTATGTATGTAAACATCTGATATATATAACAGGCTAACATGATTCAGCCTGTGCACCTCCCGTCTTGTTCTGACACGCTGGTGCAGCGCCTGCTCCTCTCAGTCTGCCTCTGCTGGTATGGCCGGAGGGGAGTGATCTCAAATACAGCCCCGACTGCTGTTCTCATGGGAGGAAAACCTTAAACACGGGTTTTTAAAACCCTTTCCCTTTGTCAGAGCCACAGATACAGGTGGGGTCTTTCTTGTTTCCTTTATTTTTGAAGTGCAGTCCCTGCTCTGTCATTACCTGCGGGAGCTGCAATGCAGAACAGCGTTCCTCATTACAGAACCCCCTGCTGCTGCCAGGCAGGCAGAATGTACCGGTTCTGGGCATTTTGCTGCCCACAGGAGTACTTCCTTCAGGCAGGAAGCACGGCTCCTTCTCCTTCCTTGCCGGAGGCTGACAGGGTATCCTGGGAAATCATCCTGCTGTATTTCCTGTACTTTTTTCTTTTTTTTTTTTTTTTTTTAATAAGTGTCGCTTCTGGCCAAGCAAGCAGAGCGTCGGAGCACATGAACCGACTGGGAACGGTTATTTTTGTGTCCCTGTAACCTCAGCCAGAGCCGATCCTGCCCGCGGGAATGGGCTGACCGAGCTTCTGCTGGCTGCGCTGACCCCTGCAATCTGTTCCTGGCACCCCGGCCAGGGCGGCCAGGCTCCGATGGCTCACAGGAGCCCAGCGCTCCCTCTGAAATGCCAGCAGCACTGGGAATGCTCCCACACGCTGGAGCTGGAGTCCTGGAGACCCTGCTAAGGTGCCCCCGTCTCCGGGGGGAGTATGCCACCGGTCTGAGGCTGTGTTCAGGGAAAATGTCGCTCTCGAGGCACACATGGAGCTTGGTCCCTTCCTCCAAGGGTGGGCACGAGGGGGGCTATGAGAGAAACCCAACTGTGCCATTTCCTCTGGTTGTACGCAGTGATACCACTGTAGCACAGTTTATTTGTGACAGTCGTACCGGGTACACTCTACAGCTCGTGTCATAGACTTAACTGATTGTTTTCCAATTCTACCTAGTTACTGCTGTGCATACTTTTAGACAAGTCACAGCCACCCCAATGGTAGGATTTGCTGTGAAGCTGTTGAAATCAGCTGCTTTTTTTCTTTTTTAGATCCTTCAATAGTGTCACTGCTCTCAAAATAACTTTACAGAAATCCTGAAATGAGTTGTAATTCTGGAACAAACATTTCATTTCCTATTTGGTTCAGGCCAATTCAGTATGATTATGGAGCTGCTGTTGCAGTTTGATGGACTCCAGAACCCCCTGTAGAAAGGCAGAGCTTCCCCAGCAGCTGCTGTACCTGGTATTTTTCTTGGTCTCAGCCTTGAAGTGAGTTTAGTTTGAGGGAGTAATTGTTATCTGAAATAACGCTAAGGACAAGTTAGAGACGGGGTTTAAGATGGGAGTAATGCCAGCGCATATGGATTATTTAAAAGCAGTGGATTTGTACTGGTGTTTGCAGTTTATAATCCATGCAGCTAATGCCTTCAAGTGTAAACACTAAAAGGATGTTCTCGTTTCGGTGATGTTCTATATATCAGAAAATTTAGATATTCACAGGTGCAATTAAACTTTCCAGAATGAACCAGATTTCCTGACCACAAACTATTGTTTCTGTTCCAGCTTTGTCCTTTTTCTTCCTTTGTTTTGCGCTCTGCAGCGGCATATTCACTGGGGGGTTTCCTGAAGGGGGACTATCATTATGCTCCTCTATATGGAGGGCAAAAGGGAGCGCAACAGCGTTTTCACATTGCACAGTTATTCACATATTGTGAAATTTGGGGTTGTTTATTTATTTATTTGTGTTTTTTTCCAAAATTGGTGATCTGTTCTTGTATTTTAGAAATTACTCCCCCACAGGACAATGCTATTACCTGGTTAATCATAAGGTACTTTGCAAATAATATTTTCTACAGCTCTAAATTCAGCTCTTTATAATAACCTTATAAAAAAGCTGAGTTCTGTTCTTCCCAAGGGAGGCTGTGTCTGTCAGGACGTACAGAGCTGAAACCAGCCAAAGTTGTGCAATTACATTTTCAAGCACTTACAAAGAGTTTGCCAAGATTTTCTAATTTTTGACATCCTCCAAATATATGTTGCAAGTATCTTCCAGAGTTTTTCAGTGTTCGTATTCCCAGTGTTGTAAATGCTTCTGAACAGCTAATTCCTATGTACATCTTACATATTTTATTTTGTGACTCTCGGCATCAAAGCTGAGGTGATTTCTGGGTGGTGTGTGACGGAGAAAGGGACACGTGGCTCTTGGCTGCCCTCTGCTCCTCAGGGGCTGCAGCCAGAAGTGCAAAGAACCTCCGCTTCCCTCACAAATAGAAATTATTTTCAGTACTAAAAAAAAAAGAAAATCACAATTTACTGTAGTTTGTCAGTTTTCTGAATGCCATGTTCTTGTTTTCAACAGCTGGCCATTGCAAGGAATGTCACCATTTAGTTTGGGGGGGGAAGTATTTTGCTTTATGATTTTTGAGCTGGCTGCATGAGTACTACATGCAGTGTCTCACAGAAAGCAGGAGCCATGCCCTGTAGTGTATGCTCCCTATATCCTGCACATCCTGTAACGTTATTTGCTTTCTCCTGTCGCTGCACATTGAGATCAGGGTCTTGCCGAGTCGTTCACAAAAACGTCGAGTTGCTGTTCTTTACTGCTAATTTTAAACCTTGTGAGCATTTCTTTTCTATGTATAATATTCTGCGTTTCTGGACCCCGAGCTGCACCAGGCAGCCTGTCCCACTAGTTTAGTTACCTCCTTTCTCCTGAAATGTTACACTTCCATTTTCTATTATCATTCCAGACATTAGACCAGATATAAATGTGGATCTTACGGGTCTGAAACTCTGCTGATTATCCCATGAACTTTTTATAAAAACAGACACAATATTTGTTACTTCCAGTTCTTTTGCACATAAATGGTTTTTAATGAAGGACTGTGTATTCTTAGCAGATCAGCCTGTTTATTCTGAAGCTCTTTCAGCATTCTTGGATATTCACCATCTGGGCAGGTTGACAACTCGCTAACACGCTGCTGTCGCCATCCAGGCCTTCAAACAGGAAGTGAGAATGGGTCAGAAAGTCCTTTCTCAATTGAAGTAATTCAGTAGGAAGCAGAGAGTAAGGTTGAGTTGAAAACAGCTTTTGAGAATTCAAAAATTGATTTACGAACGAGAGATTGGCAATGGTAACTTAATTACTGCAATCATCCACTTCAGTTTATTTGGAGAATAAATAAACAATTATATGAATGTAAATATGCACATTTGGGGGCAAATTGTTTTCTACTGTAACAAATCTGAAGACAGAAGTATTAGAGTAGCATCACTAACTGGAGAAATTCGAAGTCTCAGACCCAAATACAACCCCACCTGTAGAGCACACCGGAGGGCTTCGTAGCTGCAGTTTGTGTCGGGAAAATTCCCGAACAGGCGTAGGGTTGGGTTGGCCTCTGGGCACTTTGTTCAAGAGGAGTATAAACAGAGACGTGGCTGTAGCACCAGCCATTAGAACGCGGAGTCCCCGGCGATGGGGAGAAGTTGCCATTTGCAGTCAGTCCACAGTGGACCCCGGCTCCATCTCGAGGAATCGGGCACCCCAAGCCCTCAAGAGTTACAGGTCAGTTCCTGACCACAAAACCGCGTTCAGCCTTGCTGATCAATGGGCTTCTAAATCACAGCTTTGCTGCCACACTCAGTTTGTAAAGCCTCTTGCCATATTTTGTAAGTTCTGGATTTTCAAGGGTCCCTGCGGAGGAGGAACATGTTAGGTGTTTCATGGTAAGGAAAGTATTTCCTTGGAAAGGAAGAATCCTGGATTCTGGAGACTTGCTGTGGGTTTATGTCCTGTCCCTACGCTGACTCCTCTGCTTTCTCTTGGTGCCATTACCAGCAGAGTCCATCAGGACTGTTTGTTACTTCTGTGCTTTAAATATTCTTTATTTTTCATTGAATGCTAGCACAATACATTGTAATGCTCATATACATAAATACAGCTGCTGGACAATTACCTTCCCACTAGAACATATCAAAGCATATCACATATTATTAACTGTGCTAATAATCGTTTCCCATTCTCAAGTGTACTGCGAATGGCCATTATCACCCTTTCAAATAAGGTTTTAAAAATAAAAATAAGATAATTAAAAGAAGTTATAATTAAAATGCAACTCCAAACCAGTAATACAATTTGTCCCTCTTTCTGTTTGGTTTTTACCTTACAGAACAAGGATTTTCCTTACTGAATTTTCTTCTTAGTAGGAAGAGTGCATTTTGGAATATTTTTTCAATGGAAAACAAGTAGAAACAAAAACCTGCAAGTCCTAAACATTACAACAGACAAAGAAAAGAAAGCTGCACATGGTGTAATCACAGGTATTTGGAATGTATTTTATATATCCCTTCCAGGATAGAGAAGTGTATATTCTTTTATATATGTGCTCCATTAAGAAGATGATGAAGTAGTTGTAGGAACACAGTACAATTCCATTAACAGTTTTTTCTGTCTCAGACATTACCATGACTAAGCAGCAGCAAGGATCAGCAGGATCCATTAATAGCCTTCAGTATTGTCTTCTCTGATACTTTTAGTACTTTACATACCCTGCCAGTCATAAACAAAACGATTGGGGAGTTCAGAAAATCCATTACAAACACAGAAGACAACCAGTCAGCCACAAGTAACATAGATTTTGCTGACAGAAATGGATTTTTTTAAACAACATTTAGAAAAAGTGTCAATGTATATATGATAAGAGGTCCTATTTCAGTTTTTGTCTGGGACTTCCACAGATACCAGAAGGGAAACTGAGCAGAGAACCAGGATGGAGTATGGCCTTACACTGTTAAAATGCCCTGTCTCTGAAATTAGGAAGAAATGGCAAAGGGAGTCACCTAATGAGCCTTTATGCTCATCTATGTTAAAGATAATGAGTTCTGTTCTAAAAATACCCCAGTTCCTTATGTAGTGCAAGGAAACGCTACACTTGCACAATAAGAAACTGCCTGTAGTCCCTGTGAAACTCCACCTGACATGAATTGACTAGAGAAAGGGGGTTTCAGAAGAGAACAGACTTAAATTCAGCATTCCATAGTGTCAGTTGACCTTCCAGAAGTGACATGGGCGTTAAGAACCTCCCAGATCGTCAGTGCTCAACTCCAGGTGAAATTTCCTGAGGGAACAACCAAACCGAGAACACAGTTGTGTACTTACCCAGCAGACGAATCCCTTCCCACCCTGCACTGTGCCACAGCTGGTGTTACAGGTGTTGGGAATGTACAATTCTGGTGATTCACACCCTTTGCAGGCTTTTAAGCTCCTCCTTTAAACCTAGGAGTAGTGGGGAATTCTCATCAGTCTGTTGTGTTATTCCAGAATAAATTCTCTCAGGAACAGAGTCACAGCACAGGGCAGGTAGCCGGCTGGCTCTGAAATACAGTTCTGTGGATCATCACCTTCTCAAGGTACAACTGCCAGGCAATCTGTTGGGGTACAGGGATGGGGGTAAATGCTGGTAGCAGATCAGCAAGGTTTCTCAGCTCCACTTAAAATCAGCCCGATGTCCATAATGTGTCCGTAATGAGAAGGATACACAGCCATTATTTATGTGATTATCAAATCACAGAGAGTGCGTGCAGGCAAGTGTAATGGGAGAGATCAAGTGTACATAATTCAATGGGGCCATACGTAAAAGACTCAAATAAAAGACAAACTGAAGTAGAAACCCCTTCCCGATTTGCTGGCAGATTGGAGATGGGTTTGTGACCCTCCAGGTCACTCCTCGGCCGTGCATGGTGGATTGGGGAGATGGACAAACCGCGCTGGCAATCGCAGTCGTGCAGCCAACATTGAGAAACAATCAAAGAGGTGATTTGGGTCCCTTTGGGGTTTGACGTCACGCTGATATGAAAGCTAAAGGTTTATAAAGGAAACTTGTCAAGGGAGTGATGACTTATCAAGATGATTTTTGAAAATGTATTAGTTAAGCAAAAAATTGAAGGTTTCAGCTGTGAAACATAGTTTAAAATCCTTCTAATCACACTGTAAGTATTTATAGAACAGGTAATTATTAAGCCAAATACTGGCCAGAGCTCAGGCAGCTGTGGGCAACAAGGCATCAGAAAAATTAACTTCTTAGAGCGCACTGTTCGTGTGGGATATTTTTTCTTTTCACATAACATTTAATGTTAAAAAACACATGCTGTTTAGGAGCAGCTTCTTAAAATACACGATATGTCTTTTTTCCTTAATGGTTACTCTTCTGCTGTACCAACAGCAGCAGCGTAAGCCAAGGAGAAGTGACTGAGGCTGCAACTGCTCTGCCTTTCTGGGGTCTCTGTGAGTGCGGGGAGCAGGCAGGTTCAGAAGCAGCCTGTGTGAGGAGCTGACAGGCACGTGCTGTACCTCTGATTTGCCCACCAGCACCTGAGCGTGTGAGAAATGTTAGAAACGTGTATAAACATACGCAGTATTCCTGTGTGTATTTTAAAGATGGCGCTGAAGCACGAGGTTTGATGATTTCAAGTGCAAATGATCTCCAGCAGCAGCGTTGGTTTCTCACAAGGGATGCGCTACTTGTATGTAAACAAAAGACTATTAACTCTGAGTTTGCAGCAGATTTCCATGCCAGATTCAGACTTGGCATAATTTCATGGATCTAGGCAGCTTCCCCGCAGGTGCATACACCGCGCCAGCTGAATCCGTCCTGCCGCATTCAGCGTTCCCGCGATTTCAGAGGTATCTGTTACTAAACTTCATTGCAGGACAGTGGAATAAAATGACTTCACATTCACTACACTCGTTCAAGTAATGAATAAATTCATTTGCAGATTAAATAACTGCGGTTACAGGGGAAAGACTCGTCAGGGACACACAGAATTGGTGCGAGTGATGTGTGAGAGTTCAGCTAGAGAAACGATGCCAGCTGAGACGCTTTCAGCACAGTGACAGCCCCACTGGTATATGAGGGATTTGGGTTGTGCTGCTTCAGTGTGAGGTGGAGAGAGACAGACCTTTACAGCAGCTTTTACTCTGTTGATTTCTTTCTGATTTTTTAAAAAATCAGGAACTTCAGCTCTACACAGTACGAAGCCCCATCCTACAACTGGATCTATATAATTGAACATCCTACAACCTGATCTGTGTGACACAATCTTTTTTACTGGGTGGAGTCCTGTTGAAATCAGCGAAGCTTCACATAAATGCAAAGATTTATTGTAGGATCAGGATTCAAGGCTGTATTTTTATCACAAACTTCTAGTTATATGTAAAACCCACCTGCTCTTCAGTATTGTGCACCTTCTACGCAGTACACCGCCAAATTGGGCAATATGCTGCCTTGTGTTTGTTTTATATGTGTATTATACATAGACAAATAAAAAGTATCACCTGCAAATAATATTTGGAATGTTAAAGACACAAAATGTAAACATTTTATTTGGCAGTTGTTTCAAACAGGTGAATAAATAAATTGAAAAGTACATCTTAATATTCTTTATAGCAACAGATGCAGTTGCACACATATTTACATACTGTGGATGCAAAGAACAGTTAATTTAATTTCTTTTTGTTAAAAAATGCAACTTCCAACACCACTAGACTTGACAATTAAAGATGAAGATACTAGTAATACTTTGTTCTAGCAATCTCAACTTTTAAAGGCATTCATTTGGAAGTAAGATACGAGAGTCATCATGCATTTAGTTCATTTTGTCCACTTATGGTAGAAAGTCTGATGTAATCTCAGAATTAGGAGTGTCATGCGCTTAAGTCAACTATGACATGTTTATAAATCAGTGTAGTTCCCTTAAAACTTGAAGCAAAGAGAAAATCTCGTTTATCGATGGAGACATGTATGAAAGATCTTGGTGCCTGCACATTTAATTCTTGAAACTTCACAAATTTTGCCTTTTCAGCATCCCAATAATAGACTTGAGTGAAAGAATAATCACTTCCAAGAATGGCATATTGGTAATTACTGATCTGAAGCGGCTGGAATACCATTGACCCTCGGGATGGCATCCTTTGTAAATCCAGAAATGCCGAACCACCCCATTTCATCACTTTAGAGTCCCCAATAAATCTTGTTAAGCAAATGTATACGTCCTCTTTCACCTTGAAATGTTTCACTGCGTATGCATCTTCCATATCTTGGATATCGAAACGCTTAACAAATTCATTCGATCCTTTGTTCCATTGATATATGACAGGTCTTTGGGAACTACTTGACAGAATTAAATGTGGTTTGCCGGATATTTCAAGATACTCCACATCAGTGTCTCTGTACCAGGCGTGCAGAGACTGATGGGAATAGAATCCATTCCCATTCCATTTGTAAACCGTGGTGAAACCAGCTTTTGAACTGTCTGCAACAACAAAATACCAGTCTTCGGCAATCCTGAACGTTTCAATGTCATTGGGTTTTCGGATTTTAAGGATTTCAATATCTTGAATTTTTATGAACTTATTAGCAAAAATATCTCTTTTGTATATGTGGGAGCCTCCAAAGAGCTGCGCGACAATGACATACAGCTGACTCTCGATAACTATAGGCTTACACACAACAGTTGAAGTTCCTGGAAAAACGAAAGCAAAAGAGAGGGTTAGCACCACTTTCGGGTGGGCTGTTGCAACGTGACTTGTGGAGCGGTGTTTGTACCTGTAATGTTGTCGTAGTTCCTGAACATCACTTCTACGTGGTCCCATTCCAGAAAGATGCATTTTCCAGTAAAAGGCTGAGCAATAACCACGTGTTCGTCATTCATGTATGAGAAGGTATCTACTGACAGAGACTGGTACGGCAGGGACTGATAAACTTCAAACTCTGCAAAAGTGCACACAGCGTGAGAATTACAGAGATGCTTTCCATAGTGGACTGAAAAGCATCTGCTTAGCAGTTACCAATTTATTACAAATTACAGTATTTCCCCACTAGTCCAGTTTGCCTGTTGATAAAGGAGCACTCCAACTTGCTTTTCAATTAAAAGAGGTGCTGGTCTATGTCCCAGTTCTCCAAATTTTTACACAGCATATTAAAGTCTGAGCAGAAGCTGCAATACAGGACCCCACTCCCAAGTGATTCGCTTGTCAGCCTTACACCTGCCCAGAATTCCTGTGGGTTTTAGTGGAAGCTCCATCCCGTACGCAGACCTCCTGCAAAAATGGGCCCTAGAATAAAAAAACATATGTAGCTTTGTGGCTTTAATGTAAGAAGATTAAATAATCGGAAGCACATTACCTGTGATAATGCAATCGAACTCTTTTGGGGAGAGGCTGTTGATTTTGCGCTTCTTGTACTCCGGTGGGCTTTCACAGTAAATGTCTTCTACGGTGGCGTTGGTGCTGCCCAGCCACTCCACCAGCCACTTCAGTTTGCAGTCGCAGTTGAAGGCGTTGCCTCTGAGATCCCTACAACAACAAATCACGCGCTGACAAGGAGGATTCAGGGGATGTTTCTTCCTCGCGGGACAACAACAGACTGGGCCCTTGTTAAATATGTGCCCTCTTGCTTATTCTCAATTAATGACTTCCTGGCTTAATTGGTCCTGACCCATACTTCAGTCTACACACCAGAACCCACACGGATTTAATTCTGTTAAGGAAATCAGCTTGAAATCAGTAGGAAATTTTTGCTGATTTCCCAAGTTTACAGGTACCCAAAAGCCTACCACCCTGCTGGCCCCGCATTTTGGGAGGTTGTTCCTTTGGGATTAGCCTTTCTCAGTAAGAGCGTTCTCGTGACCCAGACTGGGATTAACACAACCTGGTGGTCACCCAGTCAGGACGTGGTGTCTCCGTTAGGTACACTCATTTTGGGCTTTAGGAGACACAAGCGAAGGGCCTCCGTGGAAGCCCTTCACAGCCGCCTTCGGTTGGATTTCAGCCGCCCGCAGAGGGACGGGCGGGCGCCAGGACCCGGCTGTGTCACCACCTGGCCGGGACAGGCCCTGCCAGGGCAGCCTGCAGCCCACCTCCTCCTTACAGCCAGCGGGCAAGCCACGTCCTGCGCTCGGTAGCCCAGGTCAGGCAAAGGAGAACTCGTTGTGTTGTCAACAGGACGCAGTTCAGTGAAGCAACTGCAGGATTTACCTGCTTCTCTATTTTGTATTTTTACTGGTATTTAAATTATCTATTTAAACTAGGGTTAATGTTTTGGTTGCAGTTAGCTTTAGTATGGGATAGGGTACGTACTCAGAGCCATGCTTTTGTGATCAAAGATCACCTTCCCACAAATTACTTACACACAGGAACGTCACTCCATTAAGTATCTTCCACCCTCCCCTCGTGCCACACTCTCTCACGCATCCCTTTCTTCTTACCCACTAACTCTTAATGAACATGCAGCTCTCTTAAACAGCTACTACCAATATTTCTTATCTTCATAACTGGTGGAATATTCCAAACTAAAGCAAATTACCAACACCGGCAGACAAAACCCCAGCCTACCCATATTGGGTAGTCTCTGCCCAATAAAAAGATCCCTTTACTGGCTCTTGGTTTGAATGGTCACTCACAATGTCCTCTAAAATCCCCTCTTTATATTTTTCATATAATTAATAGGTTAATTAATTGCTTTCTTACACATTTGTTAAAGAATCCAAGCCTTTGAATATGTCTTTTGGAAGCGACTGGAGATTATTATTTGCGAGACTCCTGGAAAAGAAGACACTTCAGCATCAGTGCTAGTTCATGAAATCACACATTTTTGCAAGTATACTACTACTGTGTGGGCTTTTTTCCTTAAAGTAAAGACCCCTGGCATTCTCCAGCGCTTAGCTGTGCAAGGCTGCTTTTAAGAACAGCTCGTGTACTTTGTGACTCTCTCTCCCACTGAAACACCATGTCTCCTCCTGCTTCCTGGCTCTGCAGCATCTCCAGAGCTTCCCTCGGCAGGCAAAAACCAGGGCAATCACTGCTGGGGGCTCGCCAACACCATTATTTTAAAACAATTAGTCACGATGGCATCTACTGATGCTTTCCTTACGAGGTACCAGTACGTGGTGAGCATATTACTGGAGTTTCCCTGCTTTCCTGTACCTCTTCTGGAAGCAAGATCTTAATACTAAGCTTCGTTCCGTTGGACTTGGGCTGAGCTCATGGTTTTTGGAAATAGGCACTAATGGACAAGAAATCACTGATCAGTGTGAACGCCTTTCCTGGAATGTGTGCGTGTATGTGTGAGACCAGCAAAAACCTGCCGTTAATTCCCAATTTTGAACGTTGTGAGATCTCGTTTAAATTCAGCTGTACTGGTATTGCAGCTGGGAAGAGCGAGGGGTGATGCCAGCCGGCCCCGCACCAGCCACATATCACACCTCCGTCAGACACCTCCGGGTGAGGCCACCAAAGCTCTGGGGTCCCCAAGATGTCACTTGAGGGCAGGGCAGGAAAAGAATAATGCTGTAGGGAACAGCTTACGCCTCTTTGGGTTAAGAGCATTATTTACTACTTCTGAGAAGACATGAAAATGGAAAGAAATCTTTCTAGTTTAGGACCCCAGTTAGAACCTGTAGGTCGTAAGACTTAGAAGCCCTTCTGTTTTCGCCTGTAAACATAAAAAGTTATTTATTTTCTCCAGTTTCTCTAGCCAAGCAAAGCCACTTAGGCATATACTTAAATTCAAGAAGAGGCCCAGAGGCACCATGTCTACCGCTTCCGTAAAATTCCGTGTTTGCCTTATCAGGAGTAGTAAATATGGGATGATGCCAACAGTCCCTTCTGACCTCACTGCTTCCCGAGCACCTCTGATGGTGACCCCTTCGGGGTGTGTATCACGTGCCTCGCTTTTGCTTTATTTTCCACTCCAGAGCCGCTCTGTAAGAGCCAGGTGTGGGGGGGCTGAGCAGACCCGCCGAGGGGGGGACAGGCTGGTGCCCTACGGCCTGGGTCAGAGCAGGCTGAATGGGACCGTGTGCTGGGGAGCACCAGGGCTCACCGCTGCCCGGGGAACGGGGCTGGCACAGAAACTTACACCAGGGTGACGCATTTGCCCATTTTTGGATGAAAATGACACGTTTTCTATTCCACTGTTAAAAGCATACTTATATATTAGAAAACGCTGGCTGGCCCAGGCGGTGCTGTACATGGTATTTGGTTTATAATAGAGAGTAAAGGTTGAATCAAACATGCAGTTAAACCTATGGTTGCAGTTCTGAAAGAAATGCAATCAAAATTAGATGTTGTAAATAGAGATTATTTTCCTAAAATAGTAAATTAGTAAAAAATGCTATTTTTCTTTAATTTACCTTCTCTTAAATCTGCCCCAAGCACAACACGAACTGTGTTGTGTACTGAAAAATACAAGGTGGCTCCCTTTTACAAAAAGGACACACTGAGATTATCAAAGGTAACTGCATTATAACAATACGTGTGGTTGGGCGGCTTCCTGCATTGCCACAGTTACCTGGTGAGAAGGAAGCCAGCAGAATAAATACAACAAAGTTCATCTTCTCCTCTGACTTCATGGAGCTTGTTTGCATGCTTATTTACTAGGGTTCTTTTTAAGAGATGTAATGCACACAAGTAGGCTCCTGTTTCTGGACTGAGCGATGCCCCAGGGTGCCCAGTGATGGCTCCTCACCTCTCTGCGCGGTTTCCTCAGGGGTGGGGAGCGGTTCTGGGAGCAGATCGAACCGGGCACCTTCGGTGGTTAATGGACCTGCTTTTGCAGTTATTGCCTGCAAATTCCTCATTGTCCTTAGGAATAGTGCCCCACGGGCAACGGCAGCACCGTGCACAGATCTACGGCCCAAAAACACGCATGCAACCCCAGGCCAACCGCCTGGCTGCTGGGATGCGGTTCTCGCTCCTCCAGGTGTTTTCTCTGGTGGAAGTGCTGACGCACCCCAGGAACCAGCGGGACGGGGCAGGCGGGTGTTGCTCTGGGGCTGTGCGCTCTGCGGAGGAGAAACTGCGCCTTCCTCTCTGATAGAAGAGCAATTTGCTCCCTGGCAGCAACGGCTACTAAATAAGTAAATGAATATGATAAATAATGTACTGGAGCCATTTGTGAATATAAAGCTATTCATGTGCATAAATATTTTGAAGACAGGGTCCCAGTTACCAGCCTTATCCAATTATCTGCCTTTTTTAACAATACTGTCATTATGCCTATACCTCTAATGGGGATTTTAATGGGATTTGCACAGCCTGTTTATTACCTTTTCCCCCTCTTTCCTCTTCCCCTAGAGCCATTCTCTCAGTGACTACACGCAGGAGCGGTCACAGCAGGCTGGGTGTCGGCCAGCCCCGAGTCTTGTCTCTTCTGACCAAAAAGGGAAGAGTAAGTGTTTTATGGTACATTTACTATGTGGTGGAGGATGTGGTGAACTGCAATTCAACTGCTGTATTTATGCATTAAGTATTTAAGATGGAACCTTTTCTTTCTCTCCTCTGTCAAAACATATGAAAGAAGAAGTTAAATGACCCCGTTTCCAAACGCTCTTGGAGGTTTTTGTGCTAAAGCCAGGAGGTCAGCACCCGCTCCCCTGACATGACACACACCCCCAGATAAATGCTCCAGAATGCAGATGCTGAGGGCTGGGTATAACCCCATGTCGGGCACGCTCCAGGTGCTTTACCCTCCTTCTCTTACAGGACTTTTGTATTTTTTATGGTTTGTATTTTTTATGGGTGCCCTGGGCTACATTCCCCCTTGGCTGGCGCAGTGAGGGGGCTGCAGCACGTCGAGGGTCTGCCCGTGGGTCCAGGAGGGCCGAAGGGCTGGGCAGCACCCCCAGGGATGCTGAGCAGCTCCCGGTGTCCCTGCGTGGCAGCCCCTGGCCCCGGGATGCTCTGGCTGGCCTGGAGGAGGGGACGGGGCGCAGGGGTGGGAAGCCCCCACTGCTCAAGTCTAAAGGCTGATGTGACAGTTAAGTCATAGTAAATGCACCTGGTTGCAACTCTTCTACTTAAAATTGTTGTAGGTGGGAAGTTTTAAATCTGCTTTGGTCCAATTGTGCTGGATACGGGTAGTGGCTGAAGTATTGATCCCCAGTGCCCCGAGACAGGCGGGGAGCCACCGCGAGACAGCCCCTGCTGGAACCTGGCTGGGTCCCAGCCTTCCACACATACCCCAGTTGGAAAGTCTTTGGTGGAAACACAAAGATTAACATTCCAATTCAACTGCTAGTAATATCGCCTAAACAAATGCAAACAGCTATACATCAAAATGCAAAGTTAAACAACACAGTGGCTCCGTTATGACATTAAACATACCAAGCAACATATTCAACCGCTTTACTTACAGGTGAATTAAAGATTTCAGTCCTCTGAAAGTATTCCTTGAAATTGATTTAATGCTGTTGTTCTCTATGAACCTGTAAGGAGTTGTAAAGTCATTCTGGTCAAAGCAATGCCTGGAACTTGGAAGCCCACCCACTCCACTCAGTAATGCCACGAAATAAACATTTGTCCACTCACAAATATTCTAGGTGAGGAAGGCCCATGAAGGCATCATCACTAATAACATCAAAAGTGTTGGATGTAAACAACCTGCATAGAGAGATGCGAAACAGAGGACTGTTAGGTTATTGGCACCTTTGGAAAATGATTCAGCAAACCATGGTGGCCACCTCCCCACTGTCACGGGCCGTGTGGGTGCCAGCCCAGGAGCACGAGGCCCATGGGCTGCACCACGGGCTGGTGCAAAGGGAAGGACCCAACAAGTTGTTGCTTTCACTACCGGGGCCATCTGATAAAATTGCATTGACTTCTGTGGGACGTAGGCGTGGGTTTGTCGTGCCAGTCAAACACTGGGACTGTACAAGCGCCGCTGGAGACAATGAGCTGTTGGTTGGAGTACCAGGGAGCTGTGACCTGCGCTGCAGAACAGAGCGGTCCTGTCAGCCCAGGGCAAGCACTCGGCTCCTTCTCCAGAAAGCGGGCTGGATTCGCACTGCCGGCAGGCAGGGAAATCCCTTGACTCAGTGAGCGTATTTGACCTGAGGGTACTGAGAAGTTACTGACAAAAAAACGTAAAATCTCCTAATTTAGTCAGTGTTCAAATCAGAACTATTTTTAAGACCACGTTATACCTGCTGGAGATAGCTCTGGGTCTGTGCATCTATCTGTCATCCATCTAGCAGTAAAAATACCAGCAACACACTTTATTTTATGTCATTTTATAAGCATTAAAAGTGGATTGGAAAAAGCACTGTTTTTTCCAGCTTTATTTATGCTTATCAGCCACGTTTGCATTTGTCCACTTTAACTGAGCTCTGGACCATCACACCCTTAATATGCTGAGGCATTGTCAAGT
This sequence comes from Xenus cinereus, assembly GCA_025774025.1. Classification (NCBI taxonomy): domain Eukaryota; kingdom Metazoa; phylum Chordata; class Aves; order Charadriiformes; family Scolopacidae; genus Xenus; species Xenus cinereus. The sequence goes on from JAOXJK010000002.1 coordinate 21,951,712, forward strand.
GCGATCAACTGAACTTCACCCCAGAGGAATACCAGAGACACATCTGTATTTTATTCAGTTGGACCTGATGGATAAATAGATTTACACTATGACATCCTCAGGCATTCAGGAATTCAACATTTCCAAGTATGAATTAATACAGTTAATGAGTTAATCTCGTAGTTTGAAGTTTGCATTCAGAATAAATTGCAGTTGGTTTATTTTCTCACTTGGCTGTTGCAGACTCTGCTTCTGCCACTTTAAATACACTCCTATATCTGTACAAAAAATATAAGCAGGAAATTCTTTCTTTTTGTTAGAGGGAATAAGTGTTTTTGCAAAATCTCTAAACCAGGAGACCAAGTTAGTAAATCTGCTGCCTGCAACCAATTTCACTTTTCTGATGTGATGCCACTGGGTAGTTCTCCTTTCCTGCAGAAAGGCTGGGAACGCAGCGAGAGGGTGGTTCCTCCTTAGCGAGGCTAATGGCTAATGGCTAATGGCTAATGCAGAGCTGGCCAGGCTCAGGGCTCGCACCTGGGGAGCTCCTTTGCCTCCCATCCCGTACCTCCCCCCAGCGGCTGGATCATGCATATTCGATGCTCAAAAGTGACTTTTTTCCCACTCTCTGACCTCAAACCCCAGATTTGCCTGCTCTGGGACCCGCCAGCCACGGTTACCCCTCTCCTTTCTATGTCACTCGTCCGTAAGGGCAGCCCCAGCCCGTGGTACACGGCGTTACAGGGGCTGGAGAGGGGAGCAGGGGGTTTCTCCCCCCTGAGGGAACGCTCCTGCTGGCACTTTGCCGTAGCCGTGCTGGTCCTCCCACACTGCTCGAGAAGAAACGCTCTCCTGGCCTGGGACCCCGGTGCGCAGCACAACGAGACCGTGGCTTTCCCAGAGACCACTGCCACTACTACAGTCACACCAGTAGTAAATAATAACAGAGGCGGGAATATTCCACCCTTTGAAACGTGTGCCTGGAGACACCCAATTACAGTTGGACTCTAAAAATGTAATGCTCCAGACTATTATGTAAAAATACGTATAGGTTGCCGATTCTCGCTATTGGCTAAATTAAACCTACCAACACAGCTCTAGAATCGTGCAAAGCTAAAACTTACTGTCATTTTTAATTAGCCTGAGCTCTCCATATTATTTCCCTCGCTATCTCCTGCCAAAGGTGGCAGTTTTTCTTCCCCACTTGTAAACTGGAGCATTGGCCCCGCAGATGGGATCCCACTCCCCTGCTCCGTGCGTAAGGAGTGGTTTGCCTGGGATCCGGAGCCTGACTTCCTGGGGCTGGCGAGCAGCTGGGCTACCATGTTAGAAACAGAGCTGGAAGAGTGTTGGGCAGTATTTTTAGAAATGCCAGGGAGCAGAAGTAAGTAATCTGTGGATTCTTGGCACCATTTTAACAGATCCCTCATGGAACGAAACCCGCTCCTCTGGGGAGGGAGGTGTTGTTGCCCTGCGTGCCGGTGAGCACACAGCAGGTCCTGTGCAGTTGCCACGGCTCGGACCCCAACAGCCACTGCCAGGGGCACGGGCCCCGCTGCAATCACTCCAAATAAAAAGACGGTGCCTGTCCTACTCCCCCTGCCCAGGCCTGCCCCCCCGGCAGGGGAGGTGGGGGATCGGAGCCAGGAGTGGGGTGTCCTGCTGGCTCCCTCCCGACGGGAGCCCCACCAGTTCCTCGTTCTGTCCCTGCTCTGAAAGGCCCATTGCAGGAACTGCCTGGAATGTGTCCCTTTTTGTGATGTGTGACCACCTGGGAGAAAGCTTGGTGGCAACAGAGCGCCATGGAGAAGCATTTAGGTTTCCATAGTAACGGCAGTTACCTATTTACCCTGTATCCAACCACCCCCCCGTAGGTCTGCACCTCCTCATGGGCTCCGCAGGAGGTAGCCGAGGGGCAGCAGCGGATGCAGCCCCAGAACACCCCATCCCGCCCCCACCAGGGCTGGGCAGCCCGGGACACGTCCCCTTTGGGCTTTGGTGACGCAGGGGGTGTCTGCGCGGGCTGCTGGGCCGGAGCCCGGTGTGTGGGGGGCTGGCAGTGCCCCCTGCGCCCCCGAATGGCTCACCCTTACGTAAGGCCATGCCCACACTCCTCCCAGAGCCTGCGAAAATCCTCATCTACAGACACCCCAAGGTTCCCTCCCTGCCTGCACCCCCTGGCAGCTCCTCGCTCTGAAATAACCCCTTACATTTTCTAATCAATCATTACTTTTGGGGGTTGGTTTTTTCTTTCCCCAAGAACATGGAATAACAAATGGGGTCAAATCCAGGTGCTCTGGAGGCACAGCCCCCACCCAAGGGACTGAACTTCCACAGAAGTCAATGGCAATTTTACAGGGAGAGGGGCTCCCGGACCCGTCCCACTGCAGGGAAGGGCCTGATCCGGGGGGGCCGAGCTGGCAGCCGGCGGGGGGAGGCTGCAAACGGGCCCATTTACACTGGGATCAGGCCCCAGGACTGCAGGAGAGAAACAGGAATAGTTGTTGCAATGCTCAAGTCCCTGCTGTAATGTTAATTAACGCCTAATGAAGCTAGCATGCGCTCTGTCACCGAAAGCTCCAGCATGTCACCGTTCCGAGCAGCCCCGACAACACACAGCCTCGCACAGCGCCCGGTACATGCACTTGGAAACAATCAAACATGCACTGACTCCACATCGCTAAAAACTCTTCTATTTCGTCATTTAATGAACCTTCTCCTGCCATTTTTTATGAAATTCATACTCAGACCCCTCCTAAAATATTCATGGCTACATACACATTTCATAACAAAAATTGTATCATATAAATATTTCTCACAGAAGCTGCAGAGATGGTGTGAGCAAAAAACTCCCTTCTGGGATTTTAGTAAAAGCAGATCTCACAAAGGATCTGGAAAGAAGAAAAAAACAACCTTATATTAACGTAGTCTCATATATCCATGGTTATATTACTCATCTGGTCATCACAGAGAAATTTATTTATGTAAGTAAAAAAAAAAAAAAAGAACACAAAAAAATGCATGTTACAGGTTTCATGTAGTATAGAAGAAGGTATAAAATGGCATGTGTGCAGACAGACAGACAGACAGATGAGAGGGATGTGAAAATCAGGACTGAAGGATGCAGCACAATTTTCACACATTAGCTGATGGCTCGGAATGCTGGGGGGGCTCCCTGCAGCAACCAGCCCTCCGTACGCACTGAAAACACCACACAGCCGACTTCATTTTAAATCATAAATCAAATAAGCAAATGCTTACAGCCCTTACAGTGAGATAACATCAGGCGGAACGCTGCGAGGAATAGATCTGGCATTTTCACATAAAGCATTATCTTTGGTACAAGTGCACCAGGCAGGACATTTTGGCTTCACTGGCTTCTTCCCTTCAGTCAGCAAAAGCACAGATAAAAGGCAAAAGAAATAAGCAATTCTTCTAAAGGGTCTGCTGGCATTTCCCATTCTTTTGATCCGCTCTCGTTCCAGCCAGTTGAAAGAATATCCCAAAACATGAACAGGGGTTCTTTATTCAGCCATTGGATGTCTTTTCTCTAAGTCCAGGTCAGTGTTTGTCTCTGCTTCCCCAACCCTTTTCTTTCTCTTTCACTCTGGCTCTGTAGGCAGAAACCTGCAGCTGAGCTGTACGTTTCCACTCGCTCAGGCAACGGGCTGCTTAGAGGAGAGACCTGCGAGGTGCTGGGAGATGGGGAAAATCCAACCGGCTGAAGGGAGAGAGAGACAAAAAAAAAAAAAAAAAAAAAAGAAAAAAAAAAGACTTGCATCACCACAAAACCACTGAGCACAACGCGGCATTCGATTGCAAAGTGATGTAACTGAGGAATACGCTGCTTTCTGTTTGCACAGGGAGGCCCTTTCCCCGACTCCAAAAATAGTGCCGCGCGGTGTGCGCGGGTGGGTGGGTGCGTGGGAGTGGGGGGAGCAATCCGTCGCCTCGGCAGGTCCCCGGGGCTCGGGGGGAGTCCTGCCCCCCGTCCTGCCAGCCGTCCCCGGGGGACGGAACCCGCTGGAGCCATGGCAGGCGTCGCTGCCAGCGCTGCCGGGTTCCCTGCCATCCTGCACCCTCGCTACACGCATTTGCACCACCGAGAAACGAGCTGCCACACATGGAAAATATTAAAATGGATGAGAGAATGCCTACAACTGTCATTCCTAAACAAAATATTTTCTCATGCAAAATAGACCCCAACGGCCCTTTTTTTTTAATTTATTTTTTTAAGCATTCTGATGTGTTGCATGCTTTCTGAGCTGGTTAAATAAGTGGGATCTAGCACTGTTCCAAATGGGCAGCATTAATTAGAAGTTCAAGTTAAAAAAATCATTTGCTTGGAGACTGGTTTAAGCATTTTAGATGGAAAAAAAAAGAAAACTGCTATTTAAACATGAGCTACGTTAAACCTGTAGATAAGAATGGACCTTCTTTGGGAAGGGCCAGGGAGGGCCAGATGGTGATGGAATAAGGGTCTGGAGGCTGCAACTGCAGTTGGTGCTGGGGGCAGGAGAATACCCCGAGATGCAGCCTGGGGACCTTACCGTAAACTACCTTAAATATTTTATAGGCAACTTCAGCAGCACCTAAGTGTTATTATATAAAGAACGGTAAGACAAAACTGATGAATGCCAAATAGTTGCAGAGCCATGTGGGAGGGTTTTATTTTTTCCGATACAGGATTGCTGTTAGAAGAGTTTTGCAGACTTTGGCAGGTCTGGGCAGTTGCCCATGGGCCTGGCAGCGCGTCTGCCTCCCACGGATCACAAAGGGGGCTCGACCCGCTGGAGCAGAAGCTTAAGACAGTTTATGCTCGTTACTGGCTCCTTCAAGCTGGTGCCCTCTTCTCGCCAGGAGACACCCGTGAGCCAGAAGATCCCTCTTCACTGCTGGTTGCTCCTCCTTGGATTCCTTATGGCCCCCCGGCTCCCGCTCCACAGGCCGGGAGATCTCAAGGCCGACACCATCCATGGCTGTCTCCCCTGGGAGTGGTGCAGGAAGGCTGAGGGGGTGCCCAGAGGCAGAGGCTACGTCTGGATGATGGCAAAGGGGGACAGGGGTCTGCAAAACTGCGAGAAACTGGGCATGGGGACACCAGGCAGGACCCATCGCCGTTGAGGCCTTGCCCGGACGGTGGCTGAGGCGTCTCCCTGGGCCGGGAGAGGACCACGGAGCTCACGCCCCATGGTGGAACCACAGAGCTCACAGCCCGTGGTGGGATAGCATCCTCTGAGGGATTAGGGGTGGCCAGGAACGTCCAGAGAGCCCTCAGAGGTGGAGGGAAACCATGGAAGGCCCTGCTGGGAGGGAAGCCTGGTGTCTGGGCCCTGGCCCGCTCCCGGCCTGGCACCGGTGCCGGCAGAGACGGGCAGCTCCTGCTTCCTCAGCTCCCTCGCTCTCTGCAGCGTGGAGAGGTTTTTATACAAGCTCTTTATTAATGTAAGTGTGGACCCATGTTTTTGCTCATTGGGAAATCTCCCCTGTCAGTAGCCTCTCTCAGCAGGGCTGACTTCAGCTCAGGGTGACACAGAGTAGCGGGATTTCTGAGCCCCTCCGCCTTCTGTGAGGAAACGGTACGGGATTACAGTAACCGAGGTACTGAAATTATTATAAAACAAATGTCCATGCCTTCCCCCGGGGACACAGGTTACTTCATCTCTGGAAATGATCTAACTGTACGGCTGAGGAGGGAGCTGGAGCTGTGGGACAGGCGTAAGTGGGTGCACCATCTTCTCCCCTCTGACATCTCCAAAAGCACAGACTTTGGCGAGGTGAGAACAGACAATTTTCTAACTTCTTCCTGAAAGAAAAGAGGCCTCTTGTTGTTTGTTTGTTTATTCTTGGCAAAGCCACCCATTGCCATGGCGATACTTTGCCATTGACGGTGTAACCCCGTGTTTCATTCCTTTTGGCTCATTCACTGAAACCCACCATCAATTACCGAGGCACTTCTTTTTTAGTTAATACTCCAGCCACATTGTGAACCTCCTGAAAACTCTGCAGAGAGGCAGTTTTTCAGTAACAAAAGCGCATTCTGCAGCCGGGCAGTAACCCGGCCCCAGTTCTGTCCGTCTGGAAGTTCCTTTTCTATTCCAAACTGCATGCCAAAACAACTGCTTTTTTCCAAAACTGCAAATATTATGAATATTTAGAACAGCCCTGTCAAAAGAGAGGCACAAATCACATTTTCCAGGGCCCGTTTGTGCCGAGCTCGGTGCCTCGTTTCTGGCCACGCGGTGGTTTGAAAACCACCCGGTTGGTGGCTGTTGGTGGCCGCTCCCCGGCCATCGGGGGACTCTCGGCTCACCCCATGCCGATGCCACGGCCGGCTGGTTTCTGGCTGATGGAGCACGTCCCCGGGCCCTCACCAGCTTCTTGTCCCCGGCGTCTCAGGCACTGATTAGGCACAATGCGGTTCCACATCCATTTATTTTTCTTTCAGGAGAGTTCAGCAGGAGGGATGAGGGAGTTGCTCGCTCTCCTCATCATTTTGGAGCAGCACCACGGCCACCTCGCCGTGCAGGGCTGGCAGACATCTTCCAGGACGGGCAGGGATGTGCCCCTGCCGCTGCTCGGGTTCGGTCCCGACAGGGACCGCCGGGGCCGCTATCGCGATAATCCGCCCGCCCGCGCCGCTCCGCGCCCGCCCGCGCCGCTCCCTCCCGGCGGCACCGAGCGCGGCCCTCGGTCAGACTCGGCACAACTTCTGGGCCTTAGTTGCTACAGCAAACACAGGTACTCATTACTATTAATACCACTAAAAAGGCATTTTTTAGCAAGGATTCTCGAACATCTGGTTAAAATGTGGGTGCTTCTGTGAGCAAACCTGTTTGCTAAACTATCCGAGGAAAGCAAACACAAATGGTCAGAACACGGAGCCAAAAATTATTTTAAAAAATATGTAATACTTTTTTGAGGGATTAGCTCTGCTCCACTGACTATATTTGCATACTTACATTAGCCCAGTATGTTTTCATTACCAACACATGACAAAATTTTAATAAGCGTCCCGTGGCTTCGTGCCGACTGCGTGTCCCTTTGCAGACCCCGACGCGTCCCCTCCATTTCCCTGCTTTCAGACAGTCCCCTTGCCTTCCCTAGGCCCAGATGAGCCTCCTGTGCGCGTGGCACAAGCCAAAATGCACCGATGGTGGTGGCGAGACCCGAGTGAACTTCACTGTTTGGGGCGTCAGGCCACGGGTGCTTCACCACGGCCGGGCAATGAGCCGAACCCCAGCCCCATGCCTGCCAGTCCCCTGAGGAACGAGCCATCGCCATTGCCGTGTCACCGCTGCGTGGGGCTGGAGGGCTTTGAGATCAAAGCCTCCCACAGACATCCCATGAGTGTGAGCGTTCACTCTCCCGGTGCCACTGTTTTAATGAATTCTGCATCAAATGGCAAATTTAAAGCAGCTGAGGCCGAGGCTGCCCTTTCAATAAACACCACTCAGTCTTGTGAATTCTGAACAGCTCTGAAAAGACTCTGCTTCCTGGTGGCTCTGGCACCGAGAGCCAGCCCCAGGAAGAGGCCTTGGGCAGGTCTGGCACCGTAAAGCTGGGGAAGGAGCACGGGGCTGCCCTGGGCTTTTCACTTGGGACGTTCTGACTTTGCCCTGCCCTGTTACAGGCATCCTTTATTGCACCACGGGAGTCTCACTGCAAGGGGAACAACTGGGACAGTCTCTGGGTCAAAAAGCTGAGGAAATGGCAACTTATTTGCTGCCACTTTAGAGGAAATAAAAACTTGGCGGGTGGTCTCCTTTCCCCTGCAGGAAGCAGGGGGTTGGCAGTTCACTTTGGGCTGAGGAGGGGTCCCCTCTACAGAGAGCCCGGTCCCAGTTCTGATGGCCCAAATGGCCTGATGGCGCCTGCCCCCCCAGTGTGTCCCCGTGAGCGTGCGGGCGGCTTGGGGACTGAGCCAGAGTTCGACCCGTGACAAAAAATACCTCAGGAGAGATGTACTGGTATCAAATAAAGGATCTGGTAAAAGAATGAAAACCAAACCAACCCCTAAACGAGCCCAAATCCTCCCCAAACAGCCCAAGCGCTGTCAGAGGCTGCCCAAGGGGCAGGGAGCCCTGGTCTCGCCGTTAGAGAAAATGTGTGTTGAGCCACGCGACTGAGGGGCAGGCTCATGTCACAAACACTCACAAACATCTACATGAACTACAAGATGGAACTGGTGACAAACACTTCAGCCTGGACCAAACAGGACAAAATATGGACCTCATAAAACGCCCTAGTGCTTAGCTAGCATTGTTTAAAAGTTACCATCGAACTGAGGACAGATGCCCAAGAAGTGTACACAAACTGACACTTCATAATTATGATCTCCACCCCTCCAGCCCCTTGCACTATTCATTAATTTAATAGCTGTTCACGGGAGCTATCCTTCATGCCCGCAGTGAAAATACAGAGGGATGGAATATCCAGTCCAGTACTGTCTCTGAAACAGAATGTCCCAGATATTCCAGCATGAGCCAGTGCTGCCTGCAGACCCAGAACAACATGCCACCGCCACTGCGGCTAAATGCCATTTAATTGGCAGCTCGAAAAGTCTATAATACATTCCTTCATGGAAAAATGTTTGAGCTCCTCCAGTTTGCCAAGATGCTAATTAAAAACAGACGGCATGTTATAAAATCCTTTCCTTGACCTGTGCTATCTTACATTGCCCTTCTGTACTCTTTTCATGGCATTGGCTCCCTGCAGAATTATTCCAGCCTTTATAAACTTGTATTTAATTTTCCTTGTAATTTTGCAGACAGAAAAAAAAGTAACTAAAAGTTATTTATTTAAATGTACCTAGGAAATTTATTTGTTAGATGGCAGAGATAACACGCTTTTGAGGAGAGAATTTTTACTTGTTAAAAACAGAAGGTTTCTATGTCCTGAATAATTCACAGTGAAAGAAATGGTAGTGCCACTGAAGTCACTGAAACAGTCCAAGTGAAATCCTCGCTGGAGAGGCACTGACATAATGAATTGCACAACGAGAAGGATGTGCCTCATCAAACACGGATTATTGTTTCATCATCGCTAATCAAAACACTTTACAAAGCCGGGATTTGGATCAGCGCTGAAACATTTTCAGGGGTCACTGGTGCCAGCTCCACAAGTGTATTTTACTGATTTTTTTATTGTTTTTAACAACCCAAGAAATTTGGAAAAATACCTTATTTTGGTCAGACTTAATCCCTTTTACCTCCAGCAAACACCAGATCTGCCCAACCCCCCTCCATGGTGGGCACGCCAACCCCACAGGGATCCTCCATCAGATGAGACGCAGTGCTGAACACCCCGGTCCCTCTTCCTTAGGAACCACAGCCCCCGTGGAGCAGAGCTGGGGGGCTGGAGACGTCCATGGCCCCCGTCTGCTCAACGCCAACACACCATCTACTCAGCACAGCCCGAAGGAAGGGTTTGCTCTTTTGGCTGCTGGCTCCCTCCCTCTGCGGCGGGAGAGCAAAGCCGAGACAGCAGCCTTAACTCAGAACCGGCTGGAGTTTTAAATTTAATTTTTGTAGCAACAGAGAGATACGTGTTTTAGTGACAACTGCTCAGAAGCGACAGGATTTCCCCCACCTTCAGTAGGACAACACGCACATTTTGACCTTAGAGGGCTTCCCATATATCACTTTTCTAAGACAACAATCCCAATTCCATACAGCCCACTTCCTTGTAGAAACCAATCACTTGTAGGCATCTGCCAGTCTCCGCTGTTGCTGCCCCCGTGGTTCAGGCTCAGAGTCATTAGAACTGGAGGGGCTCATTCCCAGCCTCAGCAGCGAGCATCAGCAAGAAGCAATAAGCTCCATCATGAAGCAGTACAGCTCCCCAGCTAAATAAACGACACACGCTACTGATTAAACAAAGCCACATGTGGCTCTTTTTCTGAAGCAAATGGATGAATATCTAAGAGAAAAAGAGAAGGACAAGAAAGCAGGGGTGGGAACTCGGAGAGCAGCAGAGATATCACAGAGACTGAGCTCTCGGACCCCAGGCGTTGGACAGGGGGTCCTGAGGAACGTCCCCAGAGAGCTTGGAGCAAGTATGGGCTGAGAGCAGCCCGGAGGGCAACGAGTCTCCTGGGAAATGAATGCTGTATGTTCTGTGCAAATAAAGGCCGAAACAAAGATACCCGATTCCATTGACAATTTGTTTTTCTAAACAGAACAATCTGAAATAATGACTTTTTCAGTAACTGCTCAGGCCAGAAGTAGTAATAACGCTCTACTCGGTATTTCTGCCACTTCTGCCTCCCCTCAGGGAGAAGGCAGATTTCCCTTCATATACACATTATATATATTAAGATCTCTCTCCCTCGAGCTATAAATAGCTTCTATTCACAGGCGAGCACCAGAACCACTTATTCATTCTTTTCATGCTTTACCTGCTGTTTTCAAGGCTGCCCTGATGCTAAAAATAGCTTCTCGTATTAGAGGAGGGTTGCTATAGCTTCGGAGCGGGTGATGTGAGGAGGATGGTTAATCCCTCCGTGCCGGGGACAGGGGGGACCTGCCTGGACGTGACCGAGTTATCGCCGGTGGCCGGGGCTGAGCTGCCCCTTCCCAAGGACCCTCGGGGTATTTGTGCTGTTCCGGGGGTGTGCTGGATGGAAACCAGTACAAGTCATGGGCGCCACCACAGGTTCAGGGCTTCGGTTTCCACTTTGAAGTGCTGGATCACAGCACAACAGGGCCTTCACCTATCAATAGCACATTAGCTCCTTTTAACTGGGAGAGCAATTTAATATTCTGTTGTATGGGCACATTTTTCTGCAGGCATTGATGTCTCCAAGAAAATATCAAAATGCTTCGCTAGTTGTTCTAACTGTGGAGTGGAAAGGATGGCAATTCATCATCTATCTGATTACTTTCAAGACAGCGACGAAACCACATAAAGAAGGGGTGCTACGTTCTGTTCTGAACTGCTGGCTGCTCCCACAGCGCTGACAAAGCTCATGGTAATTTTGGAAGCTACCTCCCTGTCTACACTTTAATGGATAGTGCAAGTGAAAAACTGCTTATACACAACTTCCCAGCTCTCATACTGCATAAATCAGTGACGTCTGCTACAGGTAAGTGCCATTTGATTGTTAAGGTTCTGAAACCTGCCTCTTCACAATTTGCCTGACAAAAATTTTCGAATCTTCGGAAAGATTTTGTCAATCTTGAACACGTGGCAGTTTTGAGGACGGTCTCTAGAACACAGTTATCGCTATTCTCTGCAATGAAAAGCATCTTAAAATATTTCCCAGCCTCCAGAAATCCCTTTTCTACACCAGGAGAGTATCACTGGTTGCATCCTTTCAGGATGATAAGGTTCAGATTAACGGAGATAAGCAAGTGTCTGAGCAAGACTTACTTTTCTTTCATAAGGCAGTAAAATCCTCCCAAACGGTAACAACCTGATGTTGAATGAGAAGACAAGATGCGTGAGTTAAAGGGAAAGTTGCCAGAAAGAATGGGTGGCAAAATATCGGTCATTAAAGCACCTCCTGCCCAGAACCAGGGAAGTTTTATTCCACAGTATACATCAGCTCCCAAACGTGTAATAAAACAGGCTCGTCGCTGTACACAGAATACCTTAAACTCACTCAGCTGCATTCACTTCCTAAAAAATTAGGTGATTTTAGAAAATTTACAATGAAAGTTGAAGCTGGACAATAAATTGTATGAGAAAGATTATACTTCTAGAGTCCCATATTAGGAACTGAATTTAGTGTTTCACCTCCAAATACCAATTTTTCTACTGCTTAAAACTTGTGGTTAGACTATGACCATAACGAAGATAAACGAAATCATCAGAAGAGTATTTTCCTTGTGTTCGCAGATTCAAGTTGCAAAAACCTGCCCAATACTGACTCTGTTAAGGCTGAGGTTCAAACAAAAGTTAGTTGTACAGGGAAAGAGTGGGACGGATTGACTAAAATAAGATTATTAGAATATATTAAAACAGATCCTAATACAATTTTAAATAATACAATCCGTCTTTCCAGAACTGTATATTTGAGGGCAGTGTAATGCAACCTTGAGAGAATATCCCATGATATGCTAAAGGAAATGTTTTTTCCCTCAGATCCCACTTCAGGTCCTGACCCGTATCTTCCACGTGGTTCTGTTTTATTTCCGTTCAAGAAGCGCAGCCCTCTGGACACAGAACCATTAACGTTTTAACTATGGCTTGCCAATCCAATGTGGTTCCAGCACCCAGCACAAGCTGGAATATTCTTTTTCACTCGCTGCAGATACTTTCCTCGGCGGTTTTTTGAGTCTGCCATTTCTGTTTCTGTAGTGATGGATGCTGCAGGGCTCCGTGTCGCTAGCTCTAAGTAACGTAACTCCACATTTGAAACTAAGTTAGACTAATTGTTCCCATTTAGGACAGTTATCCCTCCCGTCCCACCGAGGTGCCGCAGAATGAATAGTGTCCTGGCAATACTTCAATAGAAAGGTAGATAGTATTTCAGTACTTCAGGTCTGAACGATATTGGTGATTAAATAACACAAAATTGTATTTAATTTGAAATATAACCCCTATTATTTCCAAAATCTGGCAATCAGTAGTATACTTTTGCTAATGAAAGGTGAGTTCTAGCAGAATGGCTAATGGTATTATTAATTAACTGAGGTCTCACAGTAGTACTCGATAAGCATGTTCATAAAAAAAAGTGAAATAGGAATTTTTACTGATTCATCCTACTACCCTGCTCAGAGCAACCTCTTGTCGCTCACCTTTTTATACAGATGGCTTCAGACATTTACAGTAATGTATTTAAAATGATTTGTACCTTGCCTTCCTCATAAGTGAATTATTATGAATATATTTATACAAGGTAGAGCTTACACACAAATGTGTATCAGGAAGCAAGGGGGTGTGTATCTTTCCCACTATGATTTTAAAGTGCAATGGACTGTAATTTTCCTCACATAATCTTTTTATTTTTACAAATCAAATCTAATGGGAAACAACATAATTTAAAGAAAACAAGCGCATGGCTGGTTGGTTGGTTGGCTGTTTTATTCTCACTTTACTATATTTTCCTTGTCTCTTGCTTATTATTTTCTTTCATTTTCCCCTCATACAATAACTCTGATATCAAATGGGGCAAAACACATTTAATTTATTCTTGGATTTATGCATTTGAATGCCATCAGTCGCTTTTCACCATAACAGATCTAGACATAAAAGCAGGATTAAGCATTCTTTGCTCTCTTGAGAAAATGTTCATACTTTGGGGAATTTAAGCATTATGCACTTCTAAAATCTCCTCAAATGAAAAGTGGAGCAGGCTGGAGGAGTTAGCTTCTCTATCCCCTTTATTGCAGTGCAGGTTGATAAAACTAAGCAGTAGTATTTTATGCATATCGATAATTACTTTTCAATTAAATTCTGGGTAGGCTGAAGTCACATTTTACACCTGCCCACCCGCGCCTGGAACCCCCCAGTGAGCTGTGTTCCCGGCAGAGCTGCCACGCTGGGACCTCCGGAGACCAAACCTACCTGCCACACAACAGCGGTGGTGGTGGCAGTGACAATTCAAGGACAATAGGCAGGAGCCTACATAATACACCTCTAGGGGATTTATTCGGTAAAATTCTGTACTTTTTGTCCAAAAAACCCAAACCAACCATAGAGTTGCTTCCATGAATTATTTTTCAATGCAAGTCTGCTTTATTATTTCCATAACCAAACCAGGAGGTCTTTACAGGGTCATCCTGGCTTTATTTACAATACACATATTAACAAGGGCTTGCAGCTTAGTTTATTTTAATGATATTTTTGAAGTTCACAGAAATTTTGTTGCTCTGAGTGCAACGGAATGAATGAAAGAGACAATCTGGTTTTCAAGATATTATGATAAGATTCTTACATAACTGTACTCATAGTCAAGAAAACTAAAATAGGTGTTAGAAATTAAAACAATTATAAGTCTTCATTTATCTGTGATTCATGACCATGTTAAGAGTGTAAGTGATCATCTGTCAGCTCTGCTGTTAGTTCTACAGAACCAGGGCCAGATTTTTAAAAAGAACAGTTTTCCAAGTTGTGTACCATATTGGAGGCCTCAGTGTTCTAGAAATTCTGTCCCTACATGGTGCTTTGGGCATTGATCTCCAATGGTGTTAAACCGGAATAGTTAAGACGAAAATTTCCACCGATAATTGGAATTTAGGAAATTCTATACCCTTATAATAGGATTAGATATCATATTACTATCTCTATTTTATCTTATTAACAAATACAATGATTGTGGTTACTTAGACAAAGATCTGGGATTTTGGAACAAGGAAGGAAACTGATGAACAATCAGATGCTTTTTTTTTCAAAGGCACTTTTCTGACAATGATTACACACTGAAACGGTAATTGCAATTCCATAAAAGCATAAACCAGCACAGCTGCTCTCGAAATAATGGGTATTGCATGGGCTTGCCTGTGACAGTCCTTGTAACTGACTCTATACTGGGAAAAAATTTAAATCCAGAAGTGCTTTTACTTATAAATTATCAGCCAAACAAATAAAACTGCATTTGCCTTTTAGCACAACAACATTGACACCTAGTGGCCGGTTAAACTCCATGTTTGAGATCCTTGGCGTGACAAAAACCATGGAAAACGCCATTTATTTACCAAATTTGACATAATAAACCTGCATTTCACCAGCCTGCTCTCTCTACATCACCTCCAGATGATCACAGAAGGAGGGTCATCTTCAGTGACTCATCTGGAGCAACCGGTCCCCATGGTGGGACCTGCTGAGCAGCCCCCCAGCCCCACCGGGATGTCCTCCCCACTCCTAGGCATGGCTGAAGTGTAGCCCCTGCTCCGGGCTGGCGGTGAGACATCCCACCACGGTCCATCCCTGGAGCTGTACACAGCTGCACCCAAGGGAAGAACTGCCCTTGCTGAATGCATTGCTACTGGCACGTGTAGACATCCAGTTTTGGTTCTACTGGCTTCTCTACGAATTACATGGGGACTTCGGAGAGAGGGAGATGAAAATCAGGAACACGACAGATGCCATGAGACTGTTCGTACTATGAAGACAAGAAAATTAATGATTTGGCAACTTATTTCGTAGACATGTAGAAGATAAGAAGGTGCCGATATCAAATAATGTTAGAAAGTCTAATTTCCTCAGTTTTCAACAAAATAACTGACTTAATGGAGAACGAGGAAAGATCAGGAATTATAAATCTCAATTTTACTAGTATTCTTGATGTTTCCACATTACTTTATCATGATCAAACTCAAATGCAGTCATACATGTCCTCTGCGAACAGCTCTTATAATGGATGGGGTTCTCGGTGACCACCTTCGGTGGTACCTTCTGCCCTGCTCGCAAAGTTGCCTGATCTGTTTCATTAAAAATTGGACCTGTTTTTTAATCAGCTAACCAAACAACCAAACAACTCAGAAGCTGTTGAGTTTAAGCCACCTTACCAGGAGGTCTTAGGAGGTAATGATCTCCTGCAGGAAGGTTGAGGTATTTCTTCTTTGCTAAATACTGGTAAGGACTAAATGGCTGTGCTTAGTGTTCCTTAAAAAGATATAGAGAAATCTGAGTCTGAAGAGCAGTAAAACACAGAAGAGCTCTCCAAAATGCAACCTATGCGGAAAGGATGATATGCCCAGAAGTTTCCATTTCTTCTTCCCCAAACTTTCTGCAGAACTGTTACACCGAGTCATCCAGGAACTGAGCGATTAAGGTTGAGCAAAGAATACATGGACAATTTGAAAACTTGGGAGAGAAAACATTTACCTCTGAAGGTTTTACAATCATGTCTGACTTCAGCTTTCCGGATACAGTAGGTCTCAGACTCAGCCTGTTTCTAGCCTTAGGGCAGGAGCAAAGTAAGAACTACAGTGATGTTGTCCCCTAAGTGGGCCATGATGTCGAGGGCTACTGTAATTTAAGAGTCTGGTTTTACATTACTGCTAAGCTGAACTAACAGAGAGCTGAAAGGGCCGCCCTTGTTTCTCACCCCCCTTTCCCCCGCCCCTCCATCCTTGCCCTTTTTTCACACCAGCGCTGTTACCCGCCAGACTCCGCAGCAGGACAGGCAGGGGAGCCAGACCGGCAGAAATTGAACACGGCAGCAGCGGTCAGACCAGCACCAGCGCCAGTTGAAGAGGAGGAATGCTCTCTTCAGCAGCAGCTAACCCACAGATTGATTGACCTCTGGAAAACCGGGCTCCTGACTTTGGGTTATACAACCACCAGAAATCCAACTTAAAAGTGCAGCACTTCCCACCCTGCAATTATCCCCACCTCTTCTCCTTCCCTTATCTTTCAGTCCTGTGGGACTCGGATGAGAAAAGTGTCCTTTTGGTGTCAAAGGACCTTGATGCTAGATTTAAACTGTGGAGATACTCCCCTAGGATCAAGCTATAATCCATGTACCAAGTGCTAAAGACACGTCCAGTTTCAACTGCCAATTTGTTTAGGAGGCCATTTCTGACCCGCTCCCCCAGCCGTAGCGTACCGTCACCTACATACAAAAAGCACTCAGGTGATATTGGAAAGCAACATGGTCAGACACCAGAAAAGCATAACATAGTAAAATGAAATTATCCAGCTGCTATTCTCAGAAAAGCTGTTTATAAAATAGCTTCAGCATCTACAAAAGTTGCTGTAGTTGCACTCCAGAATTTTCGTCTGGCCTAGAAACTTTATTTTTTTCTATATGCAGGCTTTTGTGGCCACAGGACAATGCCAAGAGATGCAAGAATTGTAAATCTTCCCTCTACCTTTCCCACTTTTCTTCAAAGTGCATAATCAATGATGTGTTGGCCCAGTTTCCAGAACCATGTCAGGATTCATTCACACGAAAGCAGCCTGCCATTTCCGTAAGAGGAACAACAAAAAGATGCCTGCTATTACAGCTTTGTGGGTATACATTATTTATTTTGAGATATTTAAATTATTAATTAGGATAATTCCATTTTTGCAACAGTCTCTGCCCTTTAGAGGAAAGGGGCCACAATCAGTAGGACTTCAGCAGAAAACCGCACACACTCCAATAAGCCTTGGTTCCTTTCCACAGGACGCTTGAGCATCACCTTTACGTCCCTTCAGAGTGATAATGACATAACGACTGACAAAAATAGCAGGTCAGAAGGAAAAATACTTTTGCTTTTAAAACTGAGAGTTGGTAGCCACGGTAGGGAAGTACTACACAAGTTGCCCGAGCGACAACTTATATTTTACAACTTACAATGACAGTAGTAGCATTTCAATTTCGGTAATTTCCCTGTACAAAGTGTACCTGTGGTTTAAGGAATCAATGACACGGCTGGAGACCCTGACCCGGCCCAGAAGGAGAGACCTGCGGCGGACTGAAGCCTCCCGGAGCCGGGCGGGGGAAGCGCTGGCTCGGGGACCCTGCGCCCCCACGTCGGACGGGAAGCGCCCCCAGCCCCTGGCAGCTGCCCGGGCTGAGGCTGCAGACCGGGGCTGCCCGGCCTTAGCGCGGGAGCCAACAGTTCTAGTTTATAAACCCTTTCTCTGGTGCAACCCACAGGCTCCCCAACTCTGCCACCCGGCTGCCGCCGGTCCTCGCCGAGAAACGGGGTCACACACCGCCTCTCCTCCTCCCGACCGCCACATGCGGTCGAAAAGAAGCGAAACCGCTAAAAACGTGTGGAAATCGCTGTCGGGGATTACCTTGCCGAGGCTGCCGGGGCGTTACCGGGGCTGGCGAGCGCGGTCCGAGCCGGGCGAGGGCGGGCAGCGCTCACACCCACCGCCCGCAGCCCGGCCC
>JAOXJK010000002.1:21970175-22037900 GCA_025774025.1 Xenus cinereus
CATGGGGGCGGGGCGGGCCCCGTTGTGGGGCCGGTGCGGGGAAGGGGCCCAACCGCCTGCCCCCTGCGGCGGGCGGGCAGCCGGGGGGCCGCGGCCTGGGCCCGAGGGCCGCTCCGGCGGCGGCGGGGCAGGACGGGTCCGGTCTGGCCCCGCAGCAGGCCCGGGCGGCGCTCGGGGAACGGGAAGGGCCTCGGAAGCCGTGTCGGGCCCACACGGGCCGGTTTTCGGTGTGATTTTTCTCCGTGGAGCCTCACAAAGCGCTGACCCTCGCTGCCGTGGTCGGCTGTCCCCTGCCTTTGAGTCCTGCTTCTCCTGTGGTAGTTTTAGAGCTTTAATAAAGGGGCAGTATCCCGGGGGTGTCGTCGTTCGGGTGCTCGCTGTACAGCACACACAACTACTCCTCATAGCTGGTTTTACAAGGAGGAGTAGGTTTGAAGCGAACGGCACCGACTCTAGGTTTTTCCCCCCAAGTGGCAGCTGTAAGGCCTCAAAAACAACACCAGGGTGGGAAGATGGTTTGGCAGTGGAGCGTGAGGAGGTCTCCTCCAGCCCCTGTCCCCTCAGACCCCCCCGAGCGGTTGGTTTGTACCGACAGGGGTGCCGGTCGGGCTGGGGGCTGCGGGCACAGCCCCCCGTGCTGCGGCTGGGGCTGACACTCCTGAGGGGAGCAGCGAGGTGAGGGCCGAGGCCAGGGGCCACGGGTTGGGGATTTTTGTGTAGGATGGGTTTGCCTTTTTGTTTTTCTTTAAACTTTTTATCAGCCTGTTGTGGTCGGGAGTCCAGGTGAACGGTTCTGTGTGACCATGTTTATCCTGGTGCCTTTTCTGGGTGCAGACCCCCCCTGTCAGCGCGGTGCTGGGGAGCCCGCCGTGTCCTGCATTGACGTCTCCTCCCTCTGCCCTCCGCTGTGGCCAGGGTTCCTACACTTACTGTGTTTATTCCCCTTTTTTAGGAGCCCCAAGTTAGTGGTTCTGTCCCCAATTGCTTCACTGTTAATTAATGCAAGATGTTGGGATTACTTAAATGTCAGTGATTCCAGTGTATCCCAAAGCACATTGGTACTTGTTTTGGTTTTGTGGTTTCCGTTTGTTTTGTTGTTTGCGGAAAAGAAAAAAGTTCCAAGGTGGTGCAAGGAACAAAACACGGTATTCTTTAAGTTATGTAGCTTTCAGGTTCATGTTTTAACAAAGTGTTTTGTATTTACCTTACTAATTTACAAGTTTCTGACAAGTTCCATCCAAGCAAAGATTATATTAAAGGGTTTATCAAGTAATGAAAATAGCTATTTTAAATTTTCTTGACAATTTTGCCTGTCCATGTGTACATATGCCTATTCTAAGATCTACTGGCTTGGGCACAGGGCTTTGGCATCTGCCCCTCTTTTACACAGTTAAATACTAAATATGTTTTCCTTATCTGGGTTGTTGTTACCCTTAGCCGTGCTGCCCTCACAGTCACAGCTTCCCAGAGCCTCACAGTATAACTCTCTGGGAACAGCCTTTCTTGCACCTTTTTTAAAATTATTTGATGAATTCCTGGAATCAGCTGGGAGCTGATTACAGAGTATGGCTACTGCTTTCCTGGGGCCCATCTTCCAAGGGCAACCACTTTGGGAAATTCTCCTTTTGTTTGAGCTTTTCTCTTCTGGCATGCTTTTATGCTTCGTCTGTCTCGTGTTGACTTCCATGCATGTTGTGTTGGCTTGGGCCTTCTCCCTTTCTGAGTGTGAGGGGAGCTCTTCATGTTCACCTGGGAAGCATTGCTTTTACCATTTATAACATTCCTGGATTATCATGATATTTTTAAAGGAGGAAGAGAAGATGGGATCTACTTAATCCATTACTTTTGCTGAAAGAACTGGGCATGTAACTGTGCCTTGAAAAATGGAGGTGATGGATCTGGGCATCACTCAGTGCTTGCTTGTTTGATGGCATTAAGATATGGGATATTTGGGAGTTTATATATGCATTAATTTGACATCATAGTCCCAAAGTGTGTGAAAAAAATATTTCATTTCATGGTAAGAATGTTGTGCTGATTAGGTGGTGTATTTTTGCAGGCATATTGTATTTTAATTACAACTTCAATCAGCTTTCCAGCTACCAGTGTAAGATCTAATGATCTGAAATGCTGTATGACAGCCCAAGAAACTTTTGTTCTCATCTTTGTTTATAATGTGAGCACATCAGGTGCTGCCCTCCAGCTCTCTGAAAGAGCAGCTCCTGGGGTAAATACTCACCTTTTTCTTATATGAGGGAGATTGTCTGAAAGTGAAGAACAAAGATGTTTAGCACACTTTTGCTTATCTGTATCTATGTGAAAATTAAATATGGGGACATCTGCACATGAATTATTTATGAAGTTGTCTTTTGACAGACTGACGATGTCTTTCTTTGCCCTTTGTTATTTGGAGTATACTCTGCGTTGTCTGTTGTATTTGATTTGGTTCAGACATACGTGAGATCTGCGCTTGCTTGGTCTCTGTCTCTCTTTTATTGATGCCTGATGGACAGTGCTGGTTCCTGGTTGTGCTGTGTCCGTATTGCATTAGCAGGTACAGTGACTGTCACTGTTGCTTTCAGGCACGTGGCCATGGAGACTACGATTCTGATTTTAGTGATGAGGAGAACGGAGAGAAGTCTGTGCAGAAGACTAAAAGGTAAATGTAGTAGAGAGTTAACACTTTGCATTATGTATTTGGTATGGAAAGTGTGGTGTTGAAATGAGTTTTGAAAAAATCAATCTCTTTGATTTCTGCATCTCCTCGTGTCAAGCTTGCCAAAGTGTGTCGTCTCCCGGGGCAGCTGATGGAGATCCGTTCTGCCACGTCCATCTGGTGTCTCTGTGCCCCCAGTTCTCGGGGCAGTGTTTCATTTTTCCGAGCATTAGTATCGACTGTTGGGGTTTGGCTGCTCTGTTCACTTCCCCGCCATCCATCGGGACGCGTGGAACTGCAAAGAGAGCAAGGCAAAGAAAGGCCAAGTGGCAGCAAGCCTTATAGATCTAAACCACCTGCTTGGAGGAAGGAAAGAACTGATGCTACTTGTTAATTATTTAATTTGTGAAGAGGGCTGGGAGTTGGTGAATTGTACTCAATCCTTGAAATGTAGCTGCACGTTTCTTACTTGAGATCACCTTTGCCAATTCTTTCAGTGGTTCACACAATTAGTGACCTTGAATTTTTTAGTCTGATCTCATTATATTATTAAGATTTTTATTTATTTATGTATATATTCTGCTTTGGCACCGTAGTCCTTCAACATTTTCTGCATTGTACTGAACATCTTGCCTATGTTATGCGTGTATTTTTCTTACCTTTTCTTGTCTCTCCCTTGCTCTGTTATTGGGCTTTATTTAAGAAGGCTTTCTGGAAACTTTCCTAGGACCTATGCATATTTTCCTTTCTAGTAAAATTGAAAGAATGGGTTTTGTAGTGTCTGACTGCATTCTGGGGGGAAAAAAAAAATTGTTTTAATCACTGGAATAATAGTAGGCATTGTGCTGTTCCATTTATTTTATAAATATAGCTGTTCCCCATTAAAACAGTGAGTGGTTTTGTTCAGTTTTCATTTTCTTTAAAAGGCTGGTACTTATTATACCAGTGCACTTTCTAGGTGGAATGTTAAATAACCCTCATGAGCCTTTCAAAAAATGCCATCGTTGCCCTTGTCCTGGCACACCGCAGCTGGTTCCCACCAGGGCTCTTACGCAGGTTCCCTGTATGCGTACAGATCCTTTCCTTGCTCTGTCGTGGTATTTATTTTCACTTTAAGGAAAGTAGTAGTCTTAGGGTTTCTCCGTGTTGCTGTTTGATGGAGTCTTCTGATGGGAACTTTGTGCCTACAGATCCTTTTGAGCAAATGGTACCCTTAGTTTCTAGAGTCCTCTATTCCATAGCTTGAAATATAAATTCCCTGGCTGCTTTTCTACAGGTTTCTCACTTCCATTCTTTCTGCCAGCTGATAATTATGGAAAAATCTTCACCTCTGTTGAGGAATGAAACTAACTAAATATACCTTTTACTAGCTAACGTGCATCACTTTATATTTGACTTTTTATTACTTTGTTGAATTCTGAAAATATTTTTGGCTGCCCACTGACAAGTGTGGTTCACAACACAGTACTTAAGTTTCAAATTAGTAATTCTTGTGATTACACTGAGAGGCAGAGCTGTTTAATGAGGTGTGGAGACATTAGTGTGAAAGGGTGATTACAGGGTTACTGGCAGTCACTCGGTGAACAGACTGTCCTTCCTGTGCCTTGGCTGCGTAGCTGAGATTTATAGAGGGCTTTAACTGCAGAGGGCAACTGAGGAGCCTTCAGGCGTGTTCGTGTGGTTCTATAGTGATAATGCTGATAAAATGAAATATTACAAATTGCTGTTTTAAGGAATTTTCCATAAATGCTAACTGTAAGCAAATGCCTTTCCGATTCTGTTCTGCAGATGAAGTAAAGTCTAAGCTGATGCTGGTTCTGAAGTTTGGTTTTATTCGTGTAGAATAAACAGGCTTTGTTACTCAAATTAGCGCACAGGTTGGCATATGGAAATGTTATGCTTATGAAAAGTTCTTGACTAACTTTTCTTCCTTCCCCCCCGCCCTTTAGTACAAAGGAGGATGGCCTTCTCACCAAGCCGTTCCAAAAAGCCAAACAAGGCAGTGTGGTTCACAGACAGTTTGCAGCTCAAGAATGGGACAGGTACCTTTCTCTACTGCTTTTGTGAGGCTGTTTTTCCTTCATGTAAAGATGTCTTTCACTCAAACGTATTTGTTATTAACAGGGAAGAAGCAAGAAAAAGACGATTTCACTTGATATCGATGGATGCTGTATCCTTCTGTTCCATTTTTCTTCAGGTTTGAAGATGGGGCACAGATTATCCATTGCAGTTAAATACAGGGATTTCTCAGTTATCCCAGGAGCTGACAGTGCAGCACCAGATTCTGAGTCGTCCCTCAAATTACCTTCTTGTTCTTGCTGGGAGGTCTCTGAGAGCACCTCTGCTCAGTACAGGCGTTTCCAGATTCTTCCTGCGTGCACATTTGTCCTGATTGGGACAAATTTATTATACAGCAAATTTTATTTAGACTGGCACAAAGAAACTTTGCTCTTTCAGTTCAGTTTATACAGAACATAATTCTATATAAGCCTGCTATCATGTGTGGACAAATACGTTTCTACTGGAGATTTAAGAATGCATTAGTTAATTCAAAAGTCTACTCAAACCAGGGTTATCTTCAGTAATATCTTCTACAGACGCTGTAACCTAAGTCTGTTCAATATCATGTGCAGTTTTATTTTAGTTTTTTTTTAAATCTCTTAATCATATTTCATGCGTAATTTGTAACTATTTTCATAACTGCTACCTTAGTTAGATCACAACCTTTTTTCTTTTATTTAGTTTCCACCTGGGGCAGTCATTACATGTTTTGACTGAGTGTAGTTGAAATACCATCAGTTCCTTGTTTGTTTAAATAGCTGTTCTTCAACAGTAACAGCTAATAAATATGAAAGTAAAGACTAATTAAATAGGGAAAGACTTAAATTAAATCTGGAAACTCCAGGAAACAGTGACTTCTGACCTGCTCAGAATTTGGCCAGGCACTACATAAACCATCGTAACGGGGACATACATAAGTGGTCCCACGGACATTGTAGACTGTCATTAGCCACAGAAAAACCTGTATATTCTGGAATGGCTACAAAACTCCTTGTGCAGAGACTTATATGAGTTTCTGCTAATGTTTTTGAGTAGTTCCTATTTTAAATCTTTACTGTTAGGCAATTTTAACACCCAGTAACTCACATGGCAGCACAAAATAGTACCTTATGTTAAATGTGTGTAATTGTGCCAGTTAAACCTTCTGGGCTTGCTTCTCTGGTCCTTCTATTTGTGGTGGAAAGACGAAAAAAGACATGTACTGAGGTTAAATTAGCTTTTTGGGGGGCCTTTGGAAAATAAAATGTTTTCTCAATAAAATTCTAGTGCATGTCAAAATAGTAGGTTGATACAGAGCATTCACACTGATGCGGTAGTTGCCAGGATTTCTACCAGGATATAGTATATTTCCTAATTTGCTGCTTCAGAAACAACATGCAAGTTAATTGAAAATATTTTTAAGAAGCCATACATAATGTTTTTATTTGTGAAGACACTTATTTTCGGAATAAGTAATTACATATTTTTTTCTCAAATTATGGTACAAAATGTGTTTCAGATCATGTCTCTGAGGCTGAAGTGTTCTAGAAAAAGCATTACATATTTTCTCCAAACTAAAGCAGATAACTTAAAAACTTTGGTAGAATAAAAGAAGATAAGTTCTGAAACAATCCTTAATTGCTTTATTCAGTATGAAAGACATAAGAAGTTGGTGAAGGACTACATTTTATACTATGGTGGTAAAATAGAGGATTTCCGACGTTCTGGGTAAGAACCATTAACAGTCTTTGCCCTCGTGCCCCCAGAGCACCCTGTGCTGTAAAGCCATTAAATACATATTGTAGTTGGGGGATGTGGCTGTGTATCAAACCACTAATTCTTTGGATTGCAAGTAGTAACTACAGTCATTACAAATACCCAAACCACAGAATTGTTTCATTTTGCACTATTATTTTATATAAGAACTTCCCATGAGCAGAAGTGTTTTTGTTTGGTTACGTAAAAGGAGAGATGACAGGTGAGTGTTAATTGAGGGTGCACTAAGAAATGTCTGGCAGTGCCTTCAAATAACAGTCTGAAATACTTCTGAAATGTGCAGAATTGCTATCCATTGTCCAGAATAATGATAACCTTCTTTAGAGCTATCTCTAACTGCCTTCTAACATTACTGTCTTGGACAAAAAGTACAAAAAGTGTTTTCAGACAGGATCAAGTCATCCACAGTGACCATTTTCCACTGTGAATTTTTCCTTTGGGAAAAGGTACACCAGGGAATACATTTTCTGATAGTTTTATTCCATAGCAAGTTATTCCTTTCTGCGGTGAGGTGGAGATCACGACTGTGAAATACTGATGTGTAACAAATTACTATTGGACTGACTTTTCATTTTAATGTTACATTGTACTAAAAAAAATGTGTCCTTTTATAGAGCGAATGACAAGACGGATCTTGACGTTATTAGAGAAAACCATAGATTCCTGTGGAACGAAGATGATGAAGCAGATATGAATTGGTACCTGCAACTATTATAGAACATGTTATTTTTAGATCACTTGTACTAATTTTGTGGTGTCCGTTACTAATTAAGACTTACTGTGCATACTTAGTGATCGTTCTTTGATCTTGAATGCATTTGTAATGTAATGTTGCTCAGTGGCAAAATGAATTGATGAGAGAAAGAACTCGGATATTTATGCGTTCTGTGAGATCCAAACGACTGTTCCGAAAACTTCAGAAAACTGTGAAGGAAGCCTAGTTTGAAAAAACACAATTTGTGCTGTAGATACATATTAGATGTACTTTTCCAGTTTTGTCGAACCGACCCCTTGGCTCAAATGAGTGTGTTTCTGTTGCATTTCTAGCTCTGCAGCTTGTGTTCTTTGGATGAAACAATATCTTTGTCTTGCTAATGTCATTGCAATGTAAAATGAATTGTATCATGTTGTGTATTCAATGAAAAATAATACCTTTTGTTATAGGGAGAAGAGGCTTGCAAAGAAGTATTATGATAAATTGTTCAAAGAGTACTGTATAGCAGATCTCAGCAGATACAAAGAGAATAAGGTACGTTTCATTACTGTAAATCATCTTGGTATGTCCTCTTTTAAAAATTGCCTTATGATTGTGGGTATGTTGTGAAACCAGCGTGTTAAATGCCCTTCCCTCGAAAGAGAGCTGTGAGAACTTGCCAAGTTATTTAACAACCAGCAGCAGTTTGAATCCAAGCATTGTCGCTGCCCCAAAAATGTGCCTCTGTGGGATGGGAGCACTTCTGTCAGATGGTGGTGGATGAAGAGGTACTTTGTGTGCAGGAAGGGCAGAACATGGACAGAGGTGAAGGAGAGAGGCCGGAGAGGTTGGCCTGCAGAAAAGCGCTGGAGGAGGCCTAAAAAAGCCCTGGGAATGTTACTGTTAAAAAAAAAAAAGTCTAAAAAGAGAGAGTTGTGTATTTGAATGTTGGCAGAAACAATTTTGGAAATGCCTGTTCTACAGCGGTGTCCTTTGCTGGTTGTTCTTTTCTGTTTATGGAAACAGGATTTGGATGTTTCTTGTAAATAAATAGAAATTCTTAAGAGAAACAGCCCGATTCCAGCACCAGTTTTTCTTCTCAACTGGAACAGCCTTTGTCGTTTCCAAGTTTTTGACTAACCAGCCTCTTAGTCAAAAAAAAATGGTGAATTTTCTATTGTCATTTTGCAGAGTACATTGCTAAGCTCAGATGTGTCTTAGTTTTGTTAGCGCATAGTAACAACCCTGCAAACAGCATTTATATAAAGTTCTTTGAGACTATTTATAGGATCGAAAATTAAATTCACCGGTAAATATTTGCAAGGACTACGCTTAAACTCGAATATTAAGCAGAAAAGATGATGACAGCCTTCCAAAGAAAGTTGGGACAGAAAAATGCAAAAATAAAATTAACGTTAACAAAAAGTGAAATGCTGAACATGTCTTTCGCTCCTTTTTTTGAGTAAATTTGATTTTATTTCCCTATAGCTCTTTCATATCCCTCAATCTCTGCCCTGTCCCCAGCTGATTTTCCCTTGAGCACGCTCTCAGATTCTGTTTCTTTCGGTACTGTGCCAAGTTTCCATATGTTTGCTGTCTTTTGTGGGAAACTGTCCTGCCCCAGTTTCCTTTTTCGTGTGTTGTGTGAGCAGTGTTTCCCTGTCAGACTTCAGATGTGGCTGTCCTAACTCTCAGGTCCCTCTGAATTCCTACGGACGCTCATAAGTCATTACCTGTATTTTTGGAACTGCCATGTCAGCATAACTCTGCTGTATCGTGTAATTTGGTCTCTTATACTAGGTTATGCTTTATGTTCTCAAATACCTTCTGACCACGTGAGAGTCCTTTCTTAGAAATTCTTAGAAAATTGATTTATCCATGCCCATGTTTGGTACAGAAGGATGTCAGAGCAGGTTTTTTTTGGAAGTTGGCTGCTGATCCCGTTCACACCAATGGAATGCAGCCTGTGCTTTCAGATTCTTTTTCTGCATTCCCAGAAGCTGGGGGTTGGGTGTCTCTAGCCCCTCGTGCCTCCTGCTTTGCAGTGCTGGTGCTGTGGGAGGAGCAGGGTGGGTAACAGCCCGCTCGGCTGGCCAGCCGTTCCTGCAGTAGTTGTTGATGCTTTACGTGATGGTGCTCCATCTTGATACAAGAGACATTTTTTACAGTGAGAATGTTCATTCACTGGAAGAACCTCCCCAGTGACATGCTCGAGTCCCCATCACTGGAGGTGTTCAAGATGTGGTTGCACAGGGTGCACTGGGCTCCAGATGGTCCAGCTCCGAGCTGGGCTGTTCTGTGATTCTGTGACTCTATATCCTGCTAGGTTGTGTCAAAGTAGTTAGAGATCAGTTTTCTGTGATGTTTTTAATATATATATATTCTGCATAGATGGAGACTTGCCCATCCATACTCATCTGTTTTTTCACAGCTTTGAATTGTTTTGCTACTAGCCAAAATCTTCTCATCAACTAATTCTTCTAAAGACTCTGCATAGAGGTTGTAGCTCAGATCTCATTTAGAACTTTTTTGCTGAGAAGCAGTGCTGTTTTCCGAAGTGCTGGATAATGATAAGGACCAGTTTCATGAGAAGGGCTCTCTTGAGGTCTGAAGATAAGGACAGCACCTTGACCAAAGCTCGAAAGGAGCGAGAAGCCCCAAGACGTGTGAACCCCTGAGGCCACAGCCACGCTCCAGTCGCTGGTTCATCCTGTTTAACTACCCTTGTGCACACACATGGAGATGGCTGGGACCCCCGTGGTCCCATCGCAGACTCCCCCGTGCCCTCATCCTTGGGGATACACGGATGCTCGCACACCCAGAGTTGGCCCATGGAGACCCACTCCCCCTCCCTGCTCCCGGGCCACTCCATCCAGCCGATGGGCTGGTCTGGCTCGGTCTTCACCACTGCTCCCACGCTCACCGGCACCCACCTCGGGTGCTGTCACTGCCGGCACACGGGACCCCGGCACCCGCCGTCCCACTTCTCTTTGTGCATTTAGGACGTACAACCTTCTCCCTTTCTTTCAGTGAGAAATGCCAGAGTAACCCTTGAGGTGGGGCTCCTTAGGGACACTGGAAGAGTGTGCTCTGACAGCTCTTGCTTGTGATGGGTCCATTACTCCTTACTTTTTCCCTAGATCTGAGTTTTTTAGGTCTAGGTTGTCTCTGAACCTTCAGTGCATCTTGTCCTCAAGCTTCGAGGCTGAGAGGTGTCTGCATGTCAGAGCTCAGTTCTGGTGTCAGTCTGGCAGTCAGGCAGGAGAGTGCTCTGCATGTAAGTTTTGCTTCGGTACGCGTTGGACTTAAAATGTTCTCTTTGTTGTCTTATTTTCCTAGAAAGGTTCTTGTTTGCTGTCTCTGCTTTGTTTTGTAGCTTAACAGATTGGAAATGTCTCCGATTTGCCAAGAAATGAGATCTGTCTGACACCTGGTCATTAAACAGAATACATTTTATTCTTTTGTTTTTATTCCCAGATCATTTTCAGATTTCAAGGTCAACTTGTCTTCCACTTGGTAATGTTAATATCTTCACTTTTGTCATCGTTTTTCAGCATGGAGGCTTTCCTGCAAAAATAAATATATATAAAATCCCCTCTTTCTACTTGTTAGTGAAAATAAAATGTTTTTTTCCCGGGCTATTCTCCCTTCCATCTTCAGCCTTTTCACTAGGCTACTTGCCATTCTGAGATGATGAAGCAGATTCTCCTGGAAAACAAAAGTAGTAGATGAGTTATATGCGTGTGAAGTTTCTAGGGAATGTAAAGAGAATAAAACTGGGTTGTTGGTGTTCTGGGGGTTTTGTGTGTCTTTAGGGTGTACAAGGTGACCCGTCGATGGGTGTTAATGTGACTTTGCAGTATTCGAGTGGTCTTCTCTGTCTTTAGCGTGGACAAAATTGCAGTGAAGTGTCTAGGAGAGTCACACTGTCCCAATCTCCTATTTGCTGGGTGAACTGGAATCCTTCTGGTGAGCAGAAGCAGAGAGATATTTTTAATTAACAGAGAAAGAAATTAAATTTTACTAACCAGGATTGAATAGATTAAATGGAACCATGTGCAGAACATCAATCAACTGCAATTAGTCTTTACATTAGTGGATACATTGACTATTCACAATTTAATTTTGGTTCTTATCTTAACAGTTTGGGTTTAGATGGCGACATGAGAAAGAAGTAATTTCAGGAAAAGGTAACGATGTCTTTAATTTTATATTACGTTTCTCCTTGATGCTTTTCTTGTTGCTTTTTAACGTAATTTTGTTAGACAGTATTTGACAATACCGGTAAGTCTATTAGATAATAATGGACAATAAATTGACGTAGCTTCTAACTTTGCTGTTTTATGCCACATAGCTGTAGTGTGCACACTGATCTACATAAATTAAAATTAAAAGAACATACGATTTATTTTCACAAGGTCAGATTTGTAATGAACACGATGCATTTGATAATGTGGAATTACAGGGAAATGGTTTTTAGCTGCTTTCCTCCAGTAGTTCTCCAGTTCAGTAGACCTCTCCTCGTTTAGTAGACCTAAATACCTTTAACTGAAGTCTCTCAATACTTTTTCCCCAGGAAGTAATTTTCTTAACAGTTTCTCCCGTGCTGTTTTGCAATATGTTGACTTTTTAATTGAAGTTCCACGTGCAATGTCTCCCAATGATGTTTCTGAATCAGTAGCTTGTTCCGGCTGCTGCTGTGTGTGAGCTCTCACCACTGGGTCACTGGGATGGTGCAGAGCACTCCCCTCCCCTGGCCGGGGCACACGGGCTTTCACAAGCAGCTGAGAAGCAAGAAAACGCTGTAAATGTGGGGCTGTTCCTGCGGCAGATCTTCATGTTTGTGCTTTTCAGAAGTCGTGTGAGCACGTACGAGACAATTGCACGGAGCGATACTGTTGAGCAGAACAGTTCTACAAACAGCTCCAGTTATTATAATACATGACAAGAAGTTAGAAAAACACTTGGTTGGGTTTTTTTTTTAATTATATTTGGCAGGCAGAAGTGTAAGCATTAATGGTGGGGTTTTTCAAGCTAAAATTAAAGCTCCTAAAGATAGTTGCAGTCACATGTTGCATTTAACACTACAGATTATATAAACGGTTACATTTGGTATAGTTAGATGCTTGATTGAATGCTTTAAAAAGGCAATTAAATGAGAAATTAGTAATTTATGAACAATTATGTCTTCATGGGGAAAAAATTAAAGCTGCATTTTACTTTTAATATCTGGTACTCCGTATTTTAAAAGGTGGGAGAAAGTGCCCAGTTCCGTGTTTTAAGCTCTTTAATGAAATCTCGATGGAGAGCGTGGCACACAGGGGCTGAGGAACGGTGTCACCACTAGGGGGCGCAAGAACTCAGCCGTCTCCTCTAGCGGGGGCTCTTCTCGAGTGCGGTCTCACTTTAAAAAAGGCGTGAATCTTTAATGCCTTTCTTTTGCTATTTGCAAGTATGAATCAGTAATGCAAATTGCTTTAATTAAATGTAGCAAAGCATTAATATCTACTTGTCTGATAATTCCTATTAAAAAAGGAGAGCCTGAGCTTATTTTAGCTGGTGGGGTGTGCTGTGTTTTGGGGCGTAAGAAGGGAACCCAGCAGTGGGTTACTCGCGTTTGGGTGCTTTGTTTTTACTGTCTGGCTTTGTAGGGTCATGGAGAAGAATAAGAGTTAGGATGAGTGAAAGGAGAGGTATCGCTTGTGTTACTAATTGTAAATGCCAGATTAGTTCCTTCTCTGCTTTTCTTTCCCACTCCAGTCCTTTGCCGCAGGTGGTTGAAAGGAGGTCATATTGGAGATTGCTGTTCTATCTCCTGAAATTTAAAATGCAACCTGAATAGCGGTTAATGGTGTGATCCATTGCCAGTTTCAATAAATGGTTACACACAATGGGCATTTTCATAATTAAAATCTTAAGTTACTGTAGAAACCCTACTTTAAATTTTATAAATCAGGGAGTAGTAGGCATGTGAGTTAGTTGGTCTGAAAATAAATCCTTAAAATTAAAAGCTTTTAAGCTATTTTAAATATATATTTGACATGACTTCCCAAGTACTTTTTCTCTGCTTTCAAAGCATGAATAGTAAGGTAAGGCATTAAATTTTAAAATAAAAGGTATTTTAGGCAAAAGGTGATAGTGGTAAAAGTTTTTTGTGGGAAAACAGGTAACAAGTTCATTGGGTAGAGGTGAAACAGGATTTTTTCAGCAATATGCAGAAAGAGCAAAGCTGAACACGCAGTTATATTTGCCGTTTTCTACTTATTATATCTGTAGATGCAGTAGTAGAATACTTGAACCTGACATATTATTTGGTAAAATAGGGTTTAATACCTGTGAGTAGATCTACTCTTCATTTTGTCACTGTTTCATTGAACTGATGTTTCACTTTGAGCGCAGCAGTGTCTGTCTTAGGCTGCTGATTAACCAGCTCACTGGCCAGTTGGCACGCTGGTCTCTGTGTCTTCCTTCCTTGGGCATCTCGCTGTGGGAAAAGTCGCGTTTCAAGTACTGAATATCTGGCCCGTAGTTCCCTTTGATTTGGGTCCTCCATAGACACCATGTCAATTATAATGATCTTGTACTTTGCAAAAATATGTTTTTTAATGTTTTTATGACATCCAGCTATACTAGAGTGATAAATACTACTGCAAAAGCCTCCAGAGAGAGTGGAATTGTGTATTCAAGTCAAGGTTTGACTGTGTGTTGTAGGGATTGCACTGGGAGAGGAGGGTAGAAGCCTGGCTGTTCGTGCACGTGTATGTCATGGAGCAGGGAGCCACTAAAAAATAACAACACACCATGATTTCAAATATTTAGATGATCATAAATGCAGGTAAATTTGCAAGGGCACAGGACTGTGGTAATTTACACAGTCAGGTTCTTCTGGTTTACCTGAGAACTCATTGCTTGCCTTAGCAATCTGGAGATCCCGTTCCAAATACATTCCTGTGACCGTAGCCGGTTTCACAGACAAAGTGTAGAGTATCCAGAATGGATTTTACATACTGTAAAGAGCAGCTGATCATAAATAAAACTGATGTATCTCTCTTTTCTCTCTGCCTGTTTTTCTGGAGTTGTGTGGGGATTTTTTTCAGAAGATGTGAAGTAAACAGGGTCTGGTTAAGTTCCCAAAAGTTGTAAACTGTAACATTTATATAAACTGTTCCTGATGATACAGGATACCGGTAGCCATACCTTACACAAGGTTAAGCGTATTTGGTGTATATTAATTTGAAACTATTTCTAATGAGAGCCCTGGGGGTTTTTTGGTTGAAGCGTTAGCATTGTGGGTGGTTTGGCGCTGCCGAGCCGAAGGAGCTGAGGACAGCCCAGCAGTGAGCAGCTTATGCAGAATGTCCTGAGGTTAATCGTTCACCAGCCGTCCTGCCCGTGAGCCCATTAGTGCCTGTCCTCACAGCCCGCGCTGCCGGCAGAGGGAATATTTCTACCTGTATCACTGCAGTATTGGCTGCCCGGCGGGGTCAACAGCATTGATTGTGTGCAAATTGTTCTAAAATCAGTGTTGCATTTAACATCATAAACCCAAGAAAGCTTTAAAAGCTGCCGTATAGTTCCTCATAGAATTGGATTTCCTTTTGTTAAAAGAAAAGTGCTTATGGAAAGTCATTAGAATACAAACCGTATGTCCAGTGTACCAGGTAAACTAGTGAGGGAATAAAAACACGGGCATTTGAATTTGTACATACCTGATCCTTTGAATGCTTTGATGTCATTAAAGATGAATGTCTGAGTCGCACCTCCTGGTCCATCAGACTCTGTGAAGTAAGTGATCGTTTAAGGTATAGAACGTATCCTAGTGACATTCATTGCTTCAGAGTTCAGTATTAGGCTTATTATTTCATAAGATATTCCTTAGTCTATGCATTGTAAAGCATGGTTCAGTTTGTTCTTTCTTTGCCAGTGTGCAGTATTAGACAAGCGTGAGCGATTGTGGTGTCACTATCTGTTGTTGTTTCCTTAATCTAGATGCTACTTTTAGACTTGGGCTTTTTTATTTGAAAGAAATGGAAAACAAAAACCAAAAACTGAGCAAAACTGGACCTAATAGCCCCAAACCTATCCTTGTTAATCATCGAACCACTGTTTGCTGTTTTTGACCCCTTTAAAGGTCAGTTTTCCTGTGGAAATAAGCACTGTGATGGGCAAGAAGGCCTGAGGAGCTGGGAGGTGAATTTTGGTTACGTTGAACATGGTGAGAAGAGGAACGCGCTTGTGAAGCTCAGTAAGTACGGACACTTCAACGGAGACAAATGTCTTGTGCTGCTGAAGCTGTCGAGTGAGACCTGGTGGTGATGGTGTTAGTTCATGCAAAATGCTGGATAGGAGATAATTTTTTAATATTAAGTACAGGTAGTGTGATGCTCTCAATTTAGAGAGAATTGCTAGTAGTAGTAGTAGTAGTATTATATGTGACAAAGCAGTTACAGGTTGAGCACTTCATGCTGTATATTTGGTGGTGTCACAGAATAAAAATAACTGGTTCTAAGCTGGTTTGTATACAGGCATGCCTGGTTTTAGTGGACAACACGGCAATGCAAGGAGGGTTCCATCATTGTTGCTTAATCAGTTGGGTGGCTCAGGAGTCTTTAGGGTTTGGGACTAGACAACTTCTTGCACACTTTCAGCTCTACTAGTTTTATTTTTAATGCTTATGTTTTCTTCCAAAAATTCTCACTTTCATTAAATCATTTCCTTTTTCAGTTTTGTCTCTTGCGTGGGATTTCCTATTCAGTATGGTATACAGTTTGATATGTTCGTGACATAATTAAACTTACCACAGTTTACAGAGATATTTTGTGTCAAACAAGCTAATGGTGCCTTTTCTTTGTACACAAGAGCCTAGGTAGTGTCCTCTCTAGTTTTATACATGTATTAATAAGTTTTGTTAATAATTATGCTTACCAAATACATGGGTGTCACGTTCTCATTCTCTCTTTTTCAGGACTATGTCCAGAATGTTCCTACAAACTGAACTTCCATCACAGGTAATGAAATATTTTGAAAATATGGAGCTGAATGATTGATAGATTACAGTTGTGATGAACAACAAATAGGGGGAAAATTCAGCTGGGTGATTATGAACTTCATTTATGCTGAAATAGATTCTGTTCTGGAGTTCTTAAAAAGTCACTGTCTTCCCGTTGCTGAGAGTTAGATCTTGCTGTGCTAATGAGAGTAAAACAGCCCTCGAAGAATCCCATCCCCACCCACACAGAACTTCCCTTTGCTTACTTTCAGCCCAGGGGTTACTTTTCTTTTCTGAAAGTTTATGGAAAACAGTGTCCCTTTTCCCTGCTTTTGCTGAGTTTGAGAGCTGGAATGCTTTTCCTTTTCTTAACAAAGAGGGTTTGTGTGCGAGTCAAGTGCCTGTGCTTGGAAATTTTAAATTTGAGTATTTGTTCTTCTTTGAGAATCAGTTATTAATATGAGAGAAAAACAGTGAATTTCAAACCTATACAATCTGTGCATTGACATTTGGTTTGGTTTTTGATATTATCTATAATCTCACTGAATTCCACAGCTATTGATACTCAGTTTTCTGATCTTCAGATATTCTGAATCTCAGTGTGGCAGTGACTTAGTTACACAGCTCAGTTATTAAGCCATACAATTGTCTGAAAAGCTTATGAAAGGGAAACCTTTGAGCTCAGAAATTATGATTTCTTTTTTAAAGTAACACAATCAAAGGTCCGTCTGGATGGATATATTCAAGATAGTTAATTAATCCACTTTAAAAGTTAATTCCTATTGAGTTTCATCAGAGCACAGTGTAGGCACATATTAACAAGGAGATTTAACTAATTGAGATTTGTTGGGTTTGTCTAGCTTCTTTTTGGAACCACTTGAATTGAGAATAAGGGTGGTCAGACGTTCTCTCTCTGTCAGCTGCAGAGTAACACACACTTTGAAACCATTTTAGTGACTTCTTTGTGCAAAGAAGAAGGAAAAGGTTAGCCCCTGGACATACAGTAAGCCTGTATAAGCAATGCTGAAAATAAAACACGTGGGTTCTTGGTGCATAGCGGGTTCTTAGGCCTGGGATTCTTCTACCTCAGATTTTGTTGCTATCAAATAAGAAAATATATTTAAAAACATGTATTAGCAGTGTTTTTCTCATTACATATATACAAAATTGTTTCCTAAAAGAAAAAAGATTTCAGCATAAACAAGAATTTGGCATGTTATAAAATAATTTTCTGTATTTAATCTTTTATTGCAGTTCACTGGGTTGTTGCCTGTGTCGGTGTCATTTTAGCAGCTTTAGCATTTCCTGCCCTTTGTCTTTAGCTGTAGAGCCCTAGTGTTTCTATAGCACTTTGCATTTGAACTAAATTGGGTTTTTTTCAGTTCAGCTAGTGATAGGTTTCAGGAAAAATGGCAGCTATTTGACCGAACTAAATACTTAAGATTTACTGTTGCTTGAGGAGTACATGTAACAGACAAGGTGTACATCCATTATTTTTTTTTGAAGGAGGAAAGAAGTCAAAGCACACAAGAAAAGAGGCACAGCTCTACCAAGCTCTAAAGAGCCCAAAATTAAGAAGACAAAATTATCTTGCTCAGAAAAAAAGAAGTCCAAAAAAAAACCCCATGAAGGTAAGTTTGAACTTGAGACCTTCAGTTTTTAAAATATTCAATCTGAGTTTTGCTATAGCTGCATACATGTAGATACAGATATGTTATTATGTATAAATATAGATACGTAACTTTCTTGATTGTGTAACACAGGTAGTCAAAAAGATAAATTTCGTAGGTAAAATTTCTCAGGTGCACAAAATAGATAAATTTGGAGACAAAAAAAGAAAATATAGATTTCCTACATTTTACAGAGAGGAGAACCTTTAGAAAAAGATTGCAAGGACGACTTGTCCAGGAATTGGAGGTTGCCTACCAGTGTATTCCCTGAGGCTTTGTGGGTGACAGCCTTTTGGGAATGCTGATAGCCTTTTTATACCACAGATGTTTGAGCTCAAACTGATGGCCTTTGAACTCCTGCAAAAGAAATCTCTTTACTTCAGTATTTGCTCGCTTTCTTTGAGAGCACGGTGTGTGCGTGCGCATGCACACCTTTATGGGTAATACATCATGATAGAAATATCTTTGTAAACAATTTGAGATAACAGATAAAAGCAAGATAAGCTTTTTTTTTTTCTTTCCAGATCAGGTTTCTTCAGACGATTCAGATAATTCTGATAAAGGTAACGTATTTGAATATTTTCTGCATTTTATGGTTTTGTCATGAGTTGTAATATTTCATGGTCATTTGTCATTGTTTTATTCTCCTGCAGTTTTAATATTTTATAAGGTGATGAGAGTGCCATGTGAGAACAAGCAGACGTGTGAAGGGTCAAAATAATGACTACAAATCATTGGAGAAAAAACGGTTAGGAATTTTAAAAAGGAAATCTTTTAAGTTTAAGTAAGGAATAAAATGTGGGCAAGCAACAGAATAGAAATAATCAGAAAAATGAGAGGTCAGGTTGTTCCAGAGAAGAGTAGAGGGTGTGAAAATAGCTACATTATTTGCGTGGGTCCAGATATGTAAATATTTGCCTGGGTCCAGATGTGCAAATCTGTGCTGTGTAAAGAAAGCACTTAAAGCACTTTTCTGGTATAATAAGTACTACATTTCTTTTCAAGGAATGATACTAACATGTACTCTGCTCAACAAATTAATAGATTTTAAATCAATCCTAGGCTTTAAGTAAAGTCCTTTCCGGCTGCCCCCTGTAGCACCCAGAGAGCTCCTTACTGTGGGTGGAGAGTCCTCTGCCCCACTTGTTCCCGTGTCCCAGAAGCGCCAGCCCGGGGTCTGTTTTGGAGAACCCAGCTCCATCTCCTGGTGACAGCAGTTCCCGCTGCAGGCTCTCGGGAAGGGATGGAGCGTTTCTGCTGTGCTGGGTGTTTCTAGGAATGTACTCGGCCCCTGCGTTTCCCTGTTCGGCACAGGAGCACCCGAAGCAGTTAATTACACTAAGAGCATGCCCTTCAGTCCCTGCCTTGTCAGGAGAGCTCTGCTGGAAGATGGGTTTGGTTTAGGTCAGGGCGTATTTCTGGTAACAAGATTTTTTTGATTTTCGCTCCTGTATTACTTACACAAAGCAGTTCTGCAGCAATCCATCTTTTCTGACAATTTCACTGGTAAGTTACAATTGATAAAAGTTTTCATTCAAATAGAAGCGAAGTAATTGATTCATTTCGTATCATGAGCTGGCACTATGTTGTAATCCTGGGTACATGGCTATAAACCCTTCATTTTAGGAAGGAAGTGCTATGCTGATGGTGTGTCAAGATCAGTGTTTTTGACACGATTGTTGTTATATTTGGCCAAAATACTCATTCCCGATATATGAGAGTCTTTTTGATGCTGCATCGAATAACATTGGAAAATGTTTTCGTTTTTACTTTTTGCGAAGTAAAGTGTTCTTTTTATTCTCATGGTTACAATTAAACATTGCTCCTAGCATTATATCATCTAAATAAAAAAAAAAAATAAAATATTTTCAAATTTATTTCATAAGCACTTTAATTTTTTTAACAGATTCAGATAACAGCGATGCACAGGATGGTCCTTCAGACGCTGACTTTTGGAAAGGTCCTCTCCAAGAAGCAGATGAGAAATCACGGTTAGTCTGCTGTAGTGAACCTGTAGCTAATAAAGCATCCTGTGTCCCTTCAGAACTGAAAAGGCCGAGATTTTGCCTTGGGTGTTTTAATGAGTGTTCTGACATTTAAAATGATGTCACATCTCCTTCCATGTAGTGAACCGAGGTGTCTTTTCTTAGAGAGGACACACAGCACTGGAGAAGACACCTTTGTCAGGCCACTGCCACTGCTGTCCCTGTAACTGTCTCAGGAGTAAATGGGAAGGGTATTGGGATGTATTGAATAAGTCAGAAGGGTCTATACCAGCTGCAAATTCCCATCAGAA
Source organism: Xenus cinereus (assembly GCA_025774025.1). Lineage (NCBI taxonomy): Eukaryota > Metazoa > Chordata > Aves > Charadriiformes > Scolopacidae > Xenus > Xenus cinereus. The sequence continues at coordinate 21,990,297 of JAOXJK010000002.1, forward strand.
GTCTGATGAGAAGTCTTCCATTCAGAATTCTGCTGAATCTTTTCACACAGAGATTCTCTCCCAGGTACAGAGGTGCAGATCCAAAGCAGCACTTTCTTTGACTGGTTTTGTTCTTTGGTTGTGTTTTTTTTACAGGGAGGAGGAGTTCGATGAGTATTTTCAAGACTTGTTTCTCTGAAACTGGATATGGATTTAGGCTCAGTCACTTCTGGCGTTGTCAAGCTGAGCATCTGGGGATCCAGTGCTAATTAGGGACCAGAGCCCTCTGTCTGCCCACGTACCTCTGCTGAGGTCACTCACATGGACCATCCTCAGGATGTTCTCTTTGTAGAAGGCTTCGGGTCTCAAAACGTCCTTTTCCTGTGGTGGGCTGTGGTAGACTCATGAATTTAGAGAAATAATTTTTTCAGTTCGGTGCAGAAGATACACAGCACCCAAACTTAAAAGGAGGAAGGATGTAAACAAACAAGAATGTAGTTTATTGACATTACATCGAGGAAGTTGGTTGGTTTTTATTCTAGCTGAAACTTCAGTTATTGTCAGATTTCTTGTAAAAGGGCATGTTGGAAGATTCTGTTATTAAAGCCATACACTTTAATATATTAATATTTCTAATTTGTTTAGCAGGAGTTAATAGCCTTAAATGTATTGGTCCTGTAGACTTTAATATTCAGATATTAGTCTCTCTAAGTATTTTCAAATGCTGTTGGAGAAGTTCAATTTTTATCAAATATGTATTTTGCTTGAATTAAGTAAACCATCTGAAATGTCTCCCTTAAAAAAGTTTAGTTCATTGCAACTTTGTTTTAAATTTTGGTTATAATATGATGTGATGGATAATTCCACTTAGAAAAATCTGGCTGGTTGGTTGGTGTGGAAAATAAAGTGTGTGGCTTTCTACAGGAGGTGTACATGTGACTTGATGTTATATATGGTTTCTGATCTCCTTAGCATTGATTGGATGTTAATCCTTCTTTAAAGTGTAATCCTAAATATACAAGTAAAGAATGTGCATTGCTTGAGAAACTTATGGGATTCGGCTTCCTCTTCAAATTGCAACACAACTTTAAACGTGCTTTATTTTAGCTTTCCAAACAGTCTGCACAGAAAGAGTTATGGTGGTTGTTTTCTTTGGCAGATTAAAATTACTTTGGATTTAAACGACAAACTTTTTTTTTAATTAAATGTTCATGTTAGTCTGAGGAAAGTTAATGTTGTATAAAACATATTTTTGGTAAGTACTTCCCACTGTAGGTATATTTATAGAAAGTATTTATAGTAAGTATCTGATGTGGAAGATGTGACAGCAGAGATGGTCGCAGTGTCTTCAGGAACACGCTCCATGCGCTCGTACGAGTAAGTTGAGAACTCTTATTTACAAGCATTAATGAACATAATTACATTTTCAGCAGTTTGTACTTACATAATGGATGACAGCACAAGGACATATTTAGGGTGTCCTTGAGTAAGAAATAAGCGTAGCCTTGCATGAAGGCTGCTTTAGGTAAGAAGGTGGATTTAAAGGTTAATTCTCTGTCATCTCACAAGCCTGGTGGAGAGTCAAATCCAATCTCCCCAATCTGCTTAGGGCTGTGCCGCGCACCCCAGCAGCCTCTCTCCGACCCAGCACTATATTTGTTGCTTCAAGTTTTGTATACTGGGTGTTCTGGATAGCTAACTCCTTTTTGGGTCTTCGGAGCTGCAGTAGGAGATGGTACAGTGTACATACTAAACACGGCATTTAATACGGTCTGAATAAAATTACATGATTAAACAACCTTGCAATAGCTTTCTTTAGTATCTGCATTTAATACAGAAAATAATACATGGTGCTTGGGTTTGTGTCAGAGCAAAGTTTGCATAAAATATTTGGTCCGTTTACAAATAAGGATGTGATAAGTGGGATTTTTTTGGTGGTTTCCTTTAATTTTGGGTGGTTTTACACAGTATCCATGTTTGTGGAGCAATCTTAGAGAGGTAAATGCTGTGGGAAACGGTTCAGTCATTCTCCCTTCTTTGTGTACACTGAGGACCCCTCAGAGAACCCCTAGCTCTGCTCATTGGAAGGGGGAAGGACGGGACTCAATTTGTGTCAGAGGCGTTTGTTGCAGGAATTGCGTTTGACATCCGTCTCCTCCTAGATCTGCAACTGGTTCCAGTGAACGCTCGGATCCGTTTTCCTCCCTCTGGCTGCAGAGGAGCCGGCGATGAGAAACCCAGTGGAAGGTACGGGGTGGCCTCTCCTTCCTCACCAGCAGGAGGGTTTGGTGGGGAGCTCATTTCTGCGCGGTCTTTGGCTCGGTCACAGAGGGGGAGGTGATGTCAATTCTGATGTGTGCTACCTCTGCTGTCCTCACGCTCCCAGGATTAAATCGGTGCCAGTTCATTGGTTTTCAAGTACTTTAATTTCCTGCATTTTTAGCAAGGTGCGCTGGGAGCACACGAGCCTTTTCCACGCCTGTGGCTGTAGATCCAGCTGTGGACAATCTTAACAAACATGTACTTGTGTGCAAAGTATTTGAGATTTTTCCAGTTCAAGGACTGGGGGCAGAGCCCTTTGCACGTGGGCAAAAGAGCAGGTTCTCGGAGCTGTGGCTACAATTTACAGATTTATCCCTGGTAGTTTTGAAAAAACTGTGTGCCAGGGACCTACTTAAAGAGCCAGGAGCCAGGAAGCTGTGGTGAGCTTCCCTAAAGGGAAGGAGATGTCTACCCTAGAACTTCGTGTAGTGTTGAGAATGAAGGAAAAGGACAATTCCAGATTAAATACACATAATATAAAAATCTAAATATACAAGTTATGAAAATCACATTTTTTTGTTTGAATTGTACATCTTAGATTTCACTCATTTCATTTGAGATCTGTCAAAATTATTTATATTTTGTCTGGAGTGGGCAGAAGTCACGTATTTTAATAAAAATGCTGTACATAAATTGAGTGACGTGACAAAATATCTAGAGTGCACAGTTAATCATTTTGCACCATTATTTTTTCTTTTAATTTTCCAGTTTTTAATTGTAAGTGTTTATTTACTCCATTAAAAATTATTTCCAACAAATGGCAAGTGTTTAGGAGGGTCGTTAAGAGAGTGATCTATACTATTCTATGCGAAGCAGAAATCCACTGGGGCTCAGTGAAGTTCTTTCTAGATGGCTTTTCTGTAGCAGAAACAGTGTCTGAGACAAAGAATTACAAAATTATACATGTTTTGGATTTTCCATCCTCTCCACTTCCGCCACCACCTCCAGCTGCATTTTCAGCTAAAAAACAGAGAAGAAAAGTAAAATGAGTATTTTCTGTTAATGTTAGCTGCTCTAGTTTCTTGTTAAACAGGTGCTGCTTTTGTGATACAAGTATTATGTGTGTTTGACCTTCTGAAAATGGAACGTGCTTTCACTGCTCTCCTGGAGAAATGGGATAAGAACCAATAGCACATGGGATGGAGACATCTGTGTCTATGGTGTAGGAGTGCTCAAAGGACCAAACACACACTGAACCACTCTTACTGGAAAGTTGCAGTAGTTATAGAGATGTATTTAACTCTGCCCCACACATACAAAACTGCGGTATGCAAGCCATGCAAAAGAAAGAAACTCTTGGATCAATATCATGTGAATCTATTATTGAAGCGGATGCTACAAAAACTTTAATTTGACCTAATTGTATAAGCCTTTATCCAACCCTGCAAGAATCCCTTTGTAACTACCAAGTAAGGGAGAGAGAGACCTTTGAAGTTTGTTATCTAGAGCTACGGGTTCTGTTACAGACTCTCTCAAATGATTCCACAGATACTCACTGGTCATAGTTACGATTCTTTCCATGTCACAAATTGCGTTTCCAGGTTCATTTAAGGTAAGATACCAATATTAGAATTAAAACTTACATTTGAAAGCTGTGGATCACCATGTTACTAGGTCATTTTCGACCCTTTCCACCTGCATTGAAACATGTCACATAATCAGTGTCCTACCCTCTGCAATTGGTGGATATAATCAACACTATGTTACTAACCAAGTATTTTATTTTCTTAGTTTAATACTGTATTCCGGTTTAGTTTCTCTTCTGAACTTTCCACTGTAGTGGTTCAGCAAACACGTTTGTTTTGTCTTGTGCCTACTGGCTGGCTAAGAATAGCGGGGTCAGTGTGATCTAGAGAAACCCCTGTGGTGGCATCCAGTGATTGTTTGTATGAACCGACTTAACAAACCCGTGTGTTGACACGGCCTTGATTTGCCAGGGTGAGGTCTGGTCCTCACATCCTGCATGGCCTCGTCCCAGTGCACGTTTGAAAATATGCAAAACAATTGACTTACAGTTTGTGATACCAGTTTTGGTATGGAAAGGTCAGACCCTTAGTCCTGCAAATCGGTCTGTCCCTGCTGGTGTAAGGGAAAATCCTTCTTTCCCTAGGTCAGCGACGCAGAGGTTCTGAAATACCACTGGTGTGAGATGGTCGTAACTTCAGGTGGGAGGAGAAATACCTGAGTCTCCCTAAATGTATAATTTAATGTTTATTTTAGAACCTTGTGCTTAAGGCATAGGATAAGACTGTACTAACGTTACTCTTTGCCAGGAGAGCAAATGTACAAGGAGATTTGTGTGTAGGTCCTGCCTTGGTTTGGTTTTGTTTCCTGGCATTTCTGTGCAGTTCAGGGGCTTACATTCCAGTGTAAGGATAGGGTACTCTGTTCATATTCACAACCAGCTAGTACTCAGTGATAAATTAATATTAAATAAGATTATATCATTGATTGCAAAAAAGTGTCTTTAAAAATTGATCTGGGAGGCAATGGGGTGTGCATAATTTCTGTGAACATGTGTGTAAGCGGTATCACAGTGTGAGTAGGCCAAAATATTTCTTGTAATTTTACTCCAATAATGATATTTGACTCGGTTTATTAAACATCTCTTTCAAAAAACTGCTTTGATTAAATAATGTAACCTACAGTACTTTTTTAACAACTTTTTTTTTTTTTTTTAATTTAGCCTAGGGTAATTTATTTTAGGAGCCAATAACTCCCTAGTTTCACTTCACACTCTGACAGTAACTTGATGGGTGGCCCTGAGTAGCCTCTGTTTTGTGTGAAATGTAATGAATACTCACCAGACCCTGATTAACAAATAAATTGTTCAGTACTGGTGCATGCTTTAAAGATGTGAAACTCACACTTAGGGTAGACTAACTTTTCTTTTTCAAACCAGCTGACAGTAAATCATTCTGTAGTAACCACAGGTGTTTTGTTCTCCTCTCTGAACCTTTTGAGTCCCCTCAGCTGATGGGCAGAGCTGGCGACCTGTCCCACAGGCAGCACCCACTACAAATTACTGACTCCGTTTGTTCTGACACTTGAGTGACAGGTTCTCAGCTTCTGTAACACCAGGTGCTGCTATGCGCCCCCATGCTTCCCGTTTCAGAGCATGGGCTGTCTTAGGATGATTAGTGTTAAATCTGTAGTATGAGAGAGTGTATTTCAGCCAAGAAACTGATGGCAGGGAGCTGGAGCCAAAAGCTTGATCTTAAACTTGGAAGAGAAGTGGGGATTTGCACTGCTTTTTTATAAAGTTCCAAATGCACTCTGTCCATTCCCATCTCTTTTCCTTAGGCTTTTCATTTTCAGCTTGAACAAAGCCCCTGAATAATTTTGGGGCTGATGCCAGACAGAATTTTGATACGTGTCTAATATTTCAGGCGGTTGAAGCGTTCACACATAAATACGTGTTTAATGACATTCAGTTTTAAGACTTAAGGCAAAAGGAAGTTTACATTCCCTTCATTTCTGTGATGGTCACATTTTCTGCTGTTCTGCAGTTTAGAGAATGAGGTCAGTGTACTGGATTTGTTTCATCTTAAAAGGTTACACCTCTTCCAAGTAAAGATAAAGCTAATTTGGTTAATTCAGAACTTGCATACCATTACTGTCAAGTTTACTAGAACATTGCACGAGTACGCTGCATGTGCAAATTTGAGAGACAGAGAATATGTTGACTGCCTTACAAATATATATAAATGAAAACCTTAGAAGTTACTTAACCTTTTTTGGCAGCTGCTTCTTCTTCCTTTTTCTTTTGTTCCTCAATAATTTTCATCTTCTCTTCATACTCATCAGCTCTTGTTTTCCATTCAACCCTGTTGTTTTGAAGACCATCAAACATAGGTGTAATTTCCTTGTGAAACCTTGAGAATTCCTATACAAACAATTTAAATAGCAAATTAGAAATCCGTAAACATTGATGATTTGTAAAGTCTGAATTTGTGGAAATACTGCTGCTTTGCAGAGGAAAGATTAGCTTTCGTTGTTCTATTAAATCTAATTCAGTACATATGCTAGATTAATTAATTGTGTTTCACGTTTTTTTCAAGCACTTGTTCCATCTCTGCTAGTGGGTTTTCCGGAGAAGAGGAAGAATTTTAAAAGAAGTAGAGTGAGTACCTGCTGGTACACATTTGGAAGCGTGTTCTTGACCACGCAGTGGTGGCCTGTTACCAGAAATACCGTGTTGGGGTAATAATGCCTGATTGTGCATTGTCAGTTAGAAAAGATCTGAATTCTATACTGCACATTTCAGTACTTTCCCTAAACCCATATTTGATAGTCTGATTCATATCATACACTTATAACTATGATACATGGTATTTTATCATATGTTTATCAGTATCAGGTTATAATAAAAAAGTCCAGTACCCTGTAGCATATTCAAGCTAATGAGGATGTATCTGAAGATGTGAAAATATTGCATGTTGCTTTTCTGCATGAGATTTTGCGATAATATGAAAAGCTGGACAGGGATTAATAATGGCATTTCAGTGCTATATGGAAGATACTGGATATCTGTATTTCTGGAGTATTGCAAGTTTCCTATTCCCCTTGCTGTGCCATTAACTGCTTTCTGTAACCACCACGTGGTGCATACTTGTATTAAACGGGACTGTGAAGAATCAGACTGGGCTTTCTGATTCAGTCTTTTGAGGTAGTAACAAAACCTCAGCGCCATCGAGTTTCACTGAGTTCTTCACTTCTAATGAATCTGTTTCACATCTCTTGAATTTGCTTTGTGGGAGCAAGACTGAAAAATTGTGGCGGTTGTGACAGTTGTTTCCCCTGTGACCAAGAGTCCTGCTGCTCTCTAGAAGTTTTTAACTGCAAAAGTTTGTCACTAATTGTGCCATCGGAACTACTGCAGCAGGAAAACAAAATAATTATTCTTACCTTGTACACAAATGTGCACACAAAATCTATGAAACCAACTTGGAGCTTAGGTAGTTCATCTCCTTTGTTTCTGTCCATCATAGGCTAGAAAAGAACAGCAGTAATTTAGATCATGTGTGTACCATGCTTTTTGGTATAACAACCTAGTCAGCATCATGGACCATTATCTAGTCAGTGGTTTAATAACAGTTAATATTGCCTAATACAGTTAAATTATTTAGTACTTACAATTGGTTGTTGCTGTAGCACAGTTCGTTCCAGGTCACCTTGCTCCCAGAACTCGTTTGCAACCATGAGGGCAACCTGAATAATCACAATTCAGTGGAAGTGTCAGCAGAAAGTGGTAAATTTAAATAAATAAAAGAACAAGGCTTTCCAGAAAATTGTGAAAATGTTGATTAACCAAGAACTGGCATATTACTGTCTACTACTTAATAGCATTGTTAACTTCCCTTCCACAAAGAGACAGCTTATTTCTTGCTAGTTGTGTTATCTCTGAGTAGTTTAAAAAGTTCTCCAAAAAGAGGAAGTTTTGGTCAAATGCAATGGAATTCCACTCTTTAGTCCCTGTAGAGGTAGTCAGTTGCTTCTTTCAAAAATTATAGGCGCTCTCTGGCATTCTTAAGGCTTTTTCCAGCAAATTATCTCTACCAATATTCTGTTGCACGCTGAGGAAATGATAGATTATTGTCAACAGGGACAAGACACTATTAGCAACATAAGGGGATCTTCTGGCACCGGTAATATCTATTACTTAGAAGGCCCCACAAGCATCGTGCGGTTCTGTTTTGATTATGCATTTGATTAAAAGCTATTCCTTTAAAGCTAAGTGATGAGGTTCAGCAAGATGGTCAGTAAGTATTGAAGTACTTATGTACAAAGCAGTGGCACACCGTATTAGAGAGTTTATTTTTAGTGTGTTTAAGCTGCTTTGAAATGACACCAGAATCTACGGAACAGGCACAATTAACTCAAATCATACTGTTGTTAAATCTGTTCCTGAAAAATACCTGAGAAATAGCAAATGTTGGATAGTACAAAAATAACGGAGTGATATTTAAGGGTAGCTAGAACAGCTGACACGATCAGGGATGCCAGTTTTAGCAGAAGGAAAAGTAGGGAAGGGTGGAACAACTGTAGGGTGGTTGGAGAGAGGAATCGTGGAACCCTTACATGTACAATGACAGAAAAATAGAGGCTGTTTTCTGGAAACACAGCTGGGTGTAGATACTTAAATATCTATAAAATGATCATAAGTATTTTTTTTTTCATTATCATGCACCAACCAGGCAGTAGACCAGATAGCAAATGCAGTATTGGCTGTTTGAAAGGTACCTACCTTGCTTTGTACTTCCCAAGGCTTGGTTATAGCAGAGAGGTCACATCCCGTCATCATCATAGCCCTTCAAAAACACCACACAGAACAGGAGTGGCGTTAGGACAAGGATTAGGGGGAAAAAAAAAATCTATATCTTTTAAGGCATTTTGATACCTAAGATGCAGATAGATGCATGTTGTGAGAAGAATGTGGCCATCTATTTCTAATTTAAAAACATGGTTAGACTCATCATCAGGCAGCAACACCAAGTCTTCATTTACATTGAATCAAGAGTAAAATATTAACCACCTACATGATGACTTCTTTTTTGGTTGGGTCAATAGATATATATTTAATTGCCTCCTCTTCTGATTCCATTTTTTCAATTGCATCCACAATCTTTTGAAACATAGTTCTTTTCCTGTTAAAACATACCAATAAACCATATATAGTTTCTGCATTAAAAAATTAAATAGAAAACCATATTTCTGATATTTATGCTTTTCCAGAGTAGCATCCTAGTCACAGCAGTATTGAAGTGACACCTTCTTCCTGTTTAACCCAAACTTTTCAGGTAACCTACCACATACAGATTTTGCTATATATCTGACCAAAAAAAATAAATACCTAATTTCCTAAGTCTTCAGTTAAACTGGAGTGACATTCATATTTCTTTAGTATTATTTTTGTTACTTCTGTAACATAATGAATTGGGGGAAGTGAAGGAAATACTGATAAATGTTCTTCCCTTCCCTTCCCTCCCCTCAAAATTCCAAAGCAGCACCAAGCAAGGCCTGACCGAGAAGAACTTTGAAAATACGTGTCTTCCTATTGCTTAATTTGCATTTAGAATTAATGAAATAATGGAATTACTGTTCACTAAAATTTAATAACCGCTGTTGAACAACTTACTGTTTCCTGTCTCCTGGCTTTAAATTATCCCAGTCATAAGACATCTGTACCAAAAGCCTCCATATATCTTTTAGGAAAATGCTCTTTATAAAAGCACAGTAAGTCAATAATGTGGGAACAGGACAGGTGATTTGATATTTGGAGTCTTTGGCATATTTAGTGCTGGGATTGGTTGATGTCTGCAGGTTTATTTTTAAAACAGCATCTTAATTTCCATGTCCCAAGCACGGTCCTGTTGAGCCTGATTGTACTATAGTACAGTATCACACATGCACACAACCTGACAGTTTGGCTATAGAACCCACACTTCTGAAATACAGTGTTTGCTGTAACAAAAAGCATATTTGAATGACCTACTAAATGTATACTAAGTATTATATACATCTGTGTGTTCTCTAATTTGAAAGCTTATCATCAATCTAAGATTGTCTTTTTTTTTTTACAAGAATTAGACTTAATAACAATTTTAAATATAGCTCTGTACTCTGTATATAAACAATGGAAAACTACAGTTACAAATTGTATAGGATTGACATTTTTTCAGTAGAAAGTTATACAGAATTTAGTACTTACTTGAAATACAAAGCCAAGTCAGTTGCTATTATTGCAACTTCAAATAAGTGTAGAACAGTTTCAAACTGGCGCTTATTTAGGTTCTGGAAGATGTTTAAACTCTGCAAGATGGAAAGTTTACGAATTCAATTCCTTTTATAACACTGGCTTTGGTGTGTATTATACAGGTTGTCTCAGAATAGTATAACAAAACTGGCCAACTACAGTCCCTAAATTAAAATAACGCCACAAACGAAAAATTATTTGATTGGTAAAGATGGCCCTTATTCATGGCTAATAAATGGCTAATTAACTGTGTGGAAAGTAGGTGGATCGCAGATGTTGCCCTCAGAGGCTGCACAAATAACTAAATCCACCGTGACTCAAAACAGTTGCAAGTACTGCGATTGCCATATATAAATTAAAAGCAAAGAAAACCACCTGCATTCCACATACTTAGTAAAGAAATGGCAGTTCTTCATCATTTCTTTGCAGTTCATATTCCATACACCTAATTTTCCAAGACTTTTTAAAGCACAATAGAGACTTTTTCCTCCAGTTCATGGCTTGCAGTGCTGCAGGGACCTGCCGTGGTGAGTGCCATGGCCTTTTCCTCAGGCAAAGGGAATGAGTGTGTCACACTTGGCGTTTTTCTAAATGGCCTGGATTTCCTTCTGTTTTTTCCCTGAGGAGACAGTCCCTGTGAGAGCACCTGGCACAAGGAGGCCACGGTGGAGAGCTCCAGAGATCCTGACACCTGCTCCAGCAAAGAGTAGGGCTTACTCCCTGCAATCTCGCGTTTGAAAAAGTATATTGCCGTCAATAAAGGTAAAGGTGGTTTCTGGGGTTTGGGGGGGGTTTAATGTTTGGGGTTTTTTTTAAACTATGAATCTTCTGGGGTTTTTATGATCATTGTGTTACTGGTTAGTGTAAGAACTTATTCTGTGGCCTCCTGAGGTGAGGAAGTGGCACCACCACAGGGATCAGAAAATGAAAAATGATCAGTAGGAAGCGGGTGCCTGCCACGCTGTGGTGAACAAATGGGCTGGAAGGAGCATGTGCTCAAGACTTGCCTTTTAAATCTCTGATTTCCCTGCAAAATATGTGGTAAAAAGTTGTAAATAGTATCTTTCATTGTAGGCAGGGCAGAGCCAGGCTGCGCTGAGGGAAGGATGGCAGAGGGCCCTGGTGGGCCACACTGCCGCCATTTTGTTGAGTCTGAGGAGACTGGGTTGGGAGGGCCTCACCTCCACAGCTGCTGGGGAAGGGTCTGCCAAATTCCGGGAGGATCAGTAATGGGAGCTGCAGCTAATCGTCTTGCCTCCTTTGAGCAAGATAAGGTGTGTGGGGCCTGGCCTGACAGTGAGGGGGTCCTCCATAAACAGCTCCATCCCTTTGCTCCTCAGCTGCCAGAGCCAGCAGCTGAACTCAGACCTCCTGAACTAGAGGCAGCAGTGTGATTACAGCATTTTGTGTATATGTAATTGCATTTTCTACTTTGGTTTCAACATCAGCTGTTGCGTGAAAGTGCAAAAAACCTGAGGAGCGCGAGTGAGGCCCAGAGGAAAAGCTTTTCTGTCTTGAGTGAGTCTGATTCTGGCAGAATTACTGATGTTTCTCTAAAAGTGGACAATACATTTGACTTAAACTTCTGAATTTTAGCATAACTGGACCTAGAGGAATGAATAAGACATGGTGAAATTTGGAACATTGTAACTTGATTGGATCTTTTGTGTTGATCAGTGTGAGCAGAAGGCTTGTGCAGACGTACCTCATCTTGTAGTAGGGTTTTACTGTACTCCAGGTGATGCCTTTCTAAAATGGAGGAGCCGTGAAGCTTTGCCAGGGGAGCAGCTGACCTGTTGAAACAGAAGCAATTCTTATAATATTCTGGAAGCAATATTTTTGCTTCTGGGTTTTTTGATTAAAATGCTTCTGATCTAAACATTCAGTAGTTTAATCCGTATATCTTAACCATTGGTATGATGTAGAGCAAAAAAAGTACTTGCTTGTCTTCACTCTTGTGACTGATTAATGATGGAAATTGGAGAGCATTGGGTGTTCAGTGCCCACTTAAGTCAAAGACATGGCTAGATGCCTCAAAACTCAAAAACTCTTCTTTTTAAAGACACACCTCTATTTTGTCTTGCATGTTCAGTTTTGTTATTTGTTTAATCTACACACCTTCTGTGTACCTTAAAAACAGCCTTTATGCATCTTTTAATATTTCTTGTGCAGCATGGCTTTTGAACTCTTGTCTGTGACGACTGTGGGCCACGTCCCCTGTGGTTCTAACTCACTGTAAATTAGTTACATCTAAAGTAACAGTATAATGGAGTTTAATTCCTCTAATGCCCTCGGGCTCCTCCCATCCCCTAAAATCACCGTTTCATGGACTGCAGAAGTCCTGACAGCTCCGATGTGCTCAGTCTTATCATAGGGCTCAAAGCATTCCTCTGACATTGGGCAAAGCTTCAAGCAGAGGGAATTCTGTATCAGACGATGGCAGTGGTAGGAAGGGAGAAATGTCCTATTGATGTAGGCACCAGGTGGTTCTGCGTATTTGGAAGTGTATTTTCCTCCTTTCTTCCCTTGGCTAATAGCTCCATTCCTCAGATAAGTCAAGGTGGATTACTATGTGCTACCTATATTTTGTGACTTGCGTTTAGGACTGTCATGGTAAAGCCTGATAACTTTTATAAATAGCTTCACTGTGTATGACCTCACATAGAGGGCTTTCAGCAAGGGAAGACCACAGTAGGAAGATTTAAAACCTCCCTAAACTTATGTGGATGAGAGGCAGCCTGCCGAATAAGAATCAGCGTCTGTCATTCTCTCTCCTACGTCACCTGGAGAATCCCTGAGAATAATCAGAAAATCCCCTCCTGTCACTGTTCCAGCGTGCGGGCTGAGAAGCCTCTCTGGCGAGAAGCGTGTCCAGGGCCAGAGGAGGAGGATCTATCATTCTGGAGATACAGTTGGTGGAAAACTGTGCTCAGAAAATCATGGTTATAGTCTTTTGGTACACGCAACATCCTGAGAAATGTGTTCTCCAGCCAGCACGTAGAAACGGGCCCTAACATGAAACATAAGACTAAATGGAAGATTGTTCGCTTTTCAGAAGAATGGGTCTCACCGTGATATGTAATGTTGTGATTAAAAGGTAAGTTTAAAACAAAATGCATCTACTATTGTTCCATAACAACAACAAACAAGGGAAAAATCACAAAGAAATCCTTTAGAATATTTGCTCAGAACAAAAAGGATTGTGAATGGGAAAGCTCAACCTCATGATGTGTAACTTACTGGCATGTGGACCCCGGGGCTGAACACAAAGTCTTTAGCTCAGAATCCTGTATAACATGAGGAGATTACACCTCAGGAAAGGACCTACATCAGCCAGTGAGCTGAGGAGGAGGGGGGCAGAAAAACTGAGCTAGTCAGATCGTACTGTGGAACATACGGAAAAAGAATGCATCTCAAATCCTGTCTCCCTTAAACTGGCCCTTGTCTATGCCACATCCCGAATCCCTCTCCACAAAAGTGCTTATGCCCTGTCTTGAAAAAAAAGTAATCCAGTTAGGGATTTAAATTTACTTTTTTCATTTCTTTGTGGCCTCATGTGCATGAGGCTCTGCCATGATCTGAGCATTGCAAGAGCTTATTCTCTTACATGAATTGCAGCTCTAAGAGATCCTTCTAAGATTCTGCTTTTGCATATTGTCTTTGTGTTTCAGCTGTCACGGCAAATGCTCTTAGGTAGAAATCTTCCCTAGGATAAATGTTCATTCATGCCAGATGAATATGGAATATATACCTTACAGCTTTGCAAGCTTTGACATGGTTTTTTGCCATTAAAAATACTAGGTATCCATGTATTTGAGGATTTGTACTTACTTCATCTGATACAAGTTATTGGTCCCTCTGTGATCAATGTCGTGGCAGAAAGCAGCAGCAACCATAGCAAAGGCTTCTAGATCAGTGTAGTATTTCTTTATTTTGCCTGTCTGTAAAAGAAAACAGACCATTCTGAGTGTGCACCTCCCTGAATTTTCCAGTTGGAACTGAAAGGAAAACTAAATAATGAATGTAAGGTTAATATTAGCAACTTTACCATCAACAGAGTAAACATGGTTTGTCCCACATTGAATCCATGTCGCCAGTTATGGTACGTGATGTCTCGATAACCCTTCCGGACTGTGTACATCCATCTTGTAAGGACCTAGTACCAACAAAAGTGATTAAGGCTGTGCTGTTCATTGAAACAAAATGATGGAATTCCTATAAAATTGCTGGAATATACTTTGAAATTACTGTAATAACGTGCAAGGTCTATTAACGTTGCTTTTCATTTAATTAAACATGGAAACAGCAAATTGTTTTTATGTAAATACATGTTGAGTTAATTTCTTCCATAGCTCACACAATTTCAGGATTAGTTTTAAGTCTTTATGACAAATACGCAAATGTTGAATTAAGAATGGAAGATTGCTACCCATACCACTAATATTTTAGTATTGCCTACTTCTATATTAAAATACCAACACTGAGCTATTTTGCTTCAATCTTAAAATAAATACAAACATGGCAAAATAAATCAGACCTCAGCTGGGACTTTGAACTTTTCAACAACATTTATCTCAAAGAACAGCCGTATCCCACAAGTTATCAGGCCGTGCTCTGTAACAGGAAAGTCGCTGAAGCGGAATTCATACAGTTCTAAATCTTTTGGATCAGGTAATTCTTCTTTCTGTTAGGAAAAGTCAAAAATACAAGGGTATTTTTCTGGCAAGAATAAAGTTAGGCAAACTTTTTTTCTTTTCTTTTCTGGCTTCAGCAGAAACATTGCCTAAGGACACTGTATCTCCAAATGCCTTGGATTTCTGTGCAGACTAATGTGCATTAAGCTACGAAACACGACTGTGACGCTGCTGGCTTTCTGCTCAAAGAGGACAGGTAAAAGGCTTGAATTCCTTTTCCTGCTCTGATTTCCAACACAGTCTGTTGTGACCACCTCAACATTTCCTTCCTTCAGAAATCACAGGTCATGGAATTTTCTCCTTCCTGGTACAAAATTCTATGGTTCTCCCACTTCTAGCGTGGTCTCAAGGCTGCAGTTCATCTTTTTCACAACCAAGATTATTCTTGCTAATTGTTCTTCTTCCTTTTTGGATCTTTTGAATAGTGATGAATATAGTGACCAAAACCAGCCTGTCTAGAACAAAACATTTTTTACTTTTACATTAGAATCAAGTATAGCAACAACATTTTTTTAATAACAAAAGTCTTGCTTGCATGCCTACTTACCTATAGCCTTGGCATCTTTCAAAGAGGCTATAGGCAAGCAAAGATTCCTGTACATTTTTTAACCTCTGAAGTGCTGGTGGTTTGATGCAATGCAAAAAATAGATATGTTCACAATGACTCCCTTCCACCATAGTAGTCTGTAAATGATCTCCATTTCATGGATGAGGAAAAAAGAGACTGAATGTATGACTGTATTTCAACAAACGAAGGCTAAACATCCATGCAAAAATATTTCCTTCTCCCTGGGATTTTTCTTTATATCTACTCTGATCTGAGGTCAAGGACAAGGAAATCTGGAGCACTGGTGTTTTAAGACCCATTACTTTGTGAATCATCAGATCTAGAATCACCTGCTTTATCCCATTACCTCTCTGGGATTCCAGGTCTTATAATAGGATAAAGCATCTGCATGTAGCCTTGGCAGTGCAGAAGATAGTAGACTTTTGAATTTGTGACTCCACGATGTTGAGAGAACTCATTTTAATTGCTTTTTGGAGATTTAAAAATTCATATTGGTATCCTGTTTTTACATTTGGAGCCTCTACCCTAATAATCACTTTTTGCTCTCTCGGTACAGAGATATTATATGATGTTTATCTATTCATTTTTGCAATTCTTCATGCAGCTAAATTGTATTTACTTTAAGTTTGTTAAGCGCTACATGGTCTGTTGATGTTTTTTGGTTTCACCACTTCTAAGCTGTGTGAGCATCTGTTTTGTGGGAACCAATAAAACCGTAACACTGTTGCATTCTGGCATACACATAAATACAAATAGTTTAATGAGATCTTTTCCCTATGGCTATGTCTACATTAGCAAATATGGTGTGATAGGAGGAGTATGTGAAGTAGTTGGTACTGGTCAACAGATTTGTGTGTATTTGACCTTTTTTCTTCAGCCTAGCTCTGCTTTGATCCATTAACAGTGGGAGTTCATTTGGTGTTTTCCTGGAGCACATCTCTGAGCTTTGTTTCAGTCAAAGTAAGCCAGTGCGTGTGCTCCAGGACTGCTCCACGAGAAAAACCAAAGTGCACTAAGTGGGCACTTTTTCCTCCAAAAAGGCACTCCCATTGGAGATTGAAATACCGAGGTAGCCAGAAGACTGCACAGACTGAAAAGAAAATGACTCATTTTTGTTAGTAGTAGCAGAGTTTTAACTGATTAGATCAAAATTTTTTCATCACTGTGAAGTTACTGATCACTGTCTTTGGACTTCTCTGCCTAAGGAAATGCGGGAAAATTAATCCAAAAGTAGGTTAGTTCCACTGGACACTCCTACGTGTGTTCTCTTACCCAGAATGAAAGTGACCTTACATCAGTGTTCCTTTTGTTTTCAAAATTAAGTAAATTCAGTTATAGCTATGGCACTGTCCCCATGGATATTTGAAGTTAAACCCTTTTAAAATGTTAATTTACATAAACATTTCTATATAACTCTGACTAGCCAAGTCTAGGTGGTGAAACTGGCAGCTAAAATCAGTTAATCAGGATTTGGCTAACACAACTTTGTCCCTAATGAGGACATATTACTATCTGATATAAACACACTACCAGAATTTTCAGTTTAATGACTTACCAAAATCCTGATAAGATCCTTTTGATCACATTCTTCTAAA
This sequence comes from Xenus cinereus, assembly GCA_025774025.1. Taxonomy (NCBI): domain Eukaryota; kingdom Metazoa; phylum Chordata; class Aves; order Charadriiformes; family Scolopacidae; genus Xenus; species Xenus cinereus. The sequence goes on from JAOXJK010000002.1 coordinate 22,007,211, forward strand.
CTATTTACATTTAATTTCTCCTTGTATTTCTAAAAAGGAAAATGAGTACGAAATTCAGGTTTTGTGTAGCAAATTTCCTCCCTTAGTGTTGTGATTGTGGACAGAAACTCACCAGTATAGATTCCACTTCGGAAGGGGTGGCCTTTGTCTGGTACATGAGCATTTCCTGAGCAATGTCTTTCCTGTTTTCAAGCTTGTTCATTTTGTCATAAGTGTCAGTATTTAAAACGGACCACCCCAGGAACTGTGTGAGAGTCTGGAACAAAGCAAAGCAAAGTGAAAATGACACCATGACAATAAAATTAAACTGACAATTTGAACTTACTTTTGTGTTAGTGCCCTTTGAAAAGCAAAGTGTAAGTCTACTTGTTAGAGACCTTTACCCTCCACCAACTGGTTCTGTTAGCACCTTGCAGCTTTTAATGACATTGTTTGTCTCAGCCCCATAATTAAGGGCCCATATTCCCATTTTTTAGGCAGGACTGTGAGGCTCATGAAGCTGACATCTGTGGAGAGGGCTAGGATACGCTGTGTGGCATGTTATCTTGCCCAATGCTCGGGATCACAAGTGCTCTGGGAACTCCTGTGATCACAGGCATGGTATCCATTGGCAAGCAGCACACCTTACCTGCTTACCCACTGCTAATTAGGAGATACTGACTATCACTAAAAAGTCAAATGGTTACAAATAAAATACTGTCTGACTTTTGTGCATTACTGGAATGTAAATGATCTCTCATACATTTTCACCTTTATAAAGGGAAATAAAATTTCTGATTCTTAAGAAACTATAGTGAAGAGGATAGACATTTGGTTAGGTGTTAATAAAGCCTATTTGAAAATTTTCGGACATTTAAAAATTACTTTGTAGAAGAATATTTTTATTAACATCATATGGCTCCTTAAAGCCTCTAATCCTGTTAAGCTTACTTCAATGATCTGTTCATCATACTCATCAAAAGGTTTTCCGTCTTTCCTATTGTAAAATGTTGCAACTCCCACAATTTCTTCTTTTTTGTTGACAATAGGCAGTGACAGGACATTTTTGATAACCCATCCAGTCTCATCCACTGGTCCTTTCTGTAGGAAAGCCAAAGAACAGGAAATGTTGTATATTTCTTTGAAAGTAGTAATACAGCTATTGATATAGGTGATGTAACGCTAAGGTCTACGCATCACAGACAAAGGAGAAATTATTTATGTAATCAACAGTGAAATAATTGGTGGGAAGCATTAGCATATTTTTCTGCAATATCTATAATTGTTAACATTACTGGAATTACCTGGAATGTGAAATATTCATCTGCTGGTGCATTCATCATGTTACAAATCTGCAGCATTAAGAAAAGGAGACATTGTTTAAATGGAATATAATGTGCACCAAGACTGGGGCTGATATTTTTTAAAGGCATACTTATTTTCTAAGCTAATGACAGTGAGCACGAAGCTAGCTACAGAAATTAAGACTGTTCCTGTTAAATTAGATGTGGTTATTCTAACAGACCTCGTTCTGAGTGCTCGTAGTAAAGTCCCTCATGTGTGGTGCCTCAAAGTGCATAGCTGTGATGGTGAAGAAATTCACTCCCCGTTTCAAACGGCACAGGGGTTATAGACAGAAATAACTGAGCACTAAGGTCTCTGTCCTTACTACTATCAAAAATGCCATGGGATTACTAATAACTGTCAGACATCACAAATTTGAATTACATATATTGTCTATGCAAGGAGATGAAAGGAAAAAATAAAATTGTAAAACTGTGTATATGATGATGTTTTCACTTTGACACTTTGTTGTGAGACTTAGTGAGCAAACCTGTGAAGTGACATCAGACACAGACATTATTCCTCCGATGTCACCGCAACCAGAGGGAAATTTTCCTGATGTTGTGGCTGTTTGTGCTGAGGGCTTGTCTCCATCCAGACTACTGACTCACGATTTCACTGGGAACCAGGGACACTGGAAGCAGCACGGTATTTTTGTAGAGGTTTTTGGTTGTGGGGAGGTTTGGGGTTTTGGTTTGTTCAAGCAGAAGAACTGCGTGAACTAAAACTTTTCATTTTGACTTTTGCTATGAACTTACAAATCCATTTTCAGCCACATATGTTGGCAATCCACTGACAAGACACCAGTGATCTGCTGGAGGTGACCTTTAGAAAGAGAATGAAATGAAATGATTTCTACAATACAGAAGTGTTATTATTCTATCCCAGCAATGCATCTAATTACTGCACATTCGCAGGCTGCCAATGAATACTCACGGAATGACTTTGATTTCTTCTTTTCCATGTAAAATATAGTCAATAATCTTATAAAAGTTGACTTCCTAAATAAAAAGAAAAAAAATGTGCAGGTGACCGGTTTGGCCTCAATGTCAAAATTAAGATTCATAAAAAAGAAAAATTAATATCCTCACTCGTCCATCAGGTGTCTTGGGGCCTTTGTAAGGCTCTGCCTCCCCCAGCCGGATTGGCCACTCATCATAGAACTCCTGAGAAAATGAAAACAGGGGTTAGCAACAGGGAAAAAAAACAGTTCTGTGTTCATAGGTATATGACATCTGTGGATAGCAGTTTTATTTTTCCTTATTTTCCTTATTTTTCCAGAGCTGTACTCTGGTCACATTTCAGACAATATTAAGAAAACATTGTTAAATACATTCTGGGCAAGAAATGTTTGTCAGTAAATTGCAGGCTAATCTGAGGCTTATCTCTGGATGGTTGTACAGCGTAATTGTTGTTTTAGAAGGTAGGTATTTACAAATCAATAATCATACCTGCACTTCTCTCTTCTGCTCTTTCTCATATGGAATTATTAATATGAAAAATTATTTCAGAATTTGCCGTTATGTTTATTGTGGTTGTATCCTTTGCCATGCTTATATTTTGCATGTAATTTTTGTAACATGGTTAGATTTTATCTAAATGATCCCAAAGGGTTAGAAAGCACGGTATCTTTGTGTCTTGGAGAGACACGCACCAGAAATATCCAGAACCAATGAATTAGAAGGATGGATTTTATGACTCAAAGTCAGGAGCAGCACTTAGCTAGCAAGCAGACGAAACGATTGTTACCTTCTCCTTAGTCATGTCCAGCAGACCAACAGAGTATCTTTCACAATTCAAATAAATTCGAATAGTGTACAGTGCTTTGTGAAACTGCCGCTCTATATCCGTTAGCTCTTCAAATACTTTGTTGGCAGACCACAAAAGCATCTATTTACAACGAAAGAGAAAGAGGCTAAATGTTGACAACAGTAAGAAAGCATAAAACACAGGAATCCTAGGCATTTCAGAATAAAATAAGAAGCTGCATTACTATTATCAAATTTAAAAAATTAAATAGATGCTATCCTTACTTCAATAAGCTTGCAAGAATATAAAATAGTGGGAATAATAATGGTTTCACACAACCCCAAAATATTATCATTAACAAATTTTCCTATACCTGACTTCTTCGGGATTCAATATTGTAGAGATACGACGTATGATGATTTCTTAGGACCAAAGATATAAAATTGAGGTATTTTTTAAAGACCTAAAAATGACAAAGAGCAAAAGAAAAGACGAAAGTATCAAATCAAAAGGTAGATTCACTCTAACTAGTTGTTGAACTAACAGGACTGTGTTGTGTGACATTTGAGCTTATTACCTCTTCATCCTCTTTTGAGAACTCAGTGGCGTTTAGTTTGTTGAGTGCCATTACAATAGCAAGCACCTCTTTGCCCTGCATAATTGGGGTTGCCAACATATTCACTGTTGTATAGCCAGTTTTTTTGTCCAGAAAGTCAGAAAAATGGTTGTTCTGCAAGAAAAGAAAAAAACAAACAAACAAACCACAAGTGAAACACATAACAATTAGTTACTGGGCCAGAAGCAAGTGACAATTCACGTTTGCGGTGCTACGAGCACAGTTTCACAGTGCAGCAGGTTTATACTTGCAAAACCCCCCACTCTCATTATTTAACCCAATCTTGCATTATATGTACAAGCTCAGCTTAGGCACTGGTTATGAATACAGCTTCTGAAACTGAGGTCTGCACAGGTTTTTATTAGAATGATGAGGAATTTGAGGAATTAAAAATATCGGAAAATCTAAGATAAAGGAAAGAGTAATATGACTTTGTGGGTACCTGAGAGTCTAATACATATAAGAGAATGACTTCATAGCTATGTTAATATTTCTTATTATTTAATTATTTCTGTAAATAAAATTCAGTATACTGTCCTGTTACGCAGAGTTTAAAACTACTATCTGTCCTGAATGTATATGGCTAAAAATGCCTCTGATAGAGCGTCATCCCCAGCACGTATGTGTCTGGGTGAGCATTTCTTACTCCTTCCTGCTGACAAACTCCCAGTCCAATGTGCTCCTCTGGGGAACGGGAGGGTGTAGGACTGGAGGATGAGGAGGCAGAGCTGCCTTTGCTGGTCATGGGATCCTGTGGGAATGATGAACGAGCCACAACGAACTGCCCCACCAGTTTCATCCTTGAAACCGAGTGCTGAGGGGGCTTAGTAAGGCCTATTCTTTTTATTCTTTTATGTAAAGGTTCCTGAGAAGCTAACTCATGTTTCATGGAAAACTGTTTTAGTTCCTCTTATCAAAGAAATTCTTGTTGTTTTCTTTGAAATGCTTCAGTGTTCTCTTTAATTTAGAAAAGGGGTTTGAAATTTCTCAGGGAAATCTGTTAAGGGTTGTTGGGTTTTGTGATGTTTTTATGATGATATATCTAAATGAGCTGAGTTATGAGTTGGGTGATTGCAATCTGTCAATATGTGCGTGCTGAGAAGTGACATGGTTCTACTAAGCAGCTAAAATAGCCGGAGTCTGTCCTCACTGAGCCTTTTCCATTCCCTCGCATCTGCCACTTCTAACAAGTCAGTGCTCAAACTTTGTCAGAGAGACAAGCACTCAAGTCTTGGTCTATGCTCTGTGCAGATTCTCCCTGAAATTTCCTTTAACAGGTGTTCTTCTTATTTCAGGTGATGAGCCATTGGTGACACGTGAGACCATCAAGAAGTGGCGAGCGGCCTGGTGAGCTACTTCCAAATTTAAACACAAAGCTACTTAAACAAACAAACAAACATTTTCTGGGTTGTAAAATCAAGCATGAAAAGGCGAGGAACTGCCAGAACTAAAATTGTCTTTCCTCTTAATTTCTCTTTTTCTCCTCTTCCCTCTTTAACAATTGTTTCTGGTATGTGTTGAATTTATAGCACATACATATACATATACACATTTATAGCACAACCCTGAGAAGGTAGACTGGATTTTATTATCTGTTCAAAATGTTAGGGGCTTTTTCCGCTTCAGTTCTTCATAGTCTTTACACAGCCCATCTTTTATTTTTGCATTTTAGATTTCCTTCTAGGACTGTATTTCTATAAAAGGAATTTAATGTGTAAAATAACTCTGATACTTTTCTGTATTTACTGGCTGGGCTCTCTTACAGAGAATTGATTTTTTTTTTGTCATGCCCATAAATCAGCTTGAGAAGAATAAAAGTAACCAATATGTTGTCTCTGTAGCTGAATGCATCAGGCTGTATTTGGGTCCCTGGAAAGCGTAGCCAGTTCCGAATAAATCCTCCAAGTGAAGAGATGTTTTCTCTCTTTCTGCCAAACTTTCCCTGCGTTGTTGCTTTCTGTTTCTCTCAGAGAAAGGTTTAGGAGTATCCCACTAAACAGACATCCAGGGAAGATGCCAATCTGTTTCTTTTATGTAAGAATCAAATACTACCCTGTAGTCTGCTCAACAAGTATGTTATCACATGGAAATGTTTGATTTTCACTGAGATGTTTTACCTACTGACACAACTATTCTGGTTTTGGGTGTGTTTTGGGGCGTCAGTAACAGTTTCTGAATCTCTGACTGTTTTAGCCATTCAAAATAAAGTAAATCAGATTATAGAGAATTTGACCCTGTTTTGTAGTTCCTCTGTCTCACTAAGAGCATCTAGCGTAATGGTGAGGCCCAAGTTACTGGTTTTAGAGCACTGCATGCTGCTATGAGGGAATACATAAAAATTTCAGACACTCCTAGATTTATGAATACTTAAAGGGACCTATATACACCAAGTGAGCTGAATCAGCAGGACACAGATGCTGAGTCTTAATTTGTTTAATAACTCCAGACTGAAGGTACAAGCACTGGTGTTCAGAAGTCTCAGAAGCAGCACTTTGGTCATACAATTTTTGCAGAGGACAGGAAAATTTTAAAGAATGCAAGTCTGTGTTAATAAACAGAAAGTTCAGTAATCACAAGCCATCCTGAGCTGTGGCTCCTATCACACATGATTTGCATATATGAGTAATAATTTGTGCTTAGATTTAGGCTTTTCATTATTGAATATTTTGTACATAATTGCTAGGAGTTTTGAAACCTTTATTTCCAATCAAGGTTTTAAAATATTTTCTCTTGAGAACATAAGCTTCTTTTGTTTTCAAAGAAAATCATGCTTCTCAATGTCTGGAAAATCATGTTCACAGGCAAAGAAGGAAGAACTATGCCATGCGGTACCAGAGCCAGAAGAGCACCTTGGTGCTCCCACAGATAGATATGAGCGTGGACATGTAGTCGATTTGAGCCTGGTCTTTTGAATCCAACCCTCTTTCAGAGCAAGGTTTGAACTTTCAGGTAATCATAAAAACAAGCTTTTTAAAAAGTGAGGGGAAAAGCAATCTGCTGGTAACTCCCTAACTGTAGTATATTTGCAAACATTTTCTACTAGCTTCATTTAAAGCTCAAGCTTGCCATTGACTGTACAATGATCAGTTCTGTAGATCTATCCTAAGATGTGCAACGTGCACTGAGCTAGCACCGGCACACAGGAGCGGACAATCATCTCTTTGTTAGAGGTGACAGAGGGTAATGGGAGAGGGGTTTGAAAGGCTGCTATGGATCTAGCCTATACACTTAAAATTAGTAGCTAATTCATGGTTCTTGAATCTCTAAACCATGAAGGCAGTTTTATCTCACTGTAACTTACCAACACTACTACATGTTATTATTATAAACCTCTTAACAATGAAATATCAATATAATGGTCTGTGTTTAGATCATTTGGCCCCAACTTTTCAATTCCTTTAAGTTTAATAAGCCTAATTGCCATCTCATAGCTAGTAGTGGAATTTAGTAAATCATAAGTCGCTGTTGTGAAAACAGTGTGATTACACTTCTGTGAAAGCGAAAAATAAGGCCATTCTTTCTAAAAATAATTTTTAACTTGCTCATATGGCAGTTACAAATAAACTTGCTTACTGAGACTATACCACATCTGATTCTGCACTGTAGCTACACAACCGTAAGTTCATGTCTGTAATAAAGTAAAACAAATATAAATGAGAAAAAACTCACTCCTCAGGAACCACAGGCATTTGGAGAAGAAAGTTAATTTTAAATGATTACATGAGTAGATAATACCTTATGATTATGTAAAGGGTTTTTTAAAAAAAAACAGTGTTACTTTATTGTTTCTGAAAAGTTCTTATTGATGGACTGCCCAGAAGAAGGAACCATCTTATGTCTCTCTTATTTCATGGCTCTCCCTGCAGATCTCAGTTCCTTTCTTGGGAGTGATACGTTCTTCTCTGTGTCCTTTTACCAGTTTTTAAGCACCTAATTTATTTCATAATGAATTCTCCTTCATTGGCTGGTTTTAGTTATCCCACAGTTCTTTAAATGACCTATGAAAAAGAGATCTGCAAAAATTTCTAACCTTTTCCAGGCTGTATTCTATGACAATCATTCTAATGTTCATTGACCCATCCTACAGTGTTTCATAAAAGAACTCCATCACTCAGTTTGTGATGTGATCTTAGGATTTGCTACACTCTGCTCCAGAACACCGCGCTAAGCATTGAGAATTTCTGATGGGATTAGTGACAAAATGCAGCCTGAGACAAGTGAGTTTGACACTATTGGAAACTCCAGGTCAAAGTCTGCAGTGTAAATTACTCGTTGAGTGTAAATTTGATCAGAAAATGCAAAACCTATTGTAAGCAATGAGATAGGGTAACCCTTGTTAATTCGGTTTCCATTGCACATGCACAAGTATGGAATTTGTACAAATGCAGAAGAGACAGAGAAATGGAGAAGTGTGAAAAGCAACTCAAAATGAAAGTGTGAGGGAAGAAGGGTCCCTCTCCCTTTTTGGCTGGTCAGGGTGAAGATCACTGCTCGGCTTCATTGGAGGGAGCAGGAACAGCAGCTCGGTGTTGGTAGTACCAAGGCTTCCACACCTCCAGTAGAGTTGTTATTCCCGATTGCTCATGATTTGGCACACCATCAGCATGTTCATTACACAGCGGCTTGAATGTCAGGAAATTAGACTATCCCATAGGCCTTTGCTTCGGTGACTGGGAGATTGGCTGGGAAGCAGCTTGATGTAGTTTTGTTTATGTCCCACAGATGACATTTAGACATTGGTTTCCATATCACCATCGCCATTACTCCTATTCCAAAACGCTTACTGTTCCTTCCCTCCTGTGTGGACTCAGAGTGACACGTCAGTCTCTGCTGTCCAGCCTACCTCTCCAGTTCCAGTATGGCAAAGTCTATCAAATATCAGGGTTAAGGAGAAATGAGAAGACTTAAGCCTGCATCTGAGTTGATGGTGTCAAGAGAACAGATGCCCGTTTTCCTCCACCTCTTTTCTCTTATAAAGCAGAGAAGAAGAATGGCTTTCTGGGACCCCTTGTCGTCGTGGCTATTTTGCTGGTGTAGTGCTGGAGGTTCTGGGTTGGGTAGATGAGCTCAGACTGATCAAAATACATCATCCTTTGGCTGTACAATGACCGGGGTGGGGTCTGGAGCACTGCTGGAACAGTAGCCATCAAGAGCTGCTGTCACACTTTCATCAGTATCACACATTTCTTTGCATCAGCTTTACATGTTTCTGTTTTTCTTTCTGTTAGCCCTGCAATATTTTCTCCTATCCTGATGTTTTATTCTCCCACTGATTGTCATGCATTGGCTCGACATTTCTCAAAAAAAAATTTTTACCACTGAGTAGGTGGTATTGGTGTGCTGTATTGCTTCATCTCTTATTTCTGCTTATCCTACTTTCAACTCACAAATATTTATGTTTCATAATGATATAATTGAGTATGAATGGAAAATAAAAAGCACCTATCTTCAGCTATGAAATGTCATCAGTCTGATTCAAACCCAAAACCAATTAGCTAAATGAGTTGACCATTCGTTAGGCCACAGTCAAAAGACCATGTATTATCAGTCATGAAGTATTTTTTTCACATAAACCAAGAAAATTAGGCTACAAGGGAGCTTTTCATTTTAATTTTTAATGTTAATTTTTTTTTTACTTTTGGGATTTTTCCTCTTTTAACAGAAGCTAATTGAAAGAAAGAACTAAAGGTTTGGGTTTTTCTTCTGGAAGGCATGATTAATAGAAATCTGTTCCTGTGTTTGAATATTTTCTTGTAAGTTGACTGAATCTTTGTCTTAATAACAATTGAAACACATTTCCATTTTTCCAGTTAATATTTACTATTTTGAGTGTGAGTTTATGACAATCTGGTTGTTATTATAAAGATGATAAGATAAAATGGAGGAGCAGACATTAACATTTACAATGCGAGTTCTTCCCAGCTAAAAGGCTACCTCTCCATTTTTTCCCCATTTGATTATCTCTTTCAGTTCTCATTACATTCCAGACATTCAAGAAGGCAGTACCTCTGTAACCTTGTATATCTTTGCGCTTATGTCTTCTCATCTTAACAACTCTGCTTTGTTTCTCAAGAACTTCCCTCTAAAATGACTTTAACAATCTTCCTCTGGCCTTTGAAGCTTTTGTTTAACATCCTCTGCCTTGTGAGTATGTTGGATAATTGGGGTTCTTCTCCAGGCTCACATTGGTGGGAGCCTGGCAGAGCAGGAGAAAGAACTGAGGCATCTTATTAGCAAGTGACTGCCCAGCTCCACCACAGAGTGACTCCATTCTTTCCATTTTTAGGGCAACTGGTTATGGCATTGACCGTCTTGCTCTCTCCTGTGCTTTCCCACTGCTTTGTATTTTTTATATGGATGGATGCTCCTGCTTCCAGCAATGCCTTCTCTCCCCAGGAGGGAGCCTCAGCCTTCTGCCTGACCCCAGGACCACTGCCCAGGTTCAGTGCCCAGGTTCGTCACTGCCACTTGGGAGTCTGAGCCACTGAGCCCCAAAACCATGCTTCTCTTACCACTTTTCTCTCCCCTCTTCAAATAACCTTCCATTTATTTTTAGAGTTTGGTGTAGATTCACGAAAAGGGATGGAGTGTCTCTTCTTCCTAGTTCCAGGTTCAGACAGCCTGGACTCTGAGGACTGGCACATTCCCATGAATCTGAAACTCCAGTCACTTCAGACAGGCCTGGAATTAAAGTCTCTCCCAGCCTTGCATTGAAGAGAAGTAGAGCTTCCAGAAAAAAAAAAACAACACAACAACCACCTCATAGAAACTGAAGCTGGATCAGTTTTCAAAGGGATGATAGAAGTGCTTGTGACTCAAAGATGCATTTGTTTTGTATCATAGGATTCCAGTGGTTAAATTAGGTAACAAAATGATCACTGCCCTGGCTCCTTAATCAGAGTTGGAAGCACCAGAATCTCGCCACACTCCGTTGTTTCTTCACTTCACTGGAGGTTATGGATTCCAGTGCAGGATCTCTAAAAATGAAGGCTTGTTATTTCAGCATCAGAAAATTTAAGTCCCTTTTTGGATCTAATCCAAAAGCCTTCGCTTATTTTGAAGCATTTTCCCACCATATATAATTTTATACTCTACTATAACCAGGAATATTATTTCTTGAGTTTCCAATCCTCAGTTAAATCTTTGTCTTCAAATATCTCTGAATTAAAAGAAATAATGCAATAATTTAAATACCCGATGGATTAAAGCCAATATATATAGTCTTTATTATTGGTTCTTACAGACTGAGAATATGAGATTTTGATTCCTCAGAAGACATGCTCCTTGTTTAACTATTTCTTAGTTCCTAGTTTTATCTGGAAATAATGCCTTAGCAAAAGATGTAAGGTTATAGTTCTCTTCTTTATCATGTTGTCCATGTTATTCTTTAATATTAAATATTAATGGACACATCAAATATTATGCAGTGTATCGTCTTACTTCGGAATATTTGAATCACATACTCTGCCAGATCCTAGGAATAATGTGAGGCAGATTATTAGTGTAGTGGTTCTGCCTGGTCTGCTGTTTCTCACTGCTGTTAAATCCTGGATTATACGCTATTAGCTCTCGCAGTCAACAGGTCCATAATCTTGTGGGGGGAAAACTGTTCTGGCTATTAAGTTAATTATGGAATGTCTGTGTCTTTTCCTCTGCTTTTCTTTTCTGAAGCATTAGTCAGGATGAGGAGTTTCCTCACGTTTATTGGTACCTTTCCAGGTTGAAGAAGGAGATAATCCCTACTGAACTGGCTACCAGGCACTACAAGTAGAGTCTTAACGTTTTTTCAGTGATTTATTGCTGTTGTGATCTTTCATTACATTCACTCTTGTTACAAAGGGGTGTTGACAGAAGCATGGAAATGTCTCGCTGTGGGTTTGTCAATGTTGTCCTGTATTTAAGACTTAAAAACCACCATGCTATTTGGATATGGATTGTGTCAACAATAGAAAGTGGTTAGACATGACATCTTTAAAGCACTACAGCCATGTGGAATTATTCATTGTGCGTTTTGTATTCTGACAAGGCAGCAGGGGCAAAATTCCTCTCTGGCTTAGCTCTGCTTGTCATTTTTCGCTCAGGATTTGAGTAGCAGACAATCTGGTTTGACTGAAGTGCATACAAAGTGATCTGAAAAATAATTGCCCTTTCAAAAATGTGATAAAGGCTTCAATGGCTGCCTGTTTCTGCTGCCACTGACTAATTATATTCCTTAAATGTTACTGACTAAAGCTGCTGTCCTGGGTTCCTTACTGAGATAAAGATTCTGGTGACGGTAGTGGGAGCTGTGCCTCTATGAGGAGTGTGGATTTCGACACTTCACTTAAGAAGTAGAATGGAAATTGTGACAATTTTGAGACCTTCACGGCTGTTCTAAAATAACAAATCTTGGTCCCAGAGAAGTCTCTGCGAGTTTTGCAATTAACTTATAAAATGTCAATGTTTTGATGACATTTAGTTACCAAATGTGGATTAATGGCACCCTGGTTTAACTGCATTTTTAAGTGTGGGCCTACTGGCAGAGACCTCAGTAATCCTAAGAGAGTAAATGGGTGCCTAAGTAAAGATCACCTTAGAATGACTGAATAATAGCTGGACTGATACTCAGCTGACATGAATTAATTTATGAATGCAAAATGTATACCTAGTAGGATTAGAGGGACAGAGAGGTTCTCTCATTTAAGCATATTCAAACTACATTTGTAAAAAAAATTGTAACAAATCCTACTGCAAACACAGAAACCTTTAGGCAGCCCTGCTCTGGGCACCTCTCACATAATGACATTAAGGAGCAGTGCAGTGTCTGATAGAAGGCACATCTTTCCTGATCCTCCTGATCTTTTCTCATGTAATCAGTCTTATGAATTTAGAAGGATTATCCTCCAATCTCCCCGTGGGGAGGTAAGAAGCAGCAAGTCTTATGCTTCTTGTCAGAGCAGCAGCCATTGAAGAAAGCATCTTTGTGCTCATTTAAAAATCATTCTTTTGTTTGCTCCTGTGATTCCTACTTACATCTGAGGTAGTTTGCTATATAATGGAATGTTCTTTTCACATATATATACGTTTTCATTTCTTTCTGAGCTTGAAAAGTAGTCCTGTGTTTCTTTATGCCTGCCAGCTTTGGACATGATAAAATACATTACCTCCTGGAAAACATAGATAATTGCAGTGTATAAAGATTTTTATTATTTACATTGAGCTTAGGACACTGAGGTGGTTTCCATCTCTAAAATGGCCCATAACTTTGAATTGACTGTATAGCTAATACTGAGAACCGGACTGTCATCTTGTATAATTATTTTAGCACCATTTGATTATGCTGAGCTTTTCCATATAAGACTAAAATGAGATGAAGATGTCACCAGTTGATAATGTAAGGTTAGCTATTCTTAAAGAAATCTACTACCATCAAAGCACTTCTATGTTTCCCCATGTATTTCAGGGCAGTTTCTAAAGCAGTTCTTATTCATGCATGTTTAATTTCTGTTAGGTCACTCATCATTTTAATTCACATTTGTAATAACCTTATCAGCACCATAACTGAAGAAGGTCATTCTGTGCAAATTCAACAGGAACTTTGATGTCAGAGCAGCTCTGACTCATTATTCTGCTTTTATAGATGGTTCTGAACAGAAGCCCTGGGGCTGGACATACTCAAAATTTGGAGCCATTTTAAATTCAAAGGCAGACTTGAAGCTGAACATATATGTTGACCTCATCTTCATCTGGCTTCACCTACTAATAAGGAAGCTCATTACAAAAGCTACAAATTAATTCTGTTTGGAGGTGCATGTATGGCAGCACAGAATGAGCAGGAAACCCATCCTGGAGAACAGAACAGAAGCCTGACTTGTTCAACAGCAACACAAGTACATACTGGTCTCTACTAATCTAATATTCTCCTCCCTTATTACAGTAAATTACATTACAACTATTGTGCAAGGATACTGGAAATACCTCACTAGGTTACATGATGTAGTTCTACTGGATTTTAAGCAAACCCTGCTGCTGCTTTTCTTACGCATTTGGTCTGGATTTCTGTCTCAGGAATGTTTTTGAAGAATAACTCTGTACCACAAGCTCTGCACAGGAAGGTGAGCAAGCAAATGCACAGAAACCTACTCCCCAAGAGCAGTCACTTACCTTTTTCACATCAGGTACATTAAAAAACTTCTTGGTATGAGCAACCCATCCTGCTATCCCGATGTCCAGAGGAAAAACAACCTCATTGTCTGGATTCACCAAATTGTCCTCATACTTGGAAGTTGGAGTGACATCGAGAAGCCTGGTGGCTACCTCTGGAATACCATTTCGGGACCGGCAAACAAACATACTACACCGATCAGCCGCCAGCAGCTGTGCCAGCCTCTGCAGGGCCTTGTGCACGATCTTTTCCATAGTACCTCCTTCATCCTGGATCTCTGTTAGTAGCTCGAAAAGTATGTTACACTCCTCCAGACGGGACATGTCTTTGAAGCTGACTCCCTCCTTCACATCTCCAGGGCTCACTTTAAAGATACTTCCCAGCACTTCTGCCCTCATCTTTCGGTCGAAATACTCCTTGGCAAACTGGGGGTTGTTCTCCAAGTATTTTTCAACAGCATCTTTATTTACTTCACCCATTTTTGCTGGATTGTTCTTAGGATTTCCTTTAGAACTGCATCACCATCAAAGTAGGAGTGGTAGCAAGAAGTCCTAACTTGATACTAGTAAGAAAGCGGTACTTTGAACATATTGTACAGCTGTCGGGCATAGTACATTCACCTTCCTCTGTGGCTTCCGAGCCTTCTGAAACTCTTGAGATATGACAGAAGGCACTGGCTTAGCATCTTCTTAGTGTGAGATCTTGGAGACTGCTAATTAAAGAGATGTCAGGACACTAAACCCCTGAGCATTCTTAGCTCATAAATCCTAAGGAAATCATTTCAGCATTTTAAACTAACCAATTAATTCTTAGACCTTATAAAATTGTCTGATGTGTAGATCTGTATAGCTGAATGTTGTCTTCTTCATTCACAGTACATATATTGTACTATGTCCACAGAAGTTTCCATTGAAACTTAGTATGAGGAATTCCACTGAGATGCTTAGCCCCCATTATACATGTGCACAGACGTACACACGTGTATTTGTGAGAGGTCCTTAAAGGGAGGAAAACAGAATGTTACAGAGAAAAATTTAAAATTGCAAAACTTATTTTTCCTCAAAATAGTCGGGAGGTGATCAAAATTGGATTACTAAGAGTAAATAATTATGAAGCTATACATGCATAAAATGGGTGAAATCCTAAAGACCTTGAAAAGTCTGAGCTTGCTCAAGTGATTTAACCCAGAGCTACGTGAGCGGTAAGACTGAGTCTAAGTTGAGTGCCAGCTATGACAGCAAATGGTCTGTGCTCACTGAAACCCATCTGAGTTTCAGGACAGTGGGAGGGCTGCAATACAATTCATCTTCTTGCTGTTTCTGGCATCCACATTGAACGGGGAGCAGGAGGTTCTTGGTATAAGAAAGAAAAAGAAAAGGAAACAAGGAAAATAGACCGTATACCCTTTGGCAATTTTTAATTTGAAAAGATCAATTGTCAACGTACAACTTTGTCTGCCAGAGGCCACAGTGTGTCAACATCCATTTTTATCAACATACCTAAAAGAATCAACATGAGGAGCTGAGACTGATCTTCTCGTGCGCAGAGCAGGTCAGTGACTGGATGATGGCAGCCAACTCCGTCAGGGAGCTTTCCCTCTGGCTGTCGTAGGAAACACTCTGGAAGACACTAATTTTTGCCAGGCTGCAGTTGCCATAAAGAATTTAAAATGCAATTGAAAATCGCCACAGTGTGGACACATTCTGGCCTGGGGGTTACTTGCCCCAGCTGGGAGGGCAGCACAGGGCCCTCACTGGTGGGTGAGGCTGCGGGATCCTCTTTACTGGTGTAACTGGTGATGCTGACTTCATGGCAGGACCATGCAAATGCAGCACAGCGAGGTGATCTCACCATCCTAGGCACCTATGGTTTGCAAGCAAACAGCAGAAGAAATGCACATGTATCTTAGTCCTTCAACAGTTTTTTTCATAATTTGTTCAATACATGTGAAAGCGATAGAGACTTGAAAATAATCTGTGTATTTATACAAATTATTTCTCTTCATCTGTAATCTTCCTAATTTGTAGCTCAATACTTTTCATGCTGCTCTTGAAAAAAGGGCATGTTTCACATTTCCAATGGAATTGTGCAAAAGAATAGTAACATTATTTTTGCATTACTTATTCAGTCATATTCTCTTACTGACTCTGGAACATGCTGCACAGTAGTTTCTTTGAAGAAGGAAGGGGCTATAGAGGATCTGCCTCATGCCCACCTAAAGCATTCTAGAAAATGATCTATATGACTTACATATTCATCTTTATCATGTGAGAAACATGCTTTATAAACATTAGTTGTTCTTTATGTTGTGATGACATCAATTCTGTGAAACAGAGCAGCCTCAACCTCTCTGGATGGAGAGTGAGCAGAGAGGCAAGCTGGCAGTTACACTGCTTAATTTGGGGCTGGGGGGTTGACATTTTTGTGGGCGAACAATTTCATTATCATGTGTGCCCATTTTTTTCAATATGCAGGACCAGGTGAAATGCTTATTGTGGTTCCACCAAATCCCTGCCGTGCTGAGCTATTTTTACAAATGCTAAGTTATACTATTTGTACTTTGAGATAAAAATAAAGATCATATTTTAATTAGGCACTCCTGTAGAGCTAGGAAAATACAGTGTATTTGTATTGATGCTTTTTGGTTTTTTGTTTTTCTCATATTAGTATTTTAATGAAATTTGTAAATTAGACCATTAAACATTTTGGAGTGCTAGGGTTGTAATGAATTTTAAAGTTTCTGTCCTGGAATAAGACATTTATTTTCTGTTCTATCTCCTTTACTCTCATTTTCAACACTATTGAACCTTTTATCTTTCGTCATGGTAATTCCCATTTGCATTTAGGTTATTATAAGAAGCTATAACAAAAAATTATTTCACATTTCTGGCACTTTCAAACATGATTTTGCTATCATCTTTCCTAGCAATTTTTTAATAAGATCCCCTATTAAGAAAACACATTTTGATGTGGGATCCTCTATATGGATGGAGGTTTAACATTGGAAACTAACATCACACAGTCATTTTCACTGCACTTTTAAAGGCAAAATCAATATGCTTTTGGCTTTGATTCTTTTCCATGCTGAGGTGGTTTGATTTAAAAACGTGATAAGCAGTGTGCTATGTTTTTCAATTTGTTTTAACTTCGGAGAATATAAGAAGTTCATGTGCTTTGTGATTTTAACACATATGATGTCATTTGCCTTTGACGTTTGTAGATACTACAGAAATCAAACTATTTATGGAGTAGTTCTTAATAGTAGACCATCCCTGAGCCCCTGTGATACATGGAAACTCCTAAGAAGGATAACTGACAGACGTGGTTATTTAAATAGAATCAAGCAGCACGTAAATGTCAAAGGTATTTATAAGGTTCCCCAGTTCAGCTCAGTGTTTGCATCTGAGTCTCTGTCCATCTTGGCAGCAGTTAACATGGCTCACTCAGCTAAGATTTTCTGAAGAAACACAGATCAAATGTGTTTATTTCAATTGCATTAGTTTTTGATGTGAATAATTCTGTGGCCACTGTCTGGACATCAGAGATTCATATGTATAATCCAAGAAATTAATATTCAGAGATATTATTGATTTTTTCTAAACGCTTAGGTTGTGAGAATGGATTCTGTAGGTATTTACTGCAGGTACCATGTGCCCCTAACACAGCCAGGTTTTGGCACTGAAATGTTTTAGTGGCATTGATCTGCTATGTTTTGGGGATCTTTATAAACAACCTCAACTTGTCTATTTCTTTTAAAATAATTTTTTGCCCCTTTTGCTGCAAAAGCAATTTTAAAAATGCAAACACTGAAGATGATAGAAAGTTAGCTGCTTTTTCCATAGAGCTGCAGATTATCGTGGTCCCTTAAAACTGCCAACGATTAGCTCTGGGGGACCATGAAATAAGTCATCACCAGAGATTTCAGCTTCTGGGGAGTGTTCTGCAGTAAATGGCCAGTCCAGCAGGGAGTTAGTCTGGGCTGCCAGATGCGCCATAGCCTTGACCATGAGCATGGGTTTCTTGGTAGCTTGGCATGAATTTCAGTATAGGGACTGAGCCTTTTAGTCCCATCCACTCGTACGGTTACCCCCCGGCGCTCCTAGGCTACCTGGCCCTTTTTTATTACTGAGACTATCACTCAGCACCGCTGGGAAGGGTCTGACTGTCTTCCTCGTACCCTCCTGCCAGATACTTACACACTTGACAAGGCCCCCAAGCCCTTTTCAGGCTGAGCGGTCCCAGCTCTCTCAGCCTCTCCTCTGTGAGATTCTCTTACCGCTCAGTGATCTCCACGGCTCTGTGCTGGACTCACTCCAGTATGCCCGTGTCTTTCATCTGTCACAGTTTAAAGCTCACCTCACCGGGCTGGCCAGCCTGAATACATCTAGAAAAACATTTCAATTCAGAATCACAGTCCTCACAATGGGTTGCTAAAGAGAATAAAGGTACCGTTTTAAACTAGGTTGTTTAAATACTGTTTATAAAGAGTTCAATGTACATTTACTCCTTAAGCAGAATGTCACGTCATTAAGTTACAAAAACAGGTAGCACAGAGGCTGGCATGGTGCAAAGGATAATCTTTCCAATTCCGTTCTGTCCTTGACCTCTGTACTCAGACTGCCACCAAGGGGAGCAGTTGTGATGGTGACAGTGTGCACAGGTGTCCCTCACAAAGTACACGGAGCTCCTTGGCTCAGCTGGAGTGTGGTTCCCCAGGGCAGCGGCTGTGCTTGGATCCACTGCTCCGCACACGCGGCCGTCACTCGTTCCCCTGCAGAATCCGCCCCAAAGAGTTTAATGGATATCCTGGTTGTGAATGGCGCTCTAAATAAATAACCGTAAGAAGACAGGAAAGCGTATTTCAATACGGATTTGGTCCGGCTGGAAAGGGATGCTCCAGTTTCCTTTTACCAGTGCTTTGAGGCAGCTTTCTCCTAAGAGATAGACCGATTCTTGTGACTGCAAATAAAACTGTAATTCTTTTAATATTTAAAGCTTCGATGTTCCAGTGTTAGAACTGTTTTAACTAGTAGTTTGACTCTCATTTTTTCCTTTTTATTATTATGTCATAAATGAAACTAAGATAACTTCTGCAATGAAAGCTCTTTGCTGCCATTCCCTTTGCAAATCTGACCTTTTCTGTGCGTTTTCTGTTTCTATTCCTAATGGAAAATATTGCAGAATTTTACAGGCTATTAATGTAAAAAATACTTCAATCACAGAAACACTGCCAGAAGTTAGCCCCTTTTTTTGGCCTCTTGGCAAAATTCAAAGGTAGAAGACTTTTTTCCCCCTTCAATTAAACACAGCTCCAAGAAATACATACTGACTTTTAAAAAACTTTCTGTAATGTTCAAAATATGCTGCCAGCTTCAAATATCAGAATGGGAAGTCGTATAAGAAATTTATCAATCTTGGTGTTGAACTTAAGACAAGTTTTGTAAATGTGTGCTTTACATTAGAGGTTATTTGCATGTTTATGTGTTATCAGTATTTTAATAATTCTTTTATACTTAATTGTCTGAGTTTTCCCAGAATCCAGCAATCATTTGATGCCATTGACTTGATCTACGCAGATTGCTCTCAGAATCAGTTGGGCTCCTGGCCCAAATTCCGTTCCTCTCTGTTAGCATTAGCAGTACAGGTCTGCGAGGACTACATGCAGGTTCCAAAGACCTGGGTGAAGATCACTTGCTGGCATCATTTCTCAGCTGAACCCGTAGCCCAAGTCAATCCAAATGATGATTAACTGATGCAAAGTTTACACTGTTTATGAGTTGACATAGTTGTGCTGGCATAGCTACATCTGTTAGGACTGAGAAAAAACTCACCCTTGACTCGCCAGAGCAAAGCCAGCCTGCCAGCAGCCTTCCGCCCTGGCTCCAACGCTCCCATCTAGCTGGGGCTGCGTTCCCAGGGGAGCCGTTTGCCCTAAAAACCTGCTGTCATTGATCCAAAGAACTGCTTTAGCTCCGTCTGCAAAAGGACTTCCTTATGTAAACTGTGGCTCAGGTGACTAGTACAAAATTAAATGTTTCTAATTTATTTTTATTGATGACCTCAGATTAATTTAAGATATTGTAATGGCCCTTGCATATATTTACAACTGATCTTATTAAAAATAATTAACATAAGTAAATTGCTGTTTGAGTGAAAGCTGGATTGGTCTGCTGTCTGTAAAATGGCTGAGGACAACATGCAGTAAGAGGAATGGGGCTGCTGACCCGACCCAGGGTGTCAGAGGTGGTCAAATCTCAACAGGTTTTGATTCATTTGCATGAGTGACTGTAGATTCTTTCGGAAACCTCTGCCATAGAATTTTCATGGGTAATTGTGCTATTGACAAAATGCTACAGGAATAGATACTATTGAAGGATTTTTTAATACTACATCGGTATCTCCATATTTAAATTATATTTTTGCTTAATTCTTAAAGTAATGAACACCAGCCTTTCAACTGACAAGATTCTGCCTTTATTCTTTCAAAATTGGGAGGTGAAAAAAGTAGGTGAATTAGTTCTCTTCATTCCTATCCTGCTCTGGCTACATGTCTAGAAAATAATTAACAGGTTTTCTCTAATGCTTCCTAAAGATGTTGAAACTATAGAACAAATATTGACTGAGAGGCGGCAAAACTTGCCTGAACAGGAGAAAACAATAATGGTTTATGTAACTGAAAGCAGTTTGCCAAAAACAGAATAGAAATTCTGGAAGCTCCGATTTAAAATTGATGCCAGAAGGGCCAGATGTGGTGCGTACACACAGCTGGGTATTTGCCGGCCATACGTATCTCCTGACACCTCTGCAACACCACACAACATGCTGTTTGCCTCCCTGATGATTTGCAAGGTCCCAGTTCCTGACCCTGGGACCATGAGATGGGTTAGCACCACAGCCAGCCTCTGGGAAGCAAGAAGGAACTGGTCATGGGGACCTGGGGAGGTTCTGGCACCACCAGGCTTTCAGAAACATCAGCAGGAACTTGTGAGTATGATGTTTGCCACTGTTTATCAGGGGAAAAGAGGAAAGGAATTTGGGGAGGAGGTGAAGGAAACAAGTTTGCATCTTGTACCTGGGTTGAGCACGTTGGGTAAGAAGGACTTTGGACCGTGGTGTGTACAATCACAGAGGAGGTGGAGGTGGCTTACTGCCCCCCCCGCAGAGATGGGGTGCCTCCCTTTTCCTTTGTTCTTCCCACACATGTGGGTGCACATGTGCAACACCCCCTCCCCAGATGTGAGCTCTGCCTTCGGGTTAGGAAAAGAAAGAGGCATTTGCTGCTAGCGCCTGCCTGGCTGCAGGTCAGGGTCAAAGACCCCCTGAGCCCACGGCACTTACGCAAGAGGCTGTTGGGAAGGGGCCCCAGCCTGCAGCCTGCATCACCCCACCTCCCTACTCCCCCTCCAGTGCCGGCTTTGTGCCGCAGGGGGTTGCGAAAGCCCCAGGGCTACATAAAGCATTCCCAGTCCGGGCACCCCGCCACTGCCACCGACGCTCGGGCTCTCGGGAGGCTACAGGCACCGGCACTGCTTGTAAGGGACACTGCCATGGTGGGCTGGGGACCATCGGGTGCCTTCGCTGCACACACATCAGGGGAAGCTGCAGGATGCCCTGGGGACCTGTCAGGGCAGCCTTCCTCCCTTACCTGCTTGTGTGACAGAGCCTGTCTCTGATGCTGTTCTCTCTCTGTTTGCCATTGCTGCAGGGACGGGATGGCCCACGCGGAGAGAGCTCTTCCCTGGATGCTGCTGCTGGCACTGGCCTTGCTGGGCAGCAGCACGGCCGAGCGGGACTGCCGAGTGAGCAGCTTCAAAGTCAAGGAGAACTTCGACAAGACGAGGGTAAATCTCCTCTCTCTCCTGGATCTGTGGTGTCTTGCCTGACTCTTCTTCCCACGCTACTAAATCTGGCATTCAGTAGCAGCCATGTGTTCTTGTTTTCATTCGAAGTCACAGACTGCAATACTGAGAAGCAGCAGAAGTGTGTGATGTTGCCCACACCTCCACAAATGCTGGACCCTGATGCATCTGATAAAGGAGTACCGCAGAACCTGAGGTTTAGCAGACTGGTCTCAAACTGTATGCTCTAAACAGAAAAGGAGTGTAGCGACTTGGTTGTTTCTATGAAAATTTTCTGTGATTCTGTGAAAATCAATACTTTGTTAATTTTGGGCATCACTGCAAGGAAAAAACATTTATGCAGAGATCTGTCAGGATCTGCCAGTTGTTATCCTCTTCCCACCAAATTTTGTGTTCTAAATACAGGAGAACTGCAGATACAAATAGGATGCCAAAAAAATGTCAATTCTTTCACAAAGCTGGCTGCAGTAGGACACAGCGGGTTTGTGCTGTTGGAACACTAGGTTTCTTTCCTCGGTACAGCTTTGAGGCACGGTGTCAAAGCTCTGCATGTCGCCCCCTTTGTCACCTGCCCTAGTTTGCAATGTCTGTTTGTAGGGGTTTCCATATGTCTCGGTCTAACTGCGGCCTTTCTTATTCTTGTGCAGTACAGCGGCACCTGGTACGCCATGGCAAAGAAGGACCCCGAGGGGCTATTTCTGCAGGACAACGTGGTAGCCCAGTTCACCGTTGACGAGAACGGACAAATGAGTGCCACTGCAAAGGGCAGAGTCAGGCTCTTCAAGTCAGTTGTTTGCAGTCTTCCTCTTGCTCCATTTCACTTAGCTTCTGCTTCATTCACTGGTGCTCTGACCCTGCCTGCTGTCCCTGTGCTGGTCACACACTGAATCTCTGCTCTTAGGTCTGAACGTGGTGTTTTCTCTCTCTCTGGCTGCAGTAACTGGGATGTCTGCGCTGACATGATCGGTTCCTTCACTGACACAGAGGATCCCGCCAAGTTCAAGATGAAGTACTGGGGTGTTGCCTCTTTTCTGCAGAAAGGAAGTGAGTACTTGGGTAGAGAAGATGCAGAACTACTTGGGGGCCTAGTTATGTTGTATGCCTGTGCTGGGAAAGGAAAAAGTAGCGTTAGATTTCTTAAACACACTCAGGACACATAATAACTCTCATATAGGAAAGCCTTAATGTGAACAGGGTAATCACTAATTTTTATATGGAACAGATGGTTGGCTTTCTTTAAACAAGTGAAGCCCAGGTCTTTGTCTGTCCCCGTATTTCTTTTGTTTGTTACCGAACAATATAATCAAAGGTCACTGTTTGGAAAGAAACGAAAAGCAGAGAAAGAATTTTAAGTCTTGTTTTAGTTCAGAACTCAGTTACCAGTGCTTTTGTTCTCTCTGAAAAGTCTAACATCAGACTTGGTTGAGCAGGGAAGAGGATTTTGCGATTTGTTATTTTGCTTGGTCTGATATCTGCAAATGTAGAGATTTATCTGGTTTGAGAAACAAATATGATCCAGTATATATATATTATTTTTTTTCCTGTCATCTGTCACACCCTACACAAAATTAGTTTATTGACCCAAGTAGAGATTTAGATACTTGTTGCTCGAGACACTTCCCTGGATTGTTTCCGAAACCGCATTTACAAAGAATGCTTTGGCTGCCTGTTGCTCTTGAGCTCTTGCTGCCGAGTCCTGTTCTCAGGGACAGGAGATCACGGCTGACCCAGACTCTGCCTTCTGCAAGCTGTGGTGCCCACGGGAGGGACGGGGAGGGGAACAGGCAGCACTGCCCTCACCAGCGCAGCTGTAGTGCGAGGGGGATCTTTGCTCCTGGAGAGGAGGGTGCAGAGACGAGGCTCTTTACTGCAGGTACTGGGTTCAGTTCCGTTAGCACAGGGAGGCTGGGGAGCGGGTAGTTATCAGGGTGCCTAGCCAAAGAGTTAAGAATTCTCTGAAATTGTCACTGTGTTTTGAGAAGAAGGTATATGATAGAGCTTGTAGCAAATACACGCCTAACGCACATGGCAACTGTATCACAATCTTTTTCCTTAAAAATACAATTTAAACAACATCCCTGGTTAGAAAAATAGTTATGGATTTGAGTAATCTACAGCATGAATAGCGTGACCAAGAGCACATTTAGCTTCTCTGTTAATTATTTAAACTATTTTCTGTCTGACTGTTGCCCTTTTTTGCGTAAAATAAGAAAATTTTCTTTGTACTTCACGGTAGTTACTGTAATACTGGACGCAGGAATAAACTAAGAACTCATCTGTTATCATTTATACCAATCTTCACCCTATTATTTTCTTTACAGAGTTATGGCAGCAATCTCTTTAGATTTACTGGATTTTACTTGTGTCTCTAACACCTCTCCTTCTTTGCTACGGTGTCTTCCAGATGATGATCACTGGGTAGTGGACACAGATTACGATACCTACGCTCTTCATTACTCCTGTCGCCAACTAAACGAAGATGGTACATGTGCCGATAGCTACTCCTTTGTGTTCTCCCGTGACCCCAAGGGATTGCCCCCAGAGGCACAGAAAATTGTCAGACAAAGGCAGATGGACCTCTGCTTGGACAGAAAATACAGAGTTATCGTTCATAATGGTAAGAACATTTTTTTCTGAAGAATTTTATTTCAGGGTTTAATGACAAAAGCACTGGGGCTCTCATGCTTATTAAATAGCAAGTGCGTGAAATCTTTTACTAAGTGGCTGCTTTTGAAAGCTGGAGCTTGTAGTAAGTCATTTCCCACTTCCCTTATCTGAAGGAGAGCTAAGGTGTATAGCTTTTTAAGCGGTGTATCACATCAGCTGGAACAATAATCATAGGAAGTTGTAAAGCAATTAAATCAATGTAATATGAGTAAACATAGTAAGGATAAACTTCATAATTGCTGTAAAGAGAAATTGTGTCTCTTTAATCACAACTCTCTGCCTTTCACAAAAAAATAGTTGTTGAAGGGAATAGAACGTATTTTCAAAAACTTCTTTGAAAAATTCTTCATAAAAGGCTTTTAAGGAAAACCAGAAGCCCTGGAAAGGGTACCTTATAGCAGGTCCTTTCTCCCAGGCCCACATAGGCTTGTGGAAGAGGGACGTGTCCCTCATACTGCAGTGTGACCCCACCTGCAGTCATACAGTCAGGCTGAGCTTACAACGCGGGGAAGGACACAGATGAGCTCACTTGAGCTCAGGTGTATTATAAAAGGCACAATGGTAATTTATACTACTTTAATCGATGATCTAAGGAAAACGTAATACACTTCCTGATAAAGATTACACCCAGAGTGGGGAATGGTAAAGAACGAAGAAGACAGATCAGAATATTTAGGACAAATAAAAGAGTAGGGCACCCATCCCTGGTGGTGAACCGGCTGGACGTGAGCTCCCAAGGCAACGCTGCGGCCAAAGAGTTGGTGTGATCCTTGGGCACAGGGACCGAGGATGCAAAAGAGGAATTTCCAGACTCGGGTGAGACTGTTGTGCTTGGCACAGGCCTGCTTGCTATGTCACGTTTGATGGTAATCACCACTGGAAAGGATACTGAGGGTGAATTAGGAGTTTCAAAGAGGAGCAGAGAAAATGATTGAAAGTTTGTAAAATGTGTCTTCTAGTGAGTACTTCAAAGACCTTGATCTTTTCTCAGCAGAAGGGGGTTAAAGGGCTGCCCTGAGTAAGGGCTGTGCTTGCCCACACAAGCAAAGGGAACCGGATAACGAAGGACTTGCAAACATAGGAATAATAAATTAAAATGGATGGAACTTTAAACTGGACACATTCAGAGCAGAAATAAATAGCCATTTGTTTGACTCCAAAGGTCGTTAACCTTCGGACCAGTTTACCAAGAGCTGTTGTATGCTCTTCATCACTGAAATCTGTAAATCAAGATTAAAGGCTTTTCTAAACAACATGTTAGAATAAACCGGGATTGACTGAAGGAACTTTTGTGTATTATAAAGAAAGTCAGAACAGATGAGCACAGTCAGCTCCTGTGGCTCTATTACCTGCTCATCTGATCTCTAAACAGAGAGTGAGATACTGCCATGTTGTAAAGTAGGTTTGCTGATAACCAGCTGCCTGGAAGCTCTGCTGAGGTGGGAGGTGTTTGGAATAGCGATTAGTGACCTGGAAAAAGTGCCTGACAACAACAAAAATGAGAATTTGGAGACAAAAGACAGCTAAGATTGGAGGCAGTCAGGACTAAAAGACATCAGAAATGTAAATGAAATTGGCTTTTGTGAATGATGTGTATGATTGCATAAAGGGCAGGATAGAAAAGAAACAATGTCATTATGTAAATTGATGATACTTCCTTGTTTTGAATGCTGCATTCCCTGCTCTTCAAATGGAGTATAGCAGGAATAAAGATTTCTGAAGATGAGAGAATAAAATAATGAGATGATTAGGGACGGGGTTGGATTAAATCTAAGATGAAGTGTGGATGCACAGCTGTTGACTGTGACTTTGAGGGGGGTGTTACGGTGGTTCCTGGCATTTCTGACAAAACCCATTTTACTACAAAGTAAAATCAGGATATTGGGTGAGTCCAAGCACTGGTCTGATTCAACATGGTGGAATCTGTGTTTCTATTATTTCTACACTCTGTGAGGCTTCCGAGACAAGAAATGTATTGTCAACCTTTGTAGGGAAGTATAAGCAAAAAGAAATATCGAATATATTAATTTATTCATAGTTTGTGATACAACAAACAAATATTTTTCAAATATCTCAGAATTTCTATATAATCAATGCTTTTTTGACAGCATATAGATCCAATAGTGTAATTTTAAAATAAAAGCTCAGAATGTCTTTTGAATATTCAGCCTTAAATATTCTTTGACCACCTAACCTTAATTTAAAAGTTGATCATAGTGCCTCTAGTTAGTTACAGAAACACCAAATCTACCAAGTTGTGCTGAGTGCTATAGTCTGTCTAATGTCTATCCAGGTGTTAAGCGCTGAGTGCAGTGTCTGATAAGACTATGTGAGTTCCATAATGTCTGTAAATGAAAAAGAAATGTAAAGCCAGCAATTTGCCTTTTCCCCTTGCTGTGTTCAGGACCTGTAATTACCATGGTGTTGGCTGATTCCGAATTTTCCAGTATCATGAAGCCAAGTTCCTGCAAAGCAAGTGCTTTTGGGAATGCAGGAATGATTGTCAGCTAAACTGAAACAGCCATTTACTGAAAGCGTTGTATCAGAAACTCTTACAGAATTCACTTAATTCCTTATGCGTGGTTGAAAAACAACATTTTGGTTTTTTTGTGTGTTTCAGGATTTTGCCCTTAAGGAGATCCAAAACTGTGGAAAGAAACCACGTAACAGCCCCATGGATGTAAAGTTAACACACTGATCGGGTACTCTCTTGGAAACCTTTCAAACGGCTTCATTTAGATTTTGGGTATATTTATCTGAGCTGTCTCGCTCACCTTGTTATTAAACCAATGAAACATTTTAATAAACTTGGATTGCAGGGGATGCCAATTGTTTGTATGCACATCTGTACCTATGTGGACATTGGGTTTATTAGTAAACCGCTATTTTAATGCACTAGTTTGAATTGGTGACAGATGGCAATAATTAATTAAGAATTTAATCTTTCTTTTTTTAGTGGTTTCAATTTCTGTCTGAAGGAGTTTTAATTAAAAAAACCAAAAACATACAAACCTAAATATACATCTATTTGCTTTCTAAAACCTTTATTTTCAAATACAGTGTCACCTTTTCCTAGGAAATACCTGAAATCATTTCCAGTAGCATTTCAGAAAGAAGAAATTTCAGTGACCCTATATGTCACTGATTAACTTCATTGTACGACTGCCGAAGACATAAAAAATATGCATCTTTTTTAAAAACCTATTTTATGACAAGTAAACATTTATTCTTTATTTATAAATTAACAGGCATTATGTCCATATTTTTAACTTGAGATGGAACCAAATTGCTCATTCACTTGGTGATAATAGACGTTTCTCATCCTGTTTCCTACACAATATGGGTTACTCTGCCCAAATCTCCATTCAGGCAGGCGGTTATCTGAGTGCCTTTTTTAAAGGGGATTGAGAAAAAGAGCAGATACTCCCTGAGGATGTACATTTTCACTAGAAAGCTGGTCTCTCTTACTCAGTAGTAAACAGAGTAAAAATGGATCAGGTGCCCTCTTAATATAGATTCTCTGTAACTTCATTAAAGTTAATGACATTTATGCCAACTGAAAATGTACCCTCATAGAAATTAATTCCTCTGGTAAGTATTTATTTAAACTATTTTACATTCACTGAGTTCACCGCCATATTCCTATTTATTTCAGTGTAAGTGGAGAATTCAGTCCATTGGATTAAATTGTCCAAATCCTACTGAGGCAAAGCAGCCAGGCCAAGAGAATTTTACCTGCAAGAATTAAAAAATACAGATTTCACTCTTTTTTTCCCCTTCTCTGTCATTTAATAGTATAACACAGTGACCTATTCAGCCTGGGACAGTGTAGGTGTCAACATCCCGAGTGTGGCACAGCTGGGCCGTTAAATGATTATCTGGTGATGAAAGAGAGAGGTGGTGGTTCCTGGTTACTTCTTCTTGCAGTGCTGTCTGTGCCAGCCCCATGCCTCGCGGGGCTCCCCGTGCAACAGAGGAGGATTTCCTGGCACTTACGTCTGAAATGGGCAACGTTGTACAAAATGGGATTGAGAGCAGAGTTGGCGAAAGTGAATAGTGTTATCCAGAAGAAAACTGATGGTGAAATTTTGAAATCTTCTGTGTTACTCTGGACTAAAATTAAAAGAATAATTATCATAATTGGGCTCCACATGATGAAGAAAGAGATCATCAGCACAAAGAGGGCTCGGAATAGTTTGTAGTCTTGCTGGGAAACGCGAACCCGATGACTTTCCGAGTAGGCTAAACCAGCGTTTAAACTCCTTCTTGATGCCTTTGTAATCTGCAGGAACAGAGAAGAAAGTAACTTTCATTGACACCCAGAAGAATTGCTAACACATTTTCACAAGTGCAAAAGTAAATCTTGGCACGTGATGCTTCTGTTGTGAAAACTGACTACAAAAAAGGCACTTTTACTCTTTCTCAATGGTTCCATTTCAAACTTTCTTACTTTATTAGCATTTTTTTTCCTCTCAGCTGTGAACTCACCTCAGCACTAGTCAAGCTGGTTGTTCTGCTCATGGATATCTACCAGCCATAAATACTTTTCACCATAAAACAGAGCCTTAATTACTCATGAAATCCCATTAACTTCAAATTATGACCTGATTTGTTCTATCTAAATAAACCCATTGCTTTTTTTCTCACAAATGTGAACTGCACATAGTTTACAATCCTGCTGATGCACAAGAAGGGATGCCATCCAATTCTCTATGGCCGCGCTGATGATATGAGGTAGGTACCAGAAGGAGGATGAAATTAATTACAGTAACTAAATCATTACACATTTTAAATTTGAATAGGATTTTACATTGTTTTGTGTAAACATTTAGGTTTTCTGTCGGTAATCAGAATTGCTTTCTATGAGCTAACCTGAAATCTTACAGCTCCTTTAGTCACCATGGAAATCTATGTCCTGTACAAGCTGTAAGGGGAGTTTGGGAATCTCGTATTCACGGCACGACACTGAATCCCAACGGATGCCCTGTGTTTGGAAGAGGAAGGGGTATGAAATCAGGTGTTTTAAAAGGAATTTAGGTAACTAGTGTCATGCTTGCTAGAATACAGATGACCACTCTGTGGTGCCTGGTACCTTGGCCTGCATTTCAGCAATTAAACAATATCCACTCAGAAGGAAAGTGGAAGCAAAGTGTTTAATTCACAGGTTTTGTTTGCAACGTTTGAAATTGTGGAGGAATAAGTGTAATCTAAGGAGATCTGTGTACTAAAAACAGGTGCAGAAAATCAGTAGATCTAAGAGGAGATGGATTTTTTGTAGTCCCACCTCCCTTTGCTTTCTTACAAATCCCTTGTGACTCTGGAGTTTAAGTTCGAAGAAAGCCTAATAACTAGTTTTCAGTTATTTCAAATGCTTGACTCTTTTGGCATTTGGGAGATTGTCAGTCTTTAAATACGAACAGCGTATACATGAAGAAGTGTATTAAATACTACACATAAACGAAGACAGCCTTTGTGCTGGGCTCGGGGCGCTGTGCTGCCCAGGCGGGGTTTCAGCTGACAGGTACTGGCCGAGGCGCCCCGTTTGTACCACAGACTCACCGGGTACCGAGCTCACGCCGCCTGTCCCCTGGGGCTGGACTGGTGTTCAGTGACAACGGGCTGATGCCCAGTGAGTTACACTTCACTCCCCTTTACTCGACAGCAAACCGTGACAGGACACCCTACCTGCAAGATTTTGGAGTAGCTGATGACGATGAGCAGCCCTGGCACCAGAAAGAAAACAACGGCAAAGGTGAGGTCCCAGGCTATTTCTCCTGCAACGCTGGGCCACACCAAGGTACAGATCTGCATCTCCTGTTTGCAAAGAATACAGAAGAAAATCAACGCTCTGCCGGTATTTTTACCACAAAGTTCTCCTTATCTCTGTCTACGCCTACGGAGAGAAGGGCTGCGGAACCGCCTGGGTGAGAGCTGCCCCCTCAGAGGGAGCGCTCCGTTCCTGCGCTGCTCCGGGGTCTGTAGAGCCCATACACTTACAAATAGGGGTGTTGCCCACAGTGTAAATATTGCCATAAATTTCGCATCAAATGCTGACGGCAACTTTAAAATTGAAACTTATAGACCTCCAACTCGGTCAGGTGTCCGAGTGTACTGTGGGGGGCACTTCTGGCCGCACCGCAACGGACGCACTCGACGGGGCCGCCCCGCTCCCCTCAGAGGCCGGGCAGCGGCGGGGCGCTGCGGGGGCGGCCCTCGGCTGGGGGGGGGAAACCTGCTGAAAAGGGGATTTCCCAGTTGCGTGGGGGGATGCAAAACAAAACCCACCTAAAACCCGGCCGAGCTGAGGGGAGGGAGGCGGGAGGGGGCGGCTG
>JAOXJK010000002.1:22038040-22055245 GCA_025774025.1 Xenus cinereus
CCCGCCCCGCCGGCCCTGCCCTCACCTGCCCGGCGGCGGCCGAGCCCCCCGAGCCCTCCTCCCGCCCCGCCGGCCCTGCCCTCACCTGCCCGGCGGCGGCGGGCAGCCGCACCACGCGGAAGAAGCAGCAGAGCGGGAGGGTGGCGAGGGCGGCCAAGGCCCAGATGAGGAGGAGGGCGGCGGCCAGCGCCTTGGGGCGGCGGAGGGCGGCCTGGCGCAGGCGGGCGATGCTGACGAGGCGCTCCAGGCTGACGGCCGAGAGGGAGAGGATGATGACGGTGCCGCTGAGGCTCACCAGGTAGAAGAGCATGTGGCAGACGGTGTCGCCCAGCAGCCAGGACTCGGTCCAGCGCACCACGGCGATGAAGGGCATGGCGGTGATGAAGAGCAGGTCGGCACAGAAGAGGTTGAGGACCAGGCAGTTGGCGGCACGCAGCCGGCATGGCCACCGCACCAGCAGCCAGATGCCCCAGATGTTTCCCACCAAGGCCAGCAGGAAGATGGAGGCCAGGGCAGAGGACTCGCCCACCCGCAGGGCCGTCACGTTGTGGCCCCTGAAGTCTGAGAAGAAGGAGAAGTAGGTCTTGTTCTCCTCTGTTCTCCTCTCCTCAAAGCAGGACACTGGCACCTCCCCAGGCCCCGGCATGAGGCTGGCCAGCGGGCATGAGGGTGGCCAGCCCTAGGGCCAGGGCTGCGCTCCCAACCACCACGGCGGCACCTGGGGTGCCCTCCCAGCGCGGCGGAGCAGGGGGCTGGCCGCCATCCTCCTCCCTCCTCTTCCTCCTGCCCGTGCCACTGAGGGCCTGGCCGTGCCAGCCGGGCGGTTTATGGCCCTCATGCCCGAGTGGAACAAGGAAGTGGGAGGGTAAACAGGGCGCAGCTCACACAGAGGTGAGGCCACCCTGCGTGGGGGCGAGCGGGGCTCTCCCCAGGCAGGGTGTGGGGCAGCAGCCTGGCACCGCCATGCCCAGGGGCCCGGGCCCGGCCACCTCCTCTGGGGGCCGGGCAGGCTGGTCCCGGGGCGCTGGTGAGCGGGGGCTCAGGCTGCACTCCTTGTGCAGGGCCTAAAGCAGAGGGATGGCTGGCAGATGGCTCCCAGAGCTCTCCTTGGGAGCACGGGGTAACCAGTGCTGCTCTAAGGCAAAAAAAGAGGAATTTATCCATCGCCTCATGTCTGGACAGTGGCGTTTGGAATCGGCATCCTGTGCACTGCTTGTGCTGACCGGGGTCTGTTGTGGAGGGGAAGTGTCACGGTCTTCATCATTGGGGTCCTTTACTAAGTTGATCTTGAGTTATGAGTTCTTGGGGAAGAAGCCTGGTAAATTCAGACATAGCTAGAAAATAGTATCTTTTCTCTGGGCTCCCAATTCCTGGAAGCAGTTGTGCAGATTGTAAATGAAAGAACTTACGCTCTTGATTCCAGATGATTTAGAAGTGGGCTGGGAGGAAAGTGTATAAATCGTCACAGATGGGCAGATAATGTCTCATAAAAGAAGATAAAATGTTTTCATAGAGTGTGTAAACAGCTGTATAACGTTAGAGATCTCTGGATGCACTCCCTTGAGCCAGCATGGGGGCAGTTAGGGGCAGGGCAGCAGGAGCTGCACCTTCTGCTGGGGTGGGAGTTGCTCCAGGAGGGTGGGAGAGGGACGGACGAGCAGGGGGTGCCGTACCCCGCCTGTGACCTGTCCCTCAGCCACTTACGCAATGGCATTAGCGGGGATTCCAGATTAGTGGAGATTCCAGAGACTCCGTCCTTCTAAGGGACGATCTCCTAATGGGGAATGACAAGAGTGAGATCTTTCCTGGACCGCTTCCCACCCCTTTGCCAGTGCGCAAGTTACACTGATTTTAATTAGCGTGTTTTCTCTTGAGCCGTAAATGGTTCTAACAATCTGTGCTGTCTCATCGAAGAGGGAGTTTTCAGGGCAGCTTAAACGGGTGGATGAGATGCTCCTGCTAATTCCTGCTGATTTCTTGGATGGTATGAAATGTGGGCAGGTTTGCTGTTACGTGGGTGGCTGCTGTGGACTCAAATGAAGACAATAAGAAAACTTGCAAAGGTGACTTTTTTGGCAGCCAGCAGCAACATGAGTGACTGGCAATTGTCTCAAAACACATATTTTATTCTACATCATTTGCTGGGAAAAAAATTCTGTGCCCATATTGCAAAAGTTTCAGCAAATTTAATGGAACCACTGAGGTTGATTATTAATATTTATGATCAAAGCTTGGCATATCTAGCCACAATTCCTGTTGGCTCTGCTGTGGACTGGTTCTGTAGGATGAGTACTGAATTTTGAATTTCTTCCTTCCAGTTGCCAAAACCTCACAGGTCTGGGACTTTATGAAGCTGACAGACCAGCCCCGAAGCTGTGGGCAGCTCAGAACATGGGCCAGGATTCAGGAGTCATCCTTAGAGGTCTGGTTGTACCGGTGTGAAGCTCGGAAGGCATGAACAGGAGGGGTGGGGGCAGCTGGGAATGGGAGCACAGATAAATGCAAATTGTATTATGAATGAAATCTTTAGCGCCTTTGGCATTAGTGGAAAATGAAATTAGAAACTGGTCCTGTTAATTCAGGGTAAAATAAGCACATTCGAAGCAGAACGGGGGAAGGAGAATAGGGAGAGAAACATTCAAAGCAGCATTATTGAAGAAATGAAGATATTTTCAGTCAGAGAGAGGAAAGGAATGCCAGAGCAGAGCAGAAGGTGAGAAAATGAGATGATGTGTGGAAGTATCTGGATAGACCCATGAGCTTCTTTAGAAAGGATCACCTCTAGCTTTGGTCCTTAGGTGTGAATGAGAGCCTTACTCACTTGGTATAAGCCTGTTGCTTGCTCAGGAGAAGCAAGGCAAAATGCTGCTTTTAGTCCGCTGTTGGGGAGTGAGCTTCACACCAACTTGTGCACAAACCCCTGTGCCTGGGGGGGTAGAGGTGTGAAGAAACATGCCCTTTTCTGTGGGGTTTTTTCAAATGAAAGGGAGGCTCCTTGCAGGAACAAAACCACTCTGATTACTCATGGGTCTAATGGATTGGTTATCTAAAAAAACAGTTTTCTTTCCCCTCCCATGAAGTACAGCAGCCGTGTTTGCCGTTGGGTGGCTGCAATCATGGCAACCACGGCAAGGTGGGATCTGAGGAAGGGAGGAACCGTCGCCTGGACAGAGCGGCGCTGGCGTTACTGAGGTGGGTGGATGCCGTGTGCGGTCCGTGCTCCACGTGTGCTTATGGGAAGGAAGTGATTAACAGAATGCCTGGAAACCTGTTACGGCTGCTCAACCTGTACCGTTTCTTCAGCCTACAAAGTGCACTTTTATGCTCAGAGGTGGTAAAATGTGGAGGCAACTCGGATTTCGTTGTCCTGGGTTAAGTGGAAGTT
This sequence comes from Xenus cinereus, assembly GCA_025774025.1. Classification (NCBI taxonomy): domain Eukaryota; kingdom Metazoa; phylum Chordata; class Aves; order Charadriiformes; family Scolopacidae; genus Xenus; species Xenus cinereus. The sequence continues at coordinate 22,041,426 of JAOXJK010000002.1, forward strand.
GTGGGGACCCCTGTGGAGGCGGTTAGCTCGCCAAGCGGGGGAAAAGCTGCTTTCCTTTTTTGTGGGTAGCTTTTTTTCATCCTGAATGAAAGCCCGAGTCTCTGCCTCCTCTTTGGCAGGTAAGGGCTGTGTTCCCTGATACCGTGAGTCAAGCTCTGTTTTTCAGATTGTTGTCCTGACAACGATGAACTGTCGCGACAGATGGAGATAGTTCAGCTTATTTATTTCTTGGGTGTAAGAAATCTTCCCAGAGAGAGGGACCTGCTGGCCTGGGTGATTCGGGGAGATGGGGATTCTTGTTCCGTGTGGACATGACCTAGTAAAAGTTTTGTTTTATTTATGCATCCTCTTGCAGGTAGACTGGTGTTTGTGTCTTCCCATGCACCTGTATCACAATGAGTAACTAGTACTGACTTCTGTAACAGAGTTATTGCATATTTAATGTTTGCTGAGTGATTGAAATTCATTGTGTTAGAAACGTCTCTGTCTTCACAAAAGAGGTCCCAAGCTTGTAGATGACTCAAGCTGTGTGTATGTAACAAGGGTTTCAGCATAAGCTGTGACCACAGTTAGCTTTCTATTTTCCTTTTTGCTTTTACATATTGTCCTGCAGCTTTTCTGCCTCTAGACACTGTTAATTCTGTGCTTAGAAGTTACGCCATTGTAAGGTTTGTTTCAAATAGAGATCTGTTTTATTTTGCTTTTTAGGAAGTTTCCGAACTGCTCACCCATTGCATACTTTGGTGTGAGCGAGCTGAAGCATTTACACCAGTGTCCGAGGGACAATGTTAAACTTGTGCAGCAAATATAAATGCACCTGTTTGTCTTCACATAGCAGCGAGCTAACCCACTCCAGTGCCTGCTGGAACACCAAGTGCTTCTGTCCAGTGTGCAGGACCTGGGAGAACACTCCTTCCCAGGAGCTGAGACCCTGTGTGAGGTTTATGTGGACTTTGTCTGATATTTGAGTGCCGCTGCACCTTTGCTAACGTCCAGGTGTGCATAAAGTTACTCCATTCCTGCTGACAAGCTTTGGTGCAGAGCCATCGGAGCAAATCCGGTGGTTGTGGTGTGCTTCAGAAGGATGTACAAACAAAACCTGGTCTAGTGGGAGGTGTCTCTGCCCATGGCAGGGGTTTGGAACTCAATGATCTTTAAGGTCCCTTCCAACCCAAACCATTCTATGATTGTAGGAAAACCTGTCACCCCTCTCTTTGCTTTGCTGTGGAGGTACCACCAGAGCACTGTTTCCCTTGGTGTCCCTGAAGGCACCGCTCCCGTCAGTGTTCTTTGCCAGGTGTGCAGCGAGGGCCTGTTTTCTGTAGGTATTTGTGCTGTTCAGCGTGATTCTCTCTCAGCACAACTGGCAGCGCACCCCTCTGCCGCTTGTTATCTGCCCAAACAGAAGTGGTTTATTGTGTAGTTTGCCTAAACATCTTAGTAGCGTTATTGGCACAGGGCAAATATCTGTGTGAAAGATGGTTATCAAAAGCTGGAGCAAGAGAGAATGCTGTACGAGCACGTAGATGATTAAAGTCAGTCCATTTGATATAAGGAAAATCACAGAGCCACCTTTCAGTTGTTATTTCTTGAAGCTCTCCTTGTGCAGAGACCCTCACTTTTTAGGCTCAGTGCAGCTCTTTCCAACACACCATGTCAAACCCGCTCCCTTCCCTTGCTGTTCACAAACGACATGGCACCCCACAGCCAGGTTTTATAAAGGTGCTGGCACCGGCGACCCCTTGTATTCATCCAGGAGCTCCCCACAACCAACATCTTCAAATAACGCAGACTTCACAGATCTTCTGCTGGGCTGAAACCTAATTACTCAAAGTAGATGTAACTCAGAAAAATACTACTGAAATTGTAAATACGAAGTGCTTGAAAGAGCAGCTTTTTTTGTTTTAATTACTTAAGAACTAAACTTACAGCTAAATCTTAGCATTACAATGAGCTCATTAGGCACAAAATTCTCTTTCCTACATATGACTAGAGAGAGAAGCAGCAGACCTTTTGTTTGTTCATTTACTTTTAGGATAAAAAATAATTCTCAGGCTTCTTCTTGGCTTCTAAGGAGTGGAAAAAAAAAAAGCACTGCTATGACCTGCTGGGATTGGGAGTTTTATAACTGCTTTTAGTCATGTGTAAGTACTGACAACAATATTTGTGGCTCTGCCTTGGGAACAGGCCTTTCCATGCACAAGTGTTTTGGTGTTTTTCAACGTTCGCCCCCCAATGGTGTGTAGAAATTCAGCAGTAAGGGGTTTCTGCTCAGGTTTAATATTTAGCAAGCAGGACTAAAGGCATTGGTGAAGTTCAGAAAAGGTACTGGAACAAACAAAACTTTTTAAAGGTCATCAATTATCAACTGTATGAGCCTCCCTCTTCAGAACCAGCTTCTAATGAGAGCGTAGTTTTTGCTAATTTGGGAAAGCCTCAGAAGTACCAAAGAGGAGACTGCTGACCTGTAGCAGGCAGACTCATTTCATCTATAATACATAAAAGATCAGAATTTCCTTTTGCAGAAACTATGCTGAGTATGCAACTGGGAATAGAATAGTAGCTGATTAATGTGGTGTTAAAAGACAACCATCTTAAACTTCCAAAAGTAGTTTAATGAGAGATTAAAATTATTAGACTGCAGCGAGAGGCAGAGTTACTGTCAGTTTTGCAGCAAAGCCTGATAGAACATCAGCCAGCAACCAGAAGCCACGTAGCAGAGAAAGACAGACCTGGGGTATTTCACTGTCCTCAGCAAACCATAAGAAAAATTTGCTGCTTTTAGAAGGTTAACTAATGTATCTTTGTCACATTTCCTCACTTCAAGGATTTTTGGGGAAGGAACTGCTTGTTGGACTTAACCACAGGCACAAGGAGCAAAATGCAGGGAACAGACCCAGGTTTACAGGAGGTGCTGTAGAGGAAAATAATGCTGTGATTGCAAATCTCTAAGGGGATTTTTTGTCAGTTTCTAATTTGTTGCAAGAATTTATTGCTAACCTGTTTTCTCTATTAATACCAAAATACAGTGGTACTTCAGATCCACTAGAGCAGTTTATTAAGAGATGCACTTTTGAACTGGGACATCTGTCAAATCTAACAGATTAAATAACTGACATTTCCCAACTTTAACCTCTAAAATACAGAACTGCAAACAGGTTTACTTCAGTGAAATTCTCCCTTTTTCAGCACCAAGAAACTTGTGTTTGCTGGGAAATTTGTTTTCCCAATGACATTTTTTTTTAAGAAGAGCTTAAACCTTGGTTGGCCTTGTTATATGAGCTCTAAGTCAGCCCTGAGTGTGGTTCAGGAAAAGCAGCTGCTTAGGGTTGATGTTTTCAACAGGAATCTTAAGCAGCAAAAACCTCTTAAAAAAAAACCAAAACAACCCTACTTTTTTTTTTTTTTTTAAAGACCTCATAACCTCCTGAGTTTTAGAGTATCAAGATAGCGATACATTACACAAGTATGTGATACATGTAATACCTGTATCTACCTACTACGCATACATACACCCCATGCATATATAAATATATATGTATCTATTAAACTGCAAAATATTTTTGGCCCATTGCTCTCAGTTGAGGTACAAACCCAATCATCAGGAATCGCCAACCAAGAACTGGATGTGCCAAACATTAAAACAAAGCCTGACACAATGGGTCTGCTTTTACTGTTCTCACTTTTAATAGTGCAAAAAGATTGTCAGTAGTTTACTATTTTAAGGTATTCCTCATTCTAAAAATATTTCTACTTGCAACCAAAAATGCAGTAGCTGTTCTTTTTGCAAAAATGTCAGGTAAAACGTTCGAGGCCAAATAAATTACTATAATGTTTTTGTGGAACAGAGTTATAAAACAGAAGTCCTTCATACAACCGTAAGAAGAAAGCTTTAAGGAGATGCGTTGCCTTTGCAGAAGAGCATACCAGCAGCGTGGCTACAGCAAACACAGTCGGTCCATCTGGAGCTTAAGCTGTGCAGAAGTCAATATGTGCTAGGAGCTCTCTGTGCTGGCTTGTTGGGTACTGCGCTTTGCATCTGGGGCACTCAAGGAAACTTTCATCCAGAATGCTGGAATGTTTCCGGGAAGGACTTCGGTCACACGTGGTCAGCTTCTCCTCAAACACAGCTTGCAGGTCTGCGTGGGGTTCCAGGGAGCCAGATTCTTGGAGTTTCTGCAAAAGGGGAGGCTTTAGTGTGAGACTGGGGGGCGCACTGACCAAATACTGTAGGAAAAAATATTAGAGTTTGATGGCACACGAGACTTGTGTGTGTCACAGCACTAAGGGCAGAATTTTAAGATGGGTAAGTGCAGTTACGCTACTCGTGTTAATAACAGAGGGCATGTTGTACATTTCTACCACCGTGTTTAAATTAGATTGTGTGCAGCTTTTCTGCAGGCTATTTAAGACAGGTTTCCCCACGTCGTCTGACTGGGAATCCTTCCCCAACCCTCTTTGTCACCAGTCACACAATATTCCTTAATAAAACAATGCCTCAGTTCCCAGACCTGATCTAAAGAAGGACACAGGTGTTGGATTTCCATTTTGAACCTAATTTAAATTAGTCCAGAGATGCAGTTTTGACAATCCTATTCAGTTATCACCTGATCTTACAAGAGACCATATTGTAGAGTTCCAGAAGCACCAACAGTCAAAAAATCCTGCGTACGCCAGATCAATGGCTTGCTTAATGCTTCATACTTCATCCTTCTCTACAAACTTCTCCATTAAGTCTAGGGCTCAAATCTAGGGGGCTTTCTTTGGGCTTATACAGTAAGTGGCAAAGAGACCGTGGCGCTCAGTGTCCCCTGCTCAGGAACCTGATTGTTCTGGGTCTCCTTCTCTGCGTGTGCTGCAGAGACAAACAATGGCTAGCTCGCTGATGTAGGGTTCTGTGCCTTGGGACCACCTTCCTAAAGGCTCTAAGGGCCTACAGGAAACAGCCGATGACATTAACAGAAGACTCACTACACGTGAAATCGGATTCTAGTGAAAAGACATACATTTATACAAAACCCCAGCCTAAATTCACTTGCAAGTTACTCAGTACGTACCAGAAGCTCCAGACGGGTTATCTGCTCCCTGGCCTTGTGCAGTTCCTTAAGGACTTTGTTTAACTGATGCTGCAAGTTCTGGCGATCAAGCTTCTCATTCTCAAAGTCTGTGGTGCACATCTGGATCTGGCAGCCCACCAGTGTGAAAATCAAAGAATTAAAATCAGAATTATTAAAAATGGGAGGGAGAAGGGGGGAGAAGTGTTTCCCCTTTATATATTTAAAGTTTTACTCTGCTATCACATCCTAAAAAAAAAATAAAGAGTCATTTGTTGCTTTCATTGCAGTGAAATTCATACGTGCCCAATTATGAGAATCTCCCTTAGCAGAGGTGGAGTTTGAAGTTATTTTATTTGGAGGGTATTTTAAACTGTCTTGCAATCTTAAGTTGAGCGTTTTATAGGAAAGCATACAGAGCAAGTTCTCATGAAAAATGCCAGTTTCTTCTCCAGGATCTTTCTTTTAACAAGACAGTTTGGACAGAAGTGATGGGTAACACTGTTCACCCAAGCCTAGCAAATAAATGTAACTTTTTTTTCCAAAAACATCAATTAGAGCTGTAAGAATGTACTTTAAAAAAATGTCAGTGCAATTATTTGTACAACTTTATCAAGAGTATATTACAAAACCTCCATGAGCCGGTTGGTTGTAGGACATTTCCCGTAGCTAATTTGAGGCTGTGCAGTTGAACAAGTGATTGTGGAGAAAATAGCGTGAGGTTTGATTACACCCTCTTATCTGTGATAGGTTACAGATTTTCCTCTTGCCAGATGCATCAACATTTTTAGAAGCATCAAGAGATTATTTACAGTTGAATATTCATATTTAATATTACTTCATTTAATGTACTGTTCATTGTTAAATTTGAAAAGTTAGTCTAAAAGCCTTTGTGCATAGTACAGGTTAAGTGTCAGCATCTTGGTGTGTAATTCAGTACCTGTTGTTCCAATAACGCTGTCCTAGTGTGCTCCTCCTGCTGCTTGAGCAGCGATTTACGAAGAAGTTGCACCTACAAGGCAGAAAAACATTTCTAATAGAGAACTTCATATACAACAGTTAATAAGCTTAACAAATAATTAATCTAAAAAGGGATAGAAGTAAACTTTTATATTCCAATATAAAAACGTGGCTTTTACACAACAGCCAGATCTAATTTGGATCTCTACGTCTCTGGGGCAAACCTTGGGGAACCCTTACCATTGCCCTGAGCAGGGGGAATGCAGGATGGTGTTATAGTTCAGGAAAGTTTAGCTTGATTATTTTAAGTGATTGCTAGGATGCAGACACAAATATACAGGCAAAACTTAGCAGAGCAAGCGAGTGATGGTCCTTGCTGAGTAGGTACAACTTCTCAGCTCTCCTGACTCATTGCTAATGATCTTAAACCTCCAAGTGCATCCACTGACCTGACATAAAAGATCTTCAGACTTCTTCTTTTCTTCTCTGAGCTGTCCTTTAAGAGTTTCGTTTTCTTGTTTTAGTCTCTGCACTTCTTCTTTCATTTTATTTTCATTTTCTAGAGTCTTCATTTCAGCAACCTGTTGCGACTGCAATAAGGCATTTAAACTCATTATTTCCTGTTGGCTTTCTTCATACTTCTTTTGGAATTCATTAAGTTCGGATCTCAGCTGGGTTACAGCGCGTCTTTCAGTCTCAAGATCACTCTTAGCAGTTAGTAACAGCTGGTCATAATATTTTTGCTTTTCCTCTTGCAGATGACCTTAATGAGGCAGAAATAATTGAGATAGTAATGGGGGGGAAATAACTTAAAAATCAGCACACCAAATCCTTGACAGGATTTTAAGGTATATTGATAGAAACTGGCATTCTAAGCTATTACCCAGCTCAGGTTGGCACCAAACTTCAGTTAAAACAGCTTCCAGTACTTTTAACAGAGTAAAGTCTCCTTCCCACCAAAGGGTGGGCTCTTCCTCACCAAAGCCAGTCTTCTTCAAATTGGATGCCATCATCATTTACTTCTAAATTGCAAAGAACAGGGACTAGGAGAGTTTTATTGATTAAAAAAGCCTGCTTCTTGGCTCGTGACTGTTCCTTAAACCAGAATTGGAAAAATTTCTGCTTGTTGACACGATGAAAGTTTTTTAAGTTGGAAAAAAAGAAAAAAAAAAAGGTGGCAGCCTGTAGAAATTCAGCAGTAATACAAAATATACTTAAAAGCAGAACAAGGAGTGCAGAACTTCACAGGCTTTGCTGATTTTTAGCACTGTAAATTTCTTTACTTTGATCCTTTTCCTATTGAAGGATTCCCCTCATTCTCCAAAGCACAACTTACTGGGCAAAGTTTCTTGCTTGACTGTTCTTTCTCCCCTCGACTGAGCGAAGCCTTACCCTCTCATTAGCAATACTCCTTTAGAGGGTGGGGAGACCTTCAGAGAAATACCAAGTTTTACCTTGGAAAGAGTTGTCATATCTAGTTCCAACTCGTACAGCTGGGTTCTGAGAAACTCCCACCTCTGCTACTGCCCAGCTGCCTGGAGAGGGGAACTCCTGTCGGACCCTTACTCCTCGTCTCCTGCTGCTCCGACGGCAAAGCTCTAGCTGCAGGAACTCTGAGTGTGATAACAGGAAAAGCAAGCCAGCTCCTTCTGGTTCCTCAGTGTGATTTTAACTTTATTGCACGTGCTGGTCAGGCACGACTCAATCTGAGCACGCGGGGCTGAAGGGGTGCTCGTTATTGAGGAGGCATCCAGCAGGGAATGAGCTGGTGGCAGCCACATCCCTGTTGCGAAACACCATTCTGCATCCGTGCCAAAACCTGCCACAGGTTTTAGTGCCATGTAACAACTCCTCAGGCGAGTAAAGAACGTGGCAGTCTTGAGTCATTTTTATAATATTTATTTTAAAAAAAAAACCAAACCCCTGATCCACGCCTAGCTCATAAATCCGTTCTGCAGGTTGGAAGCACACTTTGAAGGATGGGAGATGTACATATGTTTGCCTCAACACTTTCTGCAAACAGAGAGGTAGCTAATAAAGTGTCGAGGCTGTTAAAAACCATCTTTGAAGTAGATAAGAACATGAAATACTGTTGATGAAGTAATATAGCTGAGTAACAGGAAGCAAAGAAATTTTACTTAACCAGGTTTTGCCATTAAGGAACCAAAATGTTGAGAAGAAAGTCTTGGTTTTGTTTAATAGTGCCTTAGTTTGTTTTCAGAAAACTTTTTCTATAGATAATTATGGTTCGGGTCACTTATTGGGAAAAAAATAGAGTTGATACCTTCTGAATTGAATTCTTTACGTTCTTGTTGGCTGGCTGTTTCTGACTTCTGTTCAAGTTCAAAGATTCTTCCAAGCAATCCCCGGACATAAGCTTCACGTTGCTGGTCGTACAGCAGCCACTGCTGGTTTTTCTCAAGTGCCTTCAGGAAAAGGAACAGAGCAACAGAAAAGTCTCTGGCAACTTATCAGATTTTTAAAAGAATTAGTAATCTTTGTCTTTTTTTTTTTCCTAAGTTTTTATTTAAATTATTGTCTTGTCACAAAATAATTTTATATATTGTATTTTAGAGGGAAGCATACCCCCTGAGGTCCCATACTACCCAAAAATGTATAAGGTGATAATTTACATTCTTATGCATCTTGATACAAATGGTTTATAGTTGCAGTGTTGTACAGGAAACTTACATCTTTCAGTTGTTTTTCAACTTCATAGAGATGAGCCGGTGACCCAGTGCCATTCGTTACAGCTTCCTGCAGGCAAAGAACAACCTGTCAGTGTTCTTTAAAACAGATGGCTGAAATAGCAAAGCTAGCCCTGTCTACTATTAATGCCACATAAATGGCATAAGAACATTATAAAGCTGGAAAACAGATGCATACCTATGCCTTTCGTGTTTAAAGAATTTTATCGTCTTTTTTTTTTTTAAAAAAAAAAAAGAAGTGTCTAAGTTCTGTAGAAAACCATTTTGTAGATTTAAAATAAATCTCCTGGAAGATACAGGACAAAGATTTATATTTAATTCATTCTGTAACCCTTAACATTAAAACATTTCCCAAGAAGAAGATCGAGTGTTTTCTTATGAACTGCTGTCTTGGAAGACCTAAAGGGTACAGAAGAACTTCTGAAAAATATTATTTAAATACACAGAAAAGGAAAGTGTTTGTTCTATTTCCATATCCTCGTACTTGTGACAATAAGCCAGGTGGGTAAGAGTTGTCAGGGAAAGCTGGGGACCTTGACAATTCACTGGGGTAACAGGAGGGTTATAAACCCCCAGGAAACCCCACAAGCCTGTCCAGGGTTTAGAGACACTACAGTTGCTCAGATTCTTATTCCTATAAACATTAGAACTCCATCTCAGTGAAAGCTTTCTGGAAATGGTGCCACACAACTGCTGTTCCCACCTCAGAGCGTCCCTCTGCCCGCATGCCACCTAGCACTCTCAACCTGCGTTGCTAGACTTGCTTTCAAGTTTTCCAAGACATCCAGCCAAAACATCAGTCAAATTTTGTTGTCTTCTGTTGATAAATCAGTAAAAAATTTAAAACAAAATTCTGATTTTAAACAAAAAATTATTCTGGTAGCTCATTGACAAAAATATAATGGAAATCTGTTGAATTAACACACATTTTAAGTTCTCTAACAAAGTTAAAAGTCTCTTGAGATTGAAAATAAACACACCGCATTTTAAATGGTATTTCCCAAGATACTGCATTACTAGAAATGAGATATACATAAGTATGTATTATAATTGAAAATTAGTAGATTAAGATAGTTTGCTGTGCATTTGGCTAAAGCTGGATTTCTAGAAGTTACTCCACTTCCCTACAGAGTGCGGGGAACCGGCTCCATCTGCAGGTCCAAGTCTGGAAGAGGCTCATAGGGCACCTCTTCGGTGCCAGCTTCCCTGTGTGTGCCGCTGCTGCATTTTCCGTGGAACATTAGGGCAGGCAGGGGTGGAGCAACAACTGCAGAAAACTAAATGCACTAAGAAAAAAAGCTGCCAAGAACCTGGCATCGCACCTATTAATTATGTTAAATGAGATAAGCAGCTCATTATTCCTGTCCTGTCTCTGGCCCGGAGCCTTCTCTTCTCCAGGCTGAACCCCCCCAACTCTCTCAGCCCCCCCTCACAGCAGAGGGGCTCCAGCCCTCACAGCTTGTTTGTAATCCTGTTCTCTGCTGAGAATGGTATTCTTAAAAAATGTCAGATTTCTTTTTTTGGTAAATTGCAATGGTGAAAGGCAAAAAGAATAATAAAAACTTTCTTGCAATTTTTCAATTTTTCTTTTTTCTTTTTTTGTCACAGTGAGATTTCCATTTGCTAAAAAGTTTAGCAACATTTTGACCAAAGCTACAAAATTTCTAGGTTTAGCTACTGTTCTCTAAACCACCTTTACATTTTGCAGTGAGTTTGTGGGAAACTTTTGTATTACTGTGGTCTGGGGCATCTGTCAAATAAACCCCCCCAAAAAACCTGTATTAAAATACCACTAAAGGAAAAATTGAAGAACTGTAGCCAGTATATTTTACAGCCCTGTGCTGATATGCACAGATCTTTGTTGTCAGCATGGACAAATCTCTAGATTGCCAGTACTAAAATTCTTTTACTTCTGAAAAAAATACAAGATTGACTTTTGATTTATGTCATATTTATTATCTAATAAAGTTTTAGTCTGCCCTTCACTTTTGCTCCTTTATACTGTACATTGAGGCTGAGTGCAACCTTTATGTATTATGGTATGAATAATAATAGTTTTTAGAGAATAGTACTAGTGACTACAACATTCTTCTTGGAGGAAAACAGGGAAGTTTTCTTGAACGTGGAGATCTAAGAGATTATATTCCTGCATTAATTATCACTGATTTCCCTGGCTAAGCAATCCAAAAACTGCAACTCTGTCCTGTAGTAATGACATTTTATAGTCCTGCAGTCCACAGAAAGAGAGAAAACTCATATTTTTCTACAAACTCTCACTGGTAATTGTGTCTTGAATATACACATATACATGCATGTGCTACAATGTTTCTGCATTAACCTTTTAAATGCTTGTATTTACAGTGCCTGATTTGGAGATAATTACAGTAATCATTGAGATATTTGTGTGTACCATGAGCCTTAACTCTGATTTGACTTAGTTTTTTGTTCCACCTTTTGAGTGTTCTCTCCTGAGTTTACTACTTTGCATAAAGAGTAAAACACAAAATGGTGGATTGAGATATATTTGATTATCCCAAGTTAAGTTAATTCTTTCCTTTTATTTAAAATTCCAGTTATGTGTACAGAATATTTGGGTAAAAGCCATCATATTTGGTTTATATGTGTTCCTCAGAGGAGCAAAGCCCAAACAATTTGAAACAGAGATTCACACTGGGAACGAGAAGTGAAATAAAAATGTTCCTGAGTCTAGAAAAGGAATAGAAAGGATCACACTAGAGAAATGCCACTTTTGAAGCATAACTTTTTAATTGCTGTTGATCATGTTGTGCTACAGCTCTGGGTCTTGAAAAGATCAGAAATAGCGACGTCACATCACACTTTCGGGAGAGTTCTTGGCACGAAGCAGGCATTTCTTCTGACATTTGTTCAGAACGGCCAATGAATTATGTCATGAAAGTGTTGCAGATCAAAAAGAGTGATAATTTGAGCTACTTTTGTATAACTAATAAAAAGTTAACAGTCACATGAAAATATTGCCACTATGTTTGGATTTAGTGAAACCGAATTGTAATACTTTGTGTAATTTTGTTTTACGTGCTGAATTTAATTTTCATTGGTGTGTGTTTTGTAGATTGGCGACTTTTACAGTCAGTAAAAAATTAAAATATCTATAAATCCAAACAAAGTAGGCCCATATTCATAAAAGATATTATAAAAATAATCTGTTACATACCCCATGCCCTAACACTTGCTTATTCAAAACTGAACAATGGCTGGAATCTATCCAAACGCAGACAAATGCTAAATGCTGCCAGTATGCTGCCAGTATAAAACCAGTCTCTCTTGCTGGTATTCAGTGTCCCTAAGGGAGTAGCGACCCGTGCGTTGCCATCCATAATAGCTACTTTCCCAGGGACAGAGGGGAAGAGAATGTTTGTGCAACCATCTTTGGTAAGTTGAATTGCTTTTTCTTCGTATTTTATTGTGGTTTAGTGGCAATCAATGGACCAGAAAGAGGACTGTCTTGTTAATTGAGGTTTCAGAGGCAGAAGAATTGGTCAGAACAAGCGTTAACTTTCTACTCATCCATCACTCTACCTTATTTTCTAGTTTGTTTTCATGTTGTCCTTTCTATGAAGCAGTGAGTTTCTCATTGTTCGTTTGATTTTGCTTGTAACTTAACAACTCCTTATCAACTTAGTTGGAATATCATTACACAGCTCAGTTTGAATTCAGTCCTTTTGAGCACTAAAATATGAACCCTTACCGCAACCGTCCAAGAGCCAAGATTGCATATGGGAGACAAAGAAGAAAAGGAGTCCAGGAAGTCTTAAATTAGGATTTTCCCCATCTCAAACAAGGCCTAAAAGACAAAAATGCCCCCACAGTTCTTAGCAGAGCAGGATGCTTCTGATAGCAATCGTCTGATTCAGACAAATTCTTAAATAAGGATAAGGATAAGCAACATAACTCATTAAATGAGTAGTCTTCCCCTTTGACACAAGTTCCACATTCTCTCCAGAGTTTATGACCATGGGAAAGGAAGTACAAATTTCCCTAGACTTTTATGGGCCAGACAGGCAGAATCTGAGCTATTCCAGAGGAGCCTTATCTTCCATGTCCCAGTTCTGTCCTCTAGCTCGTGAAGACAAAGAGCTATTCACAGAGTGTCTAGAAAGATTCGGGAGCTGAAGAAAATTCCGTGCACTACGAGAACACTGTGGATGGGCAGGGCCTCCTTATGAGCTAATAGCATTTTTTGTCCATAATCAATACGTACAACTGCATTCACTGATGGAGATGAATTGTAAGATTATGCTTTAGCAAGATTTCACTTGAGTCTTTTTTGGTTTTTTTCCTTCTTGTTAATTTCCTTCTTAAACCAGAGAACTCATCTGTGTCTCAGTAGGTGGCAAGAAAGCAGCAGAAAGCGATGTGAAAGGTTGGGCTGTCGGGAAGAGAGGACACTTGCAAAGAGGAAATTAAGTCATGCTTACAGAGACAGGCACAAAGGTCTGTAGCTGAAGGGATACGTCACCTTTAACGAGGGAAGCTAATTAAAAAGAAAAAGTCTGCAGCGGGTGATGACAATGAGGGACAAAGATGATGACGATGACAATTTTACATCATGCTGTTCCTCTAGTACCATATACTTTTCATTAGGATTTGCTCAAAATCCCTACTAGTTGTTCTTGTTTCTAATGCTACTAGCAATGATTGGAGTATGCTAAATAGATGCAAATGTTGCGCTCTGATTGCCTAATATGTTATTGAACAGTGTTTACTGAATAACTGCTATCAACTTGGTTGTGCCCTTTGTTGGGTGTTTTGATTTTCTCTAGAACTAACTAAAATTTACAAAACAAGGCAAGGAAGAGGGAGGGAAGGAGCAGTGATTCTTTTACCAGTGGTAGTTGCTTCCCTTAAGAATGTACCAGAAAGCTCATTTGATGAGAACTGGACTGAATCTTCCAGTTGGGCATCCTCTGAAAGGAAAAAAGGACCTTAGAGCCCTGTCCAGTCCCTAAAGGACTCCAGGAAAGCTGGGGAGGGACTCTTGGTCAGGGAGGGGAGCCATAGGAGGAGGGGGAAGGGTTTGACCCTGAAAGAGGGGAGATGGAGCTGAGATGTGGGGAAG
>JAOXJK010000002.1:22056971-22096971 GCA_025774025.1 Xenus cinereus
CTCCTTTCAGGGAGTTGTAGAGAGCAATAAGGTCTCCCCTCAGCCTCCTCTTCTCCAGGCTGAATAACCCCAGCTCCTTCAGCCTCTCCTCAAAAGACTTGTGCTCCAGACCCCTCACCATCTTTGTTGCCCTTCTCTGGAACCGCTCCAGCACCTTGATGTCTTTTTTTTGGTAAGGGGCCCAAAACTGGACACAGTACTTGAGGTGGGGCCTCACCAGTGCTGAGTACGGGGGGAAAGATCCTGTCTTCCAAATTATCCGGCCTGCTAGTTTCAAAATGTGCTTTAGTAGCTATTTTCAACTCTCTTTTGGGTACCGAGCAGCACTGCTGCACCTGGGACACCACGGGGCTAGGGCAGCGTTTTATCCTCCATGAGAGGGGTTGATGCTGGAACCCGACACGTCAGGATCGAGTCATTAGAAGGTCACAGAGAAACTGCAACTTCATCACCCAAGAATATTTGGGAACAAACCCATCAAACGGCATCAACATCAAAGGGAAGCTATGCTTTAAGAGGCAAGACTGGCACCTTGCTCAGGTCAGACACCCTCAGGCCCCCGTTAACCGGGCACAGCTGGGACCCCACAATGGCCAGCCCCGGTGCGAGCCCCCCCTCGCCTCCAGGAGCCCCTCCCTCACCTCCAGAAGCGCCCACCCCCCCCGCCTTCAGGAGCCCCCCCCTCACCTCCAGGGGCCCGCTCCTCTCCGCAGCCGCCGCTTTGCCCTTCCCTTTCCCCGCCGCCTCCAGGGATTTCCTCAGGGCAGCGCTCTCCTGCCTGTGCCTCTCCACATCGTTCCCCGGCCTGGAGCCACCCGACTTTAAGCCCCACTTGCCAGCAATTATATCTTTGGCGGTCTTGGAATTCATCCTAAACCACCTGTAAAACAAAAATAAACCCAGCGTCAGGGAGCAGCGATCCCTTCCGCCGGGCGGGACGGCGCTCCTGACACAGTTTTACTCGAGCACGGGCAGCGCCGGACCCCGCGGCTCCTGTGGGGAGCGGCCGGGCCCACGAGCACGCCGGGTTACCCCGGGGGAAGGCGGGGGGACAGGACGGGGGAGCCCCTACCCAGCCGGTCCCCGTCCAGCCCCGCTTCCGGGAGTTTGAATCCCGCGGCTCCGGATCGTCACTTCCGGCCGCAGCCCCCTCCCAGCCGAAGCGAGGGGCTACGGCGGCCCCGACGGGTCAGAACAGGCGGGGGGCGGGGCTTAAACACCGCTTCCGCGAAGGCGCGGGCGGGGCGGCAGGGCACGAGCACGAGCACGAGCACGAGCACGAGCACGAGCACGAGCACGAGCACGAGCACGAGCACGAGCACGAGCACGAGCTGCCCGGCTTTCGGCGGCCGCTAACGGCCGGCAGGGCGCTGCCGAGCTCTCCGCGGGGAGCCTGAGAGGAGGCTCCCCATTGGCTGGCGATGGCGGCCGCGCGACCCGTCTGGCCAATGCCGTGGGGCCTTTCTTCTCCTCGCCTGGAGCGTATGCGCCCACCTGGCGCTGTGAGGCGAAGGCGGTCCCGGGGCGGCGGGGCTTTTGGCAGCGCGCTGGGGCTGCGTTTTCATTGATATTTTTCCATTGAGGGGATTTCCGTTTTCTGGTTAAAAGGCGGTTGTAGAAGGAGGGGCGGTGGCAGGTGAGCGCCCCTTCATGTTTCTTGCCTATCCCGGCCCCGCTCGAGGCTTCAGTTGACGCCGTTGGGGCGGAAAAGGCGATGGCTCCCGGCTGCGGGGAGAGCGAGCCCGGTCCCGTGGCTCTGGCCCTGCACCAGCTGGGGGCCTTGTCTGGGACTGGGAAAACCCGCCGTGATGCTTCTGCGCCGCGTGTTTGGGTCCTCTCAGTGCTGTGTTGTACGTGTCTTGCTGAATGTGTAAGCTTTAAATTACCTTTTCTTCCCCAGAAATCCTCAGCTATCCCAAACCTAATCATTTTAGAAATGAAGCAAGGTCCTTCTTGGCTTCAAAAGTAATAAGCTAGGGTAGATCTCATGTGACGAGGCTGAACTGTGCCCATGCCTGACTCATTTTGTTCGGTCTTGCTGGCATCCCCTCTCATCTCCACGTAAGACCAGACTGCGCAGAGGCGCTGCTTTTTACATCTGGTCCGCAGCTGAGAAAAACTTCCGTAAAGCTGAACCCGGGGTAGCTCAAAGAGTTCTTTTTACTTACTGTGTTCATTGTAGTGGAGTCTACTGCATGTATTTATGTTAATACAAAATATTTATAGGCCTCCAAACAATACAGAGGGTCTTCTCACATTTTTTGCACGTATTTCCTTGGTTCTTCTTTATTTTTACATATGCACATATATTTTAATAATTTCTCAAGAGCTCATCAAAATTCAGCTTGTTAAATGTGGAACCTGTAGTAGTTAGTCTGTGCCAAACGTAGTTGTTCCAGAGCACAACTGGAGGGGGAGCACTTAAACTATTTTTGAAGACTGTGGGTATTTTGTGGTCATCCACTGACACGGAGGCAAACTAAAAACACTTACAATGAAGTTCTAAAAATTAAGAGGAAAAAAAATATAAGGTATTGTGAAATATAATACCTTGGTATGACAGGAGGCAGATGTGGTGTGTCTTTGCTGGAGTGGCGCTAATTCTTGCCTTGGTTGCTTAGGAGGGACTTACCACATAGTTTAAGAATAAAAGCAACAACAACAAAAAAATCTGCAGCCGTTTGTACACTGTGCCCTTTCCGTTGCTGGATTTCGCCAGCGAGGGCTGTTTTTATGCAGCGTCTCCAGACAGAACTGGGTGTCGATTTACAGGTACTTCTTTTTTTTCATAGCCTGCAGTAGCTAGTCTGTCATGGATCCACCCATAGACCTCCTTTACTGTGTACCAGCTATTCCCTGCCTCCCCTTCCTGCTAGCATTTCAGTCCAGAACTTCAGGAGCGTGAAACTTAAGGCTTCCTTGAATTTCTGTGGTACCAATCTGCGTTTAGTCAAGACCAGAAACAATGCTTCGGGTGATTGTGGAATCTGCTAGCAATATCCCTAAAACCAAGTTTGGGAAACCAGATCCTATTGTTTCTGTTATTTTTAAAGGTAAGGAAACTGTTATAAATTACTCAGGGAGGAGGTTTTCTGAAGGATAGTGCCCTATGTAAGTGTTTGAAAATCTGTGAAAACAGGTTTTCGTGATGTAAGTTTAGGGAAGACTTTTTCATTGGAGAGACAGGAGTTACCTGAATAAAGTTTGGACTGGGTGGAGTGCATTGGTCTTTTCTGGCCAGTTTCAGATCCATGTTTTACAAGCTTTTGCAAAGGCTTAGCCCTTTGCTTTAAAAACCCAAATCCAACTGCACAGATCAGTACCAGAATTAAAAGTGGGTTTAAGATTACGTTGTTGTTTTCCTGCTGAAAAAAAATCATTTCTCTGTCTCGATTACTTTGCACAGCCACTGTTCACTGTTACACCAATTTTTATTGTGGCTGGTTTATTGTTGTTATTACAGCATGTTGAAAAACAGTAGTACCATTACTGAAGGTGTTTTGTTTTGTTGTTTGGTTTTTTTTACAAACTGAATTGCATTTTGAAATTTTGCCTATTGAAATTATTTAATTTAAAATAAAGACTTAGGAAGGAAACCACATTTTATACTGTCATTGCTCATCAAATACACATGGGAGAGGGAGAAAATAGTGTGATAAATGAGCATTTTTATGTAAAGCTAATTATATTTTCCAGTATATTTTACCTGTTGCCATCATTTCCTCACTTGGCTAGACCAAAGGAACTTTATTTCAAGTATTAGTTTATCTTTAAGGTGCAGAAACCTCATGGCAATTGTGCATTATGTAATAAGTTAATCCAAACTTTGACAATCACCTTAATTTCTGGTGACTTGCTTTCCTGACTCTGCACTGAAATGGAAATGGCATTTCCTAAAGTATGAAAAATCATTGCAGGGGTTTGTCACCTTTAGAAACCAAATCTGAAATCAGGACATTCTGCTGAAGGCTGGAAAAAGACAAGGCAGTGCACGTCCAGTATCTTAACTTCCAGAATAAAATGTTTTCGGACACTTTATTTTAGCCTCAGAAAGATGTGATAGGATTCCAATTCCTTTTTTTTTCCTCCTCTTTTTCAGGTTTGGTTTTTTACCCCCCTGTGTGTTAGGGCAAGTGGCTGACCCTGTATCAGCTTTTGGAACTTTATAATTCTTAAAATATGATTTTATTTGCCCTGAAAGAAGTGCTGTTACTGGTGTCCTGTAATTTCTCTGGTTTGTTACATTTATTTCTGCTGCTTCTTAAGCATTCATATTCTCTTTTCAGTTCCTTGTCTTTCTCTCTGCTTTCTTGTCACAGTTTTGCCTCTCTGTCACCTCTGTTGCTGCAGTTTCAAACTCTGGAGTTGGTTTGTGCCTTCGCTTCTTGACGCCTTAAATGCCTGCTTAATTCCTCCTTGTAATCTTTTGTTACCACTGTGTGCTCTAATGCAATTCAGTTTTATCTAGGAAATATAAGTTATGGATTTATTTTTTTCTCCTGCATTGCTGGATTTGCTTCTTAGTCCTTCAGTTATCCAGGACTGTTTTTCAGTAACACAGGAATTGGGCAACAGGCATGAAAGGAATGAGTTTATGTGCTATAACTGGGATTTTTTCATGTTCACAGACATGCTTAATCATTGTCTTAAATAGAACTTCATAGCTGTAACAGTTTTTTAGTAAGGTATTTAATTTCTCATTATACCTGCCACTTTTTTTTAATGTGGTTTACTACATACCAACAGTCTAATTTTTTTGCTTTCTGCCCAGCGTGATTCAAGGAGGGCAGAAAATATCAGGCTTTTGCCAGCTCTTGAGAAGCTCTGATTTAATTTGTAAGTGGAGTACCTCGTTGCCAGGTGCAAGGGTGTAGGGATCATATCTGAAATATGTTGAACTTCTGGCTGTTCGTTTTTATAGTTGTTTTTTATATACAGCCTTTTCCCCCTCACCCTGTTAGTGGGTAAAGATGGGAAACCAGTCTGATTTTGAGAAGGTGTATGTCAAAGGGCAGTCGTCTTTAACTGTAGTCCATACCCACTGCCCCTCCTGGGGGACATGAAAAACACAATTGGGAGTTTGTGACTGGGGAAAACTGCGGCATCTGTAGGACTTTGGCCATAGCCCTGCAGTTCATGTTCATGTTCTTGTTTGACTCGGGATTATTCTTGGAGAAGTCTTGGAGAACAGCACTCATTTGGCAGAAAATTGCTATGGAAGTTGACATTTCATTGAACAGTGGTTTGTTCATTCGCTTTTTCAAGCTTTAAGTTACACAACCTTTGCTGGTGTCAGGTTCAGTAGTGTTAAGACTCGAATGAAAATCCCAGTATCTCTCAGGAACGTACCTTTACGTGGCTGCTGTGAGGAAAAAGGCCATGATCCGTCCACTGCTGTTGTGTGACTCTGCAGACACTGTGTATGTTAACACACGTGTTAGTATAGTTTCATCTATGTATGGAATAGGCTGCATCAGACTTGTGTAACCGAGCTCGTTACAGGCTATGCAGGGAGTACATGGATACAGTGAGATATATGGGGTTCATACGCAGAGGAAGCAGGCAGCTGGTTCTGTTGTGATACCTCCTTTGCAATAGAGGGGCTTTGTGCAAGCATTCAACATTTTTTTACACATGAAGGTTCCAGTGAGACAGTGCTTTTATTTACTTTAAGAACAACTCACTGTTCAAAGAGAACTACACCCTGAGAGTAAACGCATGTATTGCTGTGTGGAATGGCTGTTACTGCAGAACTCTCTGCTTGTTGTCACTCCACACGAGAGAAATGAGTAGTTGAATTAATATGAAAAGCTGTTGCCATTTGCTGAAGTGGCACTAAGTGGTAATGATTAAACTGGTACAATTCTTTTGGTTTGTAAGGTACACCAAGCTGGAGAGATATGTGTCAGATTCTTGTCTTTGGGTGTGTAAAAATTGACATAATTGTTTATATGTGCAGTCAATACTAGGACATTGAGTGCTTTGATCATCCCTTTTGACTGCCTCTTTCAGCTTTATGCATTAAAAACCAATGT
The DNA here is from genome assembly GCA_025774025.1 of Xenus cinereus. Lineage (NCBI taxonomy): Eukaryota > Metazoa > Chordata > Aves > Charadriiformes > Scolopacidae > Xenus > Xenus cinereus. The sequence continues at coordinate 22,063,007 of JAOXJK010000002.1, forward strand.
GAAATGGCATTCGGTTTGATTGGGACAACCTGAATAAAATTTCTTTTCCCATTTGTGCTTAATGTAGGAGCTTTCCAGCAGGCCTGCAGTATTTCGTAGTTATGTTAGTTTATATTTCAGTGTGTGAAAGAAAAGAGTATTAAGAGTGTAATTATTCCCTAAATTTATATTTTCTGTTTTGCAGAGAATGAAATTACCCTAACTTTAATTTCCTGGATTTTAGATTTAGGATTTAGATTTGATGCTGCAGTTGCTGCCAGTGTGCAATCTGAATTCTTCATTCATAAAAATTTTGTGGAAAACATAGTGAACTAAAACGTGATTCTCTTGAATCTTAGACTTAAGACTATTCTAAAAGATGTTTGCTTCTGCTATTCCCCAACTGCTAAAATTGGTAAAAATGCTAGTTATAATAGAGGAAAAAAATTAAAGATGTAAGCATTAGTTGTTTTGCAGTACTGTCAGTATCTTTCTAATGATGGAACAGTTATTATTTAAATGGCTCATCCTGAATGGGTTTTTTTGGTCACTGTGTCATCTCATTGACTCTCACTAAGTTCTTACTGCGTTCATTTCCAATTGAGAGTATTAAACAGCATCTCACTCTTGGTTTTATGAAAATGGGTAGTCCAGAGTGGAAGATTTTACTCCTTGTCAAGAATTGTCCGGACTGTTGTTGAAGGCAGGGATTTCCCTCCCTTACAGATGAGCTACGGGCAGGGCTCATGGAGCCTTTGTCCACTAGTCCCGTCAGGACCGGGTCTGTGATTCACTGCTTTGCAAATGCCTCAACTCTTCTTTCTCACCCGCACTGAGAATGTCTTTTCCCTGGCTCCCAGCTCCTGGTCGAGGGGGCCTTAGAGTCCCGCTGCCAAACCCCAGATATTCAGGCATATTCACTTTTGAAAATGCTTGGTCTCTTACTAGCTAACATGAGGTTGGATTTCTCTTACCAGCATGATAATTAGTTCTTTGTTGCGCAAAATGCGAGTGCCCAGCATGGTATGTTATGAATGCTCTTTCCTTTGTGGCACTGTGTGAGTCAATATCCTGTATAAATTGTAGACAATTCCTGTTACATAAATGTGAGTCAGTTCTCGCAATTTGCAGTATGGGCTGACTTTTTTTGTTCCAGTACATCCCACTCTCACCCAATAAAAAGCACCACCAGTCTGCTGCTTCTGTAGGGGATGTACGAGCTTGCCCATGGGGGCTATCTTTGCTCTTGCTTCCCAGGCCTTTGCAGTGTTTTCCCGGCAGAGTATAGCCATAACTTGCAAATAATAAAAATGCTGTTACTTTTACTGTAGTCCTTAAATACAGGGAGGTGTCTGAAAGTTAGCCTTCTTGTGGTGGCCGAGCACTTCATAGATCAGCACTTAGTTTACCGACTACTTAAACATACTCATTTGTTGTCACCGCTAAATGGAATGTCTGTTTAGAGAGCTGCTTGTTGGACACTGTTCTTTTGTGCTTCTGAGTGTCGTGTCAAAACTTGTTCTCCATTGGAGCTGTGTGCCTATAGTGCAACTAAAAAGTAAAAATAAAGCCGTGGCACGTTACCTGCTTTCAGCCTGCTGTAAGAACTGAATTTTTGTTCCTTTTTAATAGGTGAGGGGGCCTGCAGGGGCCTCTGCAACACTTGACCTGTGTTATTCCTCTCGGGGCAAGGAATTTGAATCGAAATGCCACACTATATGTAATTTACACCACACACCCATGATTTGTAGGTTGACCAAATGCAAATTTTACCATGAAATATGGAAAATGTTTAATTTTTAGGCTGCAGTCAGTGTCAGTGAAGTGATCTGCATAACCTCTGGAAACCAGTTTTCAGGAAGAACTGCGTTTCCTCATATGCATGTGTATTTCTGCTAATATTTGTTCATTTAAAGCAGAAAGTACTGATGCTGTAAGCATATATTCTTAAGATATTTTTTTCACGTGGTTTTCTTTCAGAGCTAAACGCAAGTATTTTGTAACTTGGATACGGTAAATGTGTAACACGTTTTCTTTACTACTGAAGTTCATCACTGTGAGGTTACTGTTTGGTTTGATGGCTCCAAGCCTTTAGCCTGTCCTCTTTCATCACTACTGAAGTTGCAGTCAAGGGTCATAAAAGGTTGAGAAACCTAACCATTAGCTTTGCTTTTTGGGAATGCATCTAGCTATGCTTAAACAAAACAGAATAAAATGCCTCAACTACTAAAATTGCCCAGGGGACTTTTTGATTGTAAAATCTGCAGCTACTGGAAGAGGCAAAAAGAACTGGAACATTTAGTTTAAAGCTCAAACTTTCTTTTGAAAAGTGAAAGGAAAAATTGTGATATTTGTGAAGTGCTTTAGCAAAAACAGATCATCACACTTTGTTTGTATTTGCAGATGAAAAAAAGAAAACAAGGAAAATTGACAGTGAACTTAATCCTTTTTGGAACGAGGTAAATTGTTTCTAATCAATTTTTGGTCTTTTTAAAGACAAAATGCTTGTAAAATTGGTAAGTCAATTTCTTCAGTTGTGAATATGGGTTAAAACAGGAACGAGTGACTTGTTACAAGGTGGCAGTAAATGCAGGTTAATGGATTCATTTTGCACCACGTATTGCAATTCATTAAGTAAAGTTTTTATGTAAAAGTAGATGGATATCTGGTGAGTTTGTGGCCTGGTTTTGTTCCTTCTTACTTTTGAACCAAATTATATTCAGCTATTGCTTAGCCACGTGTATGGGAATGTAATTAGATCCTTTATTATGTACTAGGAAAAAACCCTACAGAATCAGAATAAATTGTGTATGGAAGTTCCTCATGGTTTATTTGTAGGACTGGTCTTGTTTTGCATCCTAAGTAATGTTTTTCTTGGGGAAAACGTTTTCTTAGTGTTTTTTCACAACCAGAAATGAAAGTTAAAAATTATTTTTACATTTTGTAATTAGGAATACAAAGAAAGGAAACCTATAAATATTTGTCTAAATTCAACAGTGATTGACCTCAGCAAGTATTGCAGGGGAATAGTATCAGATGTTATGAATGGTAAGAAAACACTTATGTTAGTATGAGGGAGTGCAACTGCAGAAAAGGTAATGGCTCAGTATTAAACAATTTTTTTTTCTGTTATTGTTACTGCAACTAGCAAATCCAGAACGTGCTATGAGCGTGTTCCCAGATTTTTCACTTTGCTTTTGCAAGTGTAAGCTGGTGTGATCTGTATCTCACAAAATGCAAGTTATTTCTGAATATTTTTGTTGTATACACTCCTCTGCTGTTAAATTAATTTACATATAACTTGTAATTATAATTTAGGTTTGCTCTATTTTTTTGTTCAGATTCTTGAATTTGACTTGAAAGGAATTGCTCTGGATAATTCATCTTCCCTGACAATTATTGTGAAGGATTTCGAAACAATTGGACAAAACAAGTATGTTCTTTTTTTTTTTTTTTCCCCAGTATTAAAGACAACTTTCAATAGAGAAGTCCAGGGAAAAATTGAATTGATAGTTGCTGGAGAGAAATAAGAATGCAATTAGATGGCTTCTGACATAGTACCTGCTTGTAGCCTGTAAGCCAGCGGGCTCTCCATCCCCAATCAGTTGCATCGCTACTCTGAAGCAAAGTGCCAGCTTTCTTTTTGTACTTAACTTTAGACATGCTGAAGCAAAATTCAAGCAACGTTTTAGGCATTTAAGGCAGAATTTGGGTAAAATATAGATCCCTTCACCTATTACTGTCATCTGAAAACCACAGCTGCCACATTTCAGTTGGTGCTTACTTGTAATAAAGGTCCTTGTGTAACTAGATTTATGGCACTGCAGACACCTGGCGCAGGGCAGTACCCCAGACTGCAACACATAACGAGTGTCTAGAAAGTCGTTCTGAAGAACTCTTAATTGGCATTCTCAGAGCACAGCTAACACAAACCACCAAAAATTACAAAATGCAGCTAAGGCTCTTAACATCTTTAAAAATCTCCACAAGAGGCTATATTTTAGGTGATTTTAAGGCTTGCCTAGGAAGCCTAAGTTCAATTTCCTATCTTGTCTGGAGGGATTCAAGTCTTAGACTCATCTTCTGGGAGACTTAGTCATCAGGATAAATATGTTGGATAAAATACAAAAACTGTCTTGGGAATGGGATCTGGGGTACTGGGGTTTTCCGGGAGGCTACTGAGAATTTCCTTTTCTGACATTCATTTCTCGGAAAGGAAAGGCAAAGACTTACTATCGGTAAAGGGTTTAGAGTTTAGGTCTTCAGCAGATAGAAATACCCATGCAGGAATTTAAGGCTCTTTCCCTCCTGCACCACTTCTGTTTTGGTTAGTGCTGTTGGTGCCCGTCAGTAGGCCTGGATCCTGCTCTACAAGTGTACAGTCTCCCAGGGCAGTATGTACAGCACCTATATCCCTAAAATTGGGTTCTGCAGTTTTCAGACATCTAAAAATCAAGTATCGTGGGATCTAAGGTTGCAGATCTTTTTATGTATGGTCCTTTTTTTTTCATTTGTGAGAGGCTAAAGGAAAGTTTCATTTATGCAGTTGTTTGTTGAGTCCTTAGTGCTTCTAAGGACAAAAGCTTCTTCATATAGTTGTAAGATGCTTAGTTTTAGCTTTAACAAAACCAGGCTTTATTATTCATTTTAGAGTACTGAAGGTAAACAAAAAGTAGCCATGTGCCTGGAAGGATACAAAACACAAATACATTTCCTTCAAAATAGAGATTTTATTTTTAATCTGTACTGAAAAAAAAGAACAGCTTATAAAAAATGAGATTCCAGTTACCTAGTTCTTTGTATAAACTCTCAGATTTTAAACAAGGATCCATTCCTCTGTTTGCTGCACACTTGTGCTCTCCCTTTTCTGTCAATTCCAAGTAGTGGTGGCTATTGCTATTTTGAAAGGGAATATGATATCATGTCATCTTCTTTCCTCTTTTTGTTTTTTGGTGACAAATTTGGATATTTTATGACACTGAGCTAGGCATCCATTCATATTTGATGATAGTAGTCCACTTCCATTGCTAGCTTTTCTTTACTACTTACTGCCTCCTCCCAGTTTGTGAATTCAGGTTTTTACAATAGTCCGAGAGCTCTGTTGTAATATCACTGTGAGTGAGCCCCCAAATCTCTTATTCTTGAGATTCCTGAAGGTCAGTAAAGCAGGAGTATATTGCATGCCTCTGCCTTTAGGGAAATCCCAGAACTTGTTATAGGAAAGCTGGCCAGTAATCAGGATTTTGTAATGGCTTTTAAATGTATCGGAAAATAAAGGAAGTTACTTATCTGAAGGTTCTGAAGTGTTTTTCTCTCTTTGTGGGATCAGAGTTAAGCAGGCATGTGGGCTTTTTTTCCAAGCCATGTTTTTAAATGTCATCTGGACTTGTATTCGCAGTGCTTAACCCCAGCTTGAGCAAATGCCTGTTTGTTTTGCTTGGGTTTATGCACAGGAAGTTGTCTGCCACTTACTCGGTGTACAATTTAAAAAGCAAGCCACTAAAATTCGTTGGGAAATTGACTTCCATTTATGGAGCTGGGCAAAAATGTATATAGTCCATACCACATACTGAGCAACACCTTCAAAGTAATTCTCTTTGAAAATAAATCCTCAATAACCACCACATACTTGCAGCGCGTGATGTGTTTGGAAGGGCTGTTGGCAGGGAAACAGGATAAGGGGGTGAGAAGTGGGAAACACGCCAGTAGTTTTCCTGATGTTTAACGAGATAATAGGAAATGTAATCTTGGATTTCTTTTAAAGACACAAAGCTCTATAACAGCAGAAGAGATTTGGTATTAATGAACATTCACATTTAGACAAAGGAGCATGTGAAAGAGGAAATATGGAATAAGTTTCCCACATATTACTTGTATGTATGCATAACCTGTATTCCTGTAGAGTTACTACAGAACTGTTTACTAATTCTGAGCTCGAGAGAGAGTTGGGGCTATCATATCATAGCTTTGCCATTCTTTCACACTAGCCTCTTGTAATACTTAAGAAAAAGTCTATAGTTACACGCCTGCAGCATTGCAAATAGATGCCTGGGGGAAGAGAGTGCAAATGACCCCCCCGTTCTTTGCCTGCGTGTTCAGGACTGGGGAGATGGAGGTGTACCCCTGCCTGGGGTCCTTACTGCCGAGAGCTGCTGTAAGGACAGTTTCAAAAGAAGGGGGTGGGGGAGTGAGGGCTGCACAATATTGTATTTACTTTTACATGTCAATTTGATGCAGTTAACTGAAGTCTTTCAGAGGTAAAGACTCTTTATTTCAGAAGCCCAGTTTTTGACACGTACTTTGGACATTACTCATGAGTAGACCCATTAACCTGTGAGGTGTATCTGGTGTTAAGTGGGATTTGAGTCTAAATCGGTAGTCTTTTCTTTAGAGGTTCATGTTTTTATATCTTTTACTTTAAAGTCTACGTTGAATTGGGATTTAGTTTTTGAGTTTAAACAGTACATCTAGAGGATCGTGTTGCCCAAGAAAGAGCACTGAGAAGAAGCTACACCATGTGTTTGGCTTGATTTGCTCTCCTCTGGAGGAAAAGCAGCAGTGGCTATTGCTATTTTTATGTTCAAGGTAGAGACGACGTTTGCTGAAATGTTCTGCCACCGTTCTTCGCTGCAGCATAGGGTAGAAGGAAAATGATGTGTTTCTCACCCCAGCTCCCTCTCTCTGCTCACACAGCTCCTGGCTGTACCCATCCTGCTGTTTCCCCTGAGTCACCCCTGGCCAGTCCTGGGCCACTGCTGTGCCGAAGGGGTGACTGCAGAACCCACACTCTCCTCTGGAACAGCACAGCAGGAGATTGGGGTATAACCCCGCTCCTAGAAACAGCTTACATTGCTGTCCTCCAGCCCATTCTTATGCTGACAGAGGAGGAGGAGGAGCACAGAGGGTGTTATTATCTCTTAACACTGTGCCAATATGCTTAACTCAGTGCTTTGGCATGTTTCTGTAAATCAAGCCTGAAAGAACTTTTGAATATTTTTCCATTTCATTTTTCCTGGAGATAGAATTTACTGCTTTGTTTACAGGATCACTAAACTTTTGCAGATAGATTAAATGAGTGCTTTTCATGGTAAAAGACACAGTCATTGGAAAAGATAAATAAAGCAAACCACAGTGACATGTATGTAGGCAGACCATCTAGGAATAAACTAGAGAGGATTCATATGATCCATGCTTAGCTGGATTTTCCAGCATAAGAATGTTTGAAAAGAGAACACATCTGTTTTCTATTATGTCTAATACTGTCAGTAGAAAGATTTCAAACTCTCAGAACACAAATTTTTATGCAGTTAAAAAACAAACAAAAAACCCCCAGTAACTTCAGTTGTCCCTGTAAAGTTAAGAAAAAAAATGTTAACAGGAAGTTACTGTAGTGTCTGAAGGACGTGATTTTCATTCTGTTTGAGAGAGAGCTGGGATTCTGTGTTTCCCCACGTTCTTTGGGTAGTTTGTAACCTAGCGACACAGAGGAAAACCAGATCCGGCACACCCTTTTCTCAAGCAGAAAAATGCAGCCACAGCTGAACAGTACAGCAAATTGTTTAATCGTGTTTAAGTGTTTTCCATGGCTAAATAATTTCTAGATTGTTTGAATCCTGCTACAGTTGTACCCATTTGTGTGCATTCTTTTCCACATCAGTGTGGCTGTGCGTAGTTGCGCGTTTTCCTCGCGTACGTTGGATGCAAGATCCAGCCTGGTTAAGATTCAGCTGGGGGAGGGTTGTGCTTTCTACAAAATAATATCAATGCTTTGTTTCTTTTTTAAAGTTTGTTCTTGCAGAGAGTATTATCAAATAACTAAAGAAGATAAAAATAGTTGGTTTGCTCTTAATAACAATTTTGAAACACAGCATGAATAACAGAAGGTGGGTGTTGGGTCTTGTAGCGAAAAATCTATAAAGAAACATACACACTGAGAAAGAAAGGTTGATTATAGTTGCAGTGTGGGATCAAGTTTGCTAGAGAATAATCAATATAAACCTGGGCCAAAATAAACCCTTAAAAAAAAGTCAAAAGAATGGAAATGCTTGACTGTCGGGGGATTAAAATCACTGGGCTTCCAGTAGAAATAACACATAAGTAGCTGCAAGATGTGCTATGCTAAAGAATTTAGTATAAATTGCTACCATCAAAGAGAGGAGGAGTAATAAATGGTAAGAACTGTGAGTTAGCATTTCCTGATCCTGAGGCATGGGTGTGAAGTTTCACTTCTCTTGGTTATTTGGGCAGTTAACAGGAAGTGCTAACCACAGCACTAACGGATTAATTAGCTTTGGCACAAGTGCAACACTGTGTTTAATAGTTGGTCATTGGTTCATTGATCTCGCGCTGATAAACTATGTATTTCCCTTTGATTACTGAGAGAAAGTGTTATAGGCCTAGTATTGATAAGGTATATTTGAAGTGGTTTAAAATCTGCTTCTGAATGTGGACTTGGTATTTATCTTTGGTATCTTACTAGTGGTAGACCAGAATGTTTAAACTGCTTGTGGCAGGGCAGGTTTTTTGCTTTGCTTCTGGGAAGCTGGAAAAGTTGAAGAGAGCTGGCTACCACATGGACAAGTCCTAGGGAGGCCAAGAAGGTACTTAAGCAGAGTTAGGAAGCGATACTCATTTGCTGTCTGCTGACAAAACAGCTGATGAGCGCACTGTCAGAGGACGTACCGAGCTATTCCTAAAGCAGAAACTATTCCAACGGGTGGTGTCAAGAGCCCAGTGTGATCTGGAGACAAATGGGCAAATGTTACCTGCCTGGGCAAGAAGAAGAGAGCTGGAATAGCTCCAGCAAAGGGCAGTGCCCTTTGAGGACGAATAGGTGACAAACATCTTCTCACCTGTGCTGTAAGGAAAGGGCTCCTTGTCACCTTGGAAGTCACGACTTCAGAGGGAGATTGCACGCACTTGTCCCTGAAGGTAAAGAGTGCTCAGAGCCCAGAGGAACACAGCACATCACGGTGATCCTGCAGAGAACTGGGGGGGTAGTTACATGTCAGAAGTGAGTACAGTAGCTGGCCTTGCAGGGAAGCATTAAACAGCAATGAACTCTTCATGGCCCTGGTGTCACAACGGCTGGTGCTCTCTGGCTTCAGCCTCTCAGCCTGTTCTAGCCGACTCTGCTTGAGTGGAGGGGTTGGTCCCTTCCAACCTCATCAGTTACGTCATTCTGCCAAGGAAGGGCTGAAACATCCCAAATCCAGTGAACAGAACCACTTGGGGAAGGCAAAAGACTAATTGCCTAAAGATTAGATTTTGGCTAAAGCTTAGAAGTAGGCCAGGATAGTGTACAGATTTCTCACTCTTGGTAGAGTGGGAAAAGACTGCCGACTGTTGTTGCCCAACCTGTTAAAGGAGGGGGAAACAAAGGACATGAGAGGCGACTGGCAGCAAGCAAGTAGTCTGTGTACCTGATTCCCTCTTCAGTCCTCTGAAGGTGATGGGAATTTTAAAAACAATTACTAGGTAGTCAAATGTGTGCACAGTTATCGTTGCACAGGCCTGATGAGGATGCAGAAATGGAGATTTACACTGGAAAAATGTCAGAAGCGCTGCTGCTGAGCAGCTGCTCTTGAGTTAATGTCACCAGAGAGGAGGGTGTGGTTGAAACAGTCATCCGGATGATTTGAGACTGGGTGACTTCTGAACTTAATTTCTTTTTGGATTTAATGTAAGTCACTCCAGCCTATATCAAATCAAAATAGCAAGTCTGCAAAACTTTTCTGCAAATGTACACGGGAAAAGATTTTCTTTGCCTTTCTTTCGAATCAGATTTGGCCTGGCTGGTTTTGGGTGGTCTTGTTGGGTTTTGCCCTTCTATGATGCCTCAAACTATGTATGTTTCTCTCTGTAATTCTCAAATGGGAAGGCATAGTCACGATTGAAGTATTTGGGGAAAATAAGAGTATTTGGAATTGAAAGTTTTCATTGATTAATTTTGCATTGAAGGAAAAAGAACGACGAGAAGTTGGTTCTTTCAGTATCCAGCTATGTAAATGAAATTCAAGAATTTGTTCCTTCCACCTGTGGGAATAGTTTCCCATTTGCTTATATTATACTTGCTTTCACAGCTATCAACATGTTAGAAGGCTATGTAATAAAGAGAAAAATACATCAAGCTGCACAGTATTTTTCTCTCTTAACTGCTTTGGGATTTGCAGTCATTAAGGAATGAACCCTCTCTGCTTTTCTTTGCCTGTCGAGTAGTGTCAGTGTCTGTCTGCATGACACATGCTCTTTACATAGAACAGTTTGGCCCAACATAGAGGGAGATGTTCTCTTTGGTGTGTCATGTCAGACTGACTTGTCTTCTCTATAACAACAGGTTTTTGGAGTGTTGAAGCCACTGGGAATAATAAAGCCTCTTTCTGTTAGAGAGAGTTGCTGTTGTTTCCTGAGCTGGGCGGACATTGCTCTTAGTGTCAAGATTTGCTACATCAAACCATAAGCCGTGTCACATACTACTACAGTTGGAGGGTGAACAAGACCACTGCACGCATAGCTGACGTTCCAAATCTAGGTTTGTCTTGTGGGTTGAATGCAATTTTGATTGCCTAACAGGAGAGATTGCTTCTTGAGCTCCCTGGAGTTGGGACATGACGGAGTCAGTGTTTCAGCCAACGTCCAGCTCTGGGCAATGCTTTGTAAAAGGGAAATGCACCTAGGGTTAATGTAATCTCACTGAAATGACTTGGTGTATTTCTGTAGTTTTTTAAAGGACACTGGATTGACTCCAGCACTGAACCTGGGTGTCTGTTCAGTAAGGTGTCAGAAATGACGAGTTTCAGTTATGGCCATCAAAGGTCAGAGCAGGTTCTTGCGTTTCCTCTGCAGCGTGGCCTGATCTGAAACTGCTTTTCCCATCTGGCCCATCCCCTGGGTGTGATGAGTGTGAGGCATACCTGGAATATTACTGTGCTCTGGCCATTTGGGAGCAGAAGTGGAAGGTTTGAGTAGTGAGTCAAGACTATCAAAAAGACAACTGGGATTGGAGGAGTGAGATGAACTGGGAAAGCAGAGTTCAGTGAGGAGGTGGTAGCACCAAAGGAATTCTAACACGTAATTCAAACAGAAACTGTAGTTATTTTTTGTGCACATTTAAACAAAAGTTGTCATGTGTAATTCTTGTAATGTATATTTGCGGGAAACCAATGTACTTACCTATCCTAATGTACTTTGCCAAATGTAAATTGTGTTTTCATGAAATAGCTCCTGAGAGTAGCTGTAATAATGGTCTTGCTCCGTGTCAAAATGCCCTTGCATCCTTAGCTTCTCCGTGAAAAAGCAGTGTAATCTGTTCAAAGGCACAAAGTTAAGCTCTCCATGTACAGATCTTTTTTCTGCTTTGCCAGCAAAGCTGGTATTTTGTTTGTAAAACGTATTCTTTGTAATATTTACAGGGTGAAATTATCCTTGGTTTTTATCATTGGCAAAAATCTCAGTTATTCCAATAATCCACTTCAGTACAGGAGTAAACTCTCATTGCATATTATGGGAATGAAATACAGTGCCAGGTATCATGAGACCAATGCCACACTGTTAGAAACTCTGCCTAAAAGCAGTTTCTTAGGTTAAAAGTCTGTGCAACTGTCACTTCTTTGAATGATGGGGGTGAGAGATGCTGTCCCAAAGCAGACAGAAGTAGCTCAAGAGAGTCCAGCACACAATGCCAGATCTCCTGGCCTCTCTAGAGCCACAGTGAAACCTTCTGGGAATTTAGAGGCAAGGAGATGAACCCATTCCAGAATGTCAAGTATGGGCAAGAAGGTTAATTTTGTGAAGCCTCTAGTGAGCACGCTGCATTTGTTCTGTTCCATTGTTTGCATTGCAGAGGTGTGTGTATGTCTTTCAGTGTCTCTCTGTGTAGCACACGGCTGTCCTGTCTCGCTTTCATACAGTGCTGCTCAGCTGGGAGCCCTCAGGGTGTTCGGGGAAAGGAAGTATTACACCCTTTGGCTTACCAGTGGGGGTCCAGTGGCTGGAACAAGTGTCACAGCTGTTGAAAGTTACACAGATTGTTTTCAATACACATAAAATTTATTTAAATTTAGGTTTTTAGCCTCTTTTAGGTTAAAGCTGTGTCTTGTGTAAAGAACACCAGCACATTTAAGTGAAACAGCAAATACAGATTAGTAGTACACAATCGTTAGATAACATTTGCAATGACCTTTTGTTGTGTCTTGGCTTTTCAAGTCATGGCTGGAGTTATTTGGTAGACTGACAGACACTAGCAAAAGGCTGAAGGGAACTTGTGTTTGATGTACACTTGCATTCTAATAATGGTTCTTACTTCCTTTCAGATTAATTGGCAGTGCATCCGTAGCACTTAAGGATCTTGTAGGTAACCAAAGCAGATCTTTTCCCTTCAAACTTATACCTCTGCTAAATGAAAAGGGACAAGAAACTGGAGTAAGTGGCTTACATTTCCTTATTTTACTGTATTCTTGATCAAAATGTTCCAGCAACAGGGCTAATAATGAGAGAAAAATATTTTCAAGTTATTTTTACTTTGTAAATTAAATACTTGGAATTTTATAGAAAAAGCTCCAGATGGAGGAGATTTATAACAAGATATAATTATGTCTGTACCATCTGAGTTTGTTTAATATCCTTTAAATTAGATAAAATGTTTTCTGTGTATGTATTACGTATTTGTACATATGTGTTATAAATATTATGTGCCACAAAGTATGCATGGAAATCAGCCTGATGTTGAAAAAGAGGGTTTTCCTGAGTACCAGCTGGAGTTCCCACATGCACTGTTGTGTTGTGTTCTTTCTAACATCCCCTTGTGTCATAGTGCTGGCTCCAGAAGCACATAACTGTACGTGTTCAGTGCCACCTCAGTCCAGAGAGTTACACAGGGACTCGCTTAACTTGGTTTAGCACTGTTTAAATTTAACAGAGCCAGTAACTGGTTATTAACTTAGTTATTGATTACATAGTTTCTAGAACTGGGCCCTTGCTGTGTTTGTGCAGTCTAGCTGTTAAGGCACTTCATATTGTGTTCTAGTACACTTCATAGTAAGAGGATTTCAGGGTCAGTATCTCATCAGCTGTAGTTTAATATCATGGTTAATTGGTCACAGGGTTGGGCTTTTTCTGCTGACTCCTCATGTTACTGTGGGAACTAGGAATAATAATGGTTTGTTCAATAATCCAAAACCACAGTCAAGCACAAAAAAGACAATTCTTTAATTAGAATGGAAAATGACAGTGTTTTTCTTCCAGGATGGAGGTATGAGCAAGCAATTAGAAGAGCCAGATAGGAAATTTTACTTATGGTTCAGACTTGTACATTGTTAGTCAGATAGTGGTATTTCTCACTGCCTTCGTTTTTCCATCTGCAAACTTAGGATGTCACCTAGTCGGCCATGAGTATTGTGGAATTAAATAAATTAACATTTGTAGGACATGTTACATACCAGTGTTGTGACAGATTTTTCTAAATCTAAACACAGTGATTCCGTTTGTTAGATATTGTTTTAGAGCCTATTCTGTTAGCTGCAAATTGTCATCTTTATTGTTTGTATGTATATATAGCTTAATAACAGTTTATTCATTTACTAATAGCTGAAATTTTATTATAGACTGCGTTGTGACTGTGAATAACTAACTGTTCTTGTATCGTGTTAGAACAACTTACTGCTTTAAATCCATTGTTGTGGAAACTGTGTGCTACATAAAAACCTGTGTATTTCTCTCTAGGCAACAATTGATTTGGTAGTAGGGTATGAGCCGCCAGCTGGACCTGCAAATCCAAATGATCCAGGAGGGACCAATACTCAAGAAGGTATTTTAATCTTCTCTCGGAACACTTTTGTTGAAAGATCATGGAGATATTTAAGATAAGGCAAGAAAGTGATTCAGAAGCATTGTTCATTAGAAAAGAAATGTAAGCAGATGCAAGCATGTCAAGACTGCCAGACAGTGATGTCAAAGAAATTACGGATGATTCAGAACTACAGCTATGAAGAAAGCTTGCATTTCTTGACATAAAATGATCTTAGCATAATTTTCTCCAGAAGAATAGGGTTAGAAAAGGTCCCTTCCAACCCAGATGAGTCTATGATTCTGTAATCTTCTATTAGGCTTGCTATTTGACTAGCCTATGAAATCTTGTGATCAGTAGGGAATATTCTCTGGTTTCTAGACATCAGATGAACCAGGATTTTGCTGAGAATGTTTTTGAGATTCTCTGGTTTTCCACACTCTTAAAAGAGCTGTGAAGCAACAACAGGTTTTTGCAGTTGACAGGAAACAATTCCGCTAATATCCAGGCTGTGATAGTGCAGAAAGAAGCAAATGTAATAATGTCATATGTTTGAGAAGAAATAAATCAGTTTGACCACAGATACATAATGTAAGACAGAAAAAATTGTGAAATGAGGAGTCTTCTGGGGGGAAATTTTGATTCCACTTACTTCACTGAGAGGTGTTGTTGAGGAGTGGAAGGATAGGTAACGCAAACACAAAAGCTGGGTGTTAAATTGCTACACTTCCAAAGAATTTTATAGAAACATGTCCTTGAAGGCTAAAAAGGTAATTTGATTTATATGAGTTTGTTTTCATAGCTTTTTAAAAATGTAATTAAACTATAAGGTAATACAGGTAAAATAAAACATGGCAGGTTTTTAGCTAGTATCCAGCAACAGCACGAAAATTATTTCAGTGCAAATTATCAAACATACCTTAGTTAATTACTGTAAATACCTATTTCCCATTAAATGAAATCACTGCCCCAGCTGAGATTGCTACAGCTCAGTTTCAGGAATTACAACTGTGGTGCTCAGTCCAGATGTGTAATCAATCAGTTACATGGATCCATCCAGGCAGCTGGATTTGGAGAGATGTTAGGGAGGTGGGCTCTCCCAGTTATAGAATACATGGTAGGTCAGCCTCTGTGGTTTTATATGTCTCTTACAAGGATCACTGAGGACTTCAGTACACAAAGTGATTTTAAACCTGTGGTGGCAAACTAATGCATGAAGTTACCAAACATTCTGCTAATGCTGACCATCAGAGACACAGCTTGTTCTTTCTGTAGATTTGCCCACAGTCACTGTCCTGCAGCTAAGAAAAGCAGCTGGAAACACAAGGGAGTGACACAGTTTTGTGGTCTAGATATTTATGGATCCTGTTTTGCAATACTGGAACTTATCTGTGTGATCCAGTGTTGTAGTGTCATGTGGCTGTAGAACAGTCTTCCACAGAGGTGTTGTGATTTCACAACTGCCAAAGAGGCTTACTAAGAGACTTTAACTTATTCCACAGTTAAATGCTGTGGGGAAGGATTCAGAGTTTTATTTTGGGTGGCAGACCCTAAATGATTTTTTCAGGATGCTGAAGTAAAAACAAATGCTATGCTATATGCTCATCTTGCTGCTAGGAAACGGCTTCAACTGGAATAAAATTAATCACTTCTGGTGTATTTTGAATGGGTCCGGTGACAGCTGCAGCTGAGCTGTACTTTGCTAAAACTTTGTTGGTTGGTTCAAAAAAGTGTCTGGGAATTATGTTAGACACTCTGCATCCTGGAAAGGGACAGATCTAGAGGTAGTTTGGTTAGGATAGAAATTTGTTCTTAAGCATGCTAAAAAGACTAGCTTTCAAAAGGAGTTGGAAGTATGTGGTTAGCAAAAAAAAAATGTTGAAGTGAGATAATACAATTTTAGTGGAAGTCTTGGATATCAGACTCTTACTCCTGTGTTTTTAACATCGACCTGTATTCTTTTCTTATTAATTGCACTGGGTTTTTTTTACTGTATGAGATGGAGAAGATGATGGAGGTTATGAGGATGGCGTGGACGGTCCAGTTGGTGGTGTCACACCAACAGTTCCAAGTGGCACGAAGGAAACCCAGCTGGCGAAGCGCATCACCAAAGGGAAGAAAACACGGAGAATCCTTTCTAACAAACCACAAGATTTCCAGGTAAGAGATTTATTAAATGTTGCATGTGCTCTTTTTCTGCCTGGCATGACATTGCTCTTTTCACGTAGCCTGAGCGTAACTTAATATCAGATTGTGCAAACCTAACACACTGTAGAGACAATTAACCTCTTCATTTGAAAGCCTGTATTTCAAAAGTATTCTTCCAACTTGCCTTTACAGAGATGTCCAGTTTTGTACAGTTGTGACTGAAATGTAGATGAAGCTTATTGTTTGTATAGTTTGTAGATTTCAAACTACAGTAGCAGCTTTAAAAATAAGTAGTAAAAGCAAGTAAAAAGCATTTTACTGAAATAATTATCTCCCACTTGTCCTGTAAAATTCAAGTAAAATTATACTTGTGATCATAATGAAGTTCGACAAGTCTGTCCAGTCCATATCTGCCAGCTCCTTCAGGTGCTGGGTAACTTTTTTGCTGCTATAGTAAGAAACTGTTGTCACCAGAATGAGAGATAATATAGGGAATGAATTAATACGAATATTTGACTTTTTTTTCCCAGATTCGTGTTAGAGTCATTGAAGGCCGTCAGTTGCCTGGAAATAACATAAAACCAGTAGTCAAAGTTCATGTTTGCGGTCAGACACACCGAACGAGAATCAAAAGAGGAAACAACCCATATTTTGATGAAGTGAGTGGCATAAGAACACTGTAGCTGAACTCTTGGTGCTATCAAATCTAGAAAAATAGCTATTACAGCTTTCGTTACAATCCATGAATAAGAAGTTGCTAGTATTTAAGAGTAATTATGGCTAATGTGCATTTTGTAGTTCCCAGTCCCTTTGCGTGTTCATGTCACCAAACACATTTCTGCCGCTGGCAGCCTTAGCAGATGAAGCTGTCTAGAAGGAACTCAGAGTTCAGCTGAGACACAGGAATGTCTTCCTTGATACAGTTGGTCATGTGACTTAATAGTGACTTTGAATAGTTGTGTGTGTGTTATAAAAATCACAGAAAAATTAATTAGGAATCATTGTAGACCTCTGTGGTGCGTACAGATGAGCTTTGAGTGCAGTGCTGTGGGGCAGTAAGACTGGCACACGGAGTCTGGAGCTGTCATTGCCACGCTACCCGTGGGTTGTGAAGGCACAACTAGATTTCTTTGTCCAGTTGGGGATCTGTACATCAAACACACTGACATGCAGGAGAGAATTCAAAGCCATGCAAGAATGATACAAGAATAATGCCGTCTCTGAAAGACTGTTGTTGCAAAGCTTAAGCTTAATAGAGAGCATGCTGAGGGGTAACTTTCCACAAATGGTGGGAAATTCAAAAGGCTTTGGAACTGGGTCACAATCATGTTTAACACATGCAGGCAGAACCAAGGAAGTAATAAAACTTGGGGAGTTGCACTAAGCTGTAGGTAGCAGTCAAGAGTTATGAAGTCGTGATAAAAACCAGGGAAGGGAGAAAGCAGGGAGATGGCTAGACCAGGATTGAATGTCCTGGAAAATGAACAACCTTTATAATTCCTGAAGTTGCTCCTGTGAGGGAAATGCAAAGTGCAGAGCACGGAGCAAGGGCTACGCTGGAAGTTTGCAGCACAGCTCTGCCTACTGCATTCATTCAAATGGAAGTTGTGACTGTCTTTTGGCTATTTTGTACTAAGTTTATTTACTAAATTTTGTTTTTTTTATTAAGTGCTAAATTGCCATATAATGTGCCCAGGAAGGAGGCAGGGTAGTTGTCCTGTAGCAGGCATGCTTCACAAGCCTCTTAATGTGTTTGCATTTTCTGTGCACAGAATTATGTGTTTGTCATTTTGAGACAGGTTTTTTGTTTCTTTTTACCTTAACAGATATTTTTCTACAATGTCCACATGACTCCGTTAGAGCTGCTTGATGAAACAGTTAGCATCCGGGTAAGGAGAGTGGTGCATGTTCAAAAGGCTGCTGGGTGCAGATAGTGTTGTCTGCCCGTTTCACTGTCCTGTTCAGGAACACTCCTGTTTCATGCTTGTCTGTCTCTTCAGGTGTATGATTCTCACTCCCTGCGAGCAGACTGTCTCATGGGAGAATTTAAGGTGGGTGTGGAACAACTTCTGTATCTTGATTAAATTAAATAAGAAATTTTACGTACCTGTTATAAATGTTTAAATTTATACTGCTTTTGCATGAGGCCAGAGAATTACCTGACGATGTTGTGCTGCTTCTGCTAGAGACCATTTGCTCAAAGCATTAGCAGTTTTCTTCTTTGAGTAAAAACTATTGTTAAAGCAAATTGTATGTTTTATATACCACGTTCTTTAACTTGAATCAAAGAGAAAAAATATTTGCCAAAGGTAAATTTTTTTCCCCAAAAGGTATCAGGGTGATTATTTGGTATGAGGTAGGGTTTGAAGAGATAGTTGCGTTAGATTCCTTATAGGCAGAATAGTGATATGTATGAAGGCATAAAGAAACACATTCTTAAGTGATGTGGAAAGGTGTTCCTTTGGTGAGAAGTTTAAGTAAAAGAAATGGTGGAGAAGTCTCTTAGTTAAAGTAATTTCTGGGGTTCTTAGTGAGATTGTCTGAATTTGTGTTTGTTATGGTAAACTTTCTGTTGTTTGTGACAAGAGAACAATGTAGTAGTGCTCCTGAAACACTCAAGGGGAGTTGCCCTGGCATTTTTCTGTTTTGGTATTTCTTCAGAGGTAATACCTTTGCTTTTTATTTCAGATTGACGTTGGCTACGTTTATGATGAGCCTGGTAAGTAACAGTTACTTCAGAGCTTCTTTTCGAGCTGGAAACCTGAAGTTGAAACCTTCATTAAATTTCTAAAGTAAAAGAAGAAAGTTAAGGAAAGTTATCTGAGATTGCTGCTTTAAATATTAACTTCAAAAAATCCACTGATATGTAACTCCTTTCAGTGGTTTCAAGATGAAGTATGAGCACCTACAATTTGGATATTAGTTTTGGTATCAAAGACCTAAAATATGAATAATAATGGAAAAAATATTCGATAATTATGTCCCTGAATTAGTCTGCTACAGCATTTTAGCACCACCAGATTTCTTATTTTGGATGGCTTTATTGAGATCTGTCTAGGAGAGAATAAATTTTTAAAACAATTAGTTTGAGGATAAAGCAGGCTTTTGGAACGTCTGATGTTATGAGTTCTTCCATTTTCTAATGGATATTATCGGGGGCGGACATTTATTGTTTTACTTTAGGCCATGCAGTCATGAGAAAATGGCTTTTGTTGAGTGATCCTGAAGACACAAATTCAGGAGCTAAAGGCTATATGAAAGTCAGCATGTTCGTACTGGGAACTGGAGATGAGCCGCCAGTAAGTTTCATTTAAGTGTTTTTCTTGCCCTCTCCACCCCCTTGATCAGAGTTGTGTACATTTTCTAATTGCAGTACGAGGCCTTACCACAATATTCATCTTGAGATAAGTATGAAAATTGTATGAAGTTAACATTGTACAGGTACCAAAATCATCATCATCTGATGATGATGATTTTAAAAGTGTGATTATAATGGGCTCCTGCAATCGAGTACTTTAGAGATAAAAATGTAAGTAAAATAGTTTAGGTAGAATTAATTTTTGTGGCTTGATAATTTGATTAAATTTTATTCTTTATAATCAAACTGATAACAGTCTTCTATCTGAAGAGTGTTGTGGGCACCAGTTTAACTAATCACCTTAATTCTGTACATAACTCTGTCTTTCTTATGTACCAGATACTGTGTACCACTGTATCTCCCAACAGGTTGAAAAAAGGGAAAGAGATAATGAAGGCGATGACGTGGAGAGCAATCTGTTATTGCCTGCTGGAATTGCACTTCGATGGGTCACTTTCCTTCTCAAAATCTACAGAGCTGAGGACATTCCCCAAAGTACATACCTTCTGCCTACTGTCCATCACTGTATTTGATTGCTGTTAGAAGTATTGGTATTACTGTTCAGGAACATTCCTTCCACATAGCACATCTTGAGTGTTTGACATTGTTACTTGAGCCATTAATTCTGTGATGGCTTCCGTAGCCCATTTGGTAACGCTCAGTACATCTGCTTAATTCTTGTAAGGGATAATTTAATGTGTTACGTGTTAGATTAGTAATGGTCATCTGTTGCTGAGTGGGACACGGCTTCTGGTAGTGGGAAGGGGTCATCTTCATTAGCCCTCCCCCAGTCGCAGCAGTTACACGCCAGTAACTGATGTTCAGGTACAGCTGATGTGCAGAAAGGCTGGATGCTCTGTGCGTGTCCACCTCCAGAGTACAGTGCCCACGTCAGTGCCTTGTTGGATCCTGGTTCTTGCCCGCTTCCAAGAGGTTCGCAGCAGCTGGTGCCCTGTCCCCCCTTTTCCAAGGCCATCTAGATCCTAGTGTTAGACTTTACCCTACCTAGATCTGTAAGCTGTTTCGTTTCGGTGGGATTGCTGTGGGCAATTTATTATTTAGGCTGAACAAATAAATAAAAAAAAAGCATAAACCTCGATTTCTTCTTTGACACCTCTCCAGTGGATGATGCTTTTGCACAGACTGTCAAAGAAATATTTGGAGGAGAAGCAGACAAGAAAAACCTGGTAGATCCATTTGTAGAAGTTTCTTTTGCTGGGAAAAAGGTAATTTAGTAAATAAGTGAATCTTTGCATTCTAATCGTAATATGCCAATATAAATATTTAAGTTTGCTGAAATGGTGGAAATAAAAAAGCGTTAGCCCTAAAGTTCACTTGGTAAATTGAGGACAAACTGGAAGGTGCGGTGGAATGGGTGTGAATCCAGTGACTCACATGAGGAACGTATGAGTAACCGTGGGACCAACACTTGCCAGATGGCTCGCTGCCCGCCCTTCTGAGGGCTTCTGGAACTGATAGTGCAAACATTTCTGGACAGGGTAACAGCATTTGTATGATTTATTACTAATGTGTTCCTCAGAATTCCAAATTTGAGCTGAAGCTCAGGTGCACAACCTATATATTCATTGCTTGCCAGTCCTTTTTCTTTTTTTTAAGAAGAAAAGTGTCAGTCCTGTATTATGGTGTATATCAGGGTGCCACACCCAGTAATGTGGCGTATCTTCAGAAGAGGCAAGTAATACAGGCTCTCCATAGAATATATTCTTAAGCCACTCTCAGATGTGCCTAAAGCAAGCTAGAATCAAGTCGTTCCTTCCTCTTGTTTCTCTGCTGTGATAGAGACATCAGTACCAGTGGGAAAGCACGTTAAATTGTAGCTGATGGAAATAACAAGCTTTTTCCTGGAGGGTAAATCCAGTCTTTGATTTAAACACTGTTTCAAAATTTCCTTTTCCCTCCAATAGTCATTAATGTTGCATATGTGGATCATTTAGTAGTATTTACCAATTGAAAACTAATGGTTCCATACAGCATAAACCACCCAGGATCCATCATTAACTACTACCCCTCATCATACCAAACAGAGTATGATTTATCCAAAATCGTATCTGATACGTGCTTTTTTGGCAGTTTTATCTTTGATGTGCTGCATAGTTGATTTCATTTTTTGCAGGTTTGCACAAATATAATTGAGAAAAATGCTAATCCAGAGTGGAATCAAATTATTTATCTTCAGATCAAGGTCAGTTGTTTTTTTCCTTGTTTTTGTGGAAAACAGCCGTTCTTTTGGAACTCAGGGCATTAACATTACAGAGGTGAAATAAGTAATGGGTTACTTTATTTTAATTGCTTTTTTTCAGTTTCCCTCAATGTGTGAGAAAATAAAACTTGCAGTTGTTGACTGGTGAGTTATGACCTTTAATCAAATACTAGACAATGTAAATTATATTAAGTGAAGAAAACTCTGGTTCTATAGATGTCAGGTATTTTTACAGTCTATGAGAGAATTTAAGTAAGAGTTTAAGTTTCTTCCTTTATGGTTTCTGTACAAGAGACCTGGTTAGTGTGACATGGGAATATTGCTAATCCTACGCGGGGAGCACTGAGCACTGGTGCTATTCAGGTGCTGGTGTCAAAGGCAGGTGACTTCATTGTCATCCAGCCCGCTTCTGTCACCAGTCATCCCCTCCTGTGCCAGTAACACAAAAACGTTCCAGGCAATATAAACGTGTGTACACTGTCTCAGAGTGCATTTAGTCACTGGGAGCTTGCTTCTGTGTAGGATGGCCAGCATTATATTTAAATAAAATCTTTCTTTTTTTCTTTTTGTAGGGATCGTCTTACAAAAAATGATGTAGTAGGAACAACATATTTAAGTCTCTCAAAAATTGCTTCTTCTGGAGGAGAAGTTGAAGGTAATTGATGGAGCAGTATGTAACTTACTGTCTTCTCTTGTTATGAGGCGTAGCAAAGATCAGTGTTCTAAGAAAGTGTATTTTCCTATAGTTCCTCAATTCGGTGGCAACAAGATTTTGTTTCTGAAGTTTTCAAAGGAATGCTCCTAGAAAACATACTGTGGGACTTTTCAAAGTAAAGTATTGATATTTTAATGTTTAAACCGCATCATCATGGAAATATCAATAACTAATTTAAAAGTCAGCTCCTTTATATATATAAAGTTAATGAATTAGTTAAATTTGTGAGTACTTTCCCAAATTCAGAAAACTTTGGAGTTTGTACAGGCAGAGTAGTACCTTCATATTTTAATCAGGAAGTAAAATTCTAGCCCACGTGAACTCTATTTTTTCTCAGGCCTTCAACTATATTTTAAAAGCAGACTGCTTTGTGATGTATTTGTTTTCAAAATGCTATTGTCAGTTGTCAAGTAACTTCTTCTCTTTTCATAATATAGAATTTTCATCTTCGGGGACAGGGGCTTCATCGTATGAAGGTTTATATCTTTGTCTGTTACTGATTTTGCTTTCCATTGCCCAAACTGCGAAGCATTGCCTAAGAAAACCCATAAATACTTGTCTAAAAGACTTCACCTTCACAACTAAAGAGCGTCGGGCATCACTAACCCTCTGAAACAGTTCTGGCACTGGAACCGGTTTGCAAATCTCTCTGTGTGGCTGGTGCTTCCAGCTGGGTTTGAGAGCTGAGCATGTTACGCTCCAAGGCGCTCACTCTAACCATGGCTTGCTGTTTGCAACCTGGCTGGGAGACCCCTGTGCCGGCAGAGCCCTGCAGGAGTCAGTAACGACCCTCGATAATCAGTGGCTGGTTTGCTTGTACGTAGCTAGCTATATCAATGAAGTCTGAAAAATGAAATCTGATTCTCTTAAAACCTGGAGAGACGGCTTTTTACATACTGTCCAGGCTGACACCCAGTTTTGAAAGACTTTGTGGTAAATATATATACAGTGGGAAATAAATACAGTTGGAGTGCAGTTGAAAGGTAACAAACCTTCATCCACACAAACACTTCACTTACTATTTTTCTTTCTTAAAGTAACATTAAGTTAAAGGCTGAAAAAATTTTTCAGAGTCGCTTTCTATAATACATGATCATCAGGGTCTAAATGTAAACAATTGCATTTTAAATGTAAACAAATAGCAAAAAATTCTTTTTATTCCAAGTTTGGAAAGGTTTTTGGTGTTTTGTTTTAAAATCTATATTCCATTTAGTTTATTAGCATCAGTAAGTAATGAATGTATCAATTCAACAAAGATGTGTACCTTAACTCTAGTCTTATTGGGATCTGATGTGAGCAGTTCAGTGTTAGAATTTTTAAAATTGGGCAGTATTCTAACAAGAGTCTGAATTCTTTTTCATTCAAATTTTTATCTGTTTCTGATTCAGGTGTAAGGATGTGAAAGTACCCAAACACAAAATAGACAACTGCAAATCTCTTTTGTATTTTGCAGATTTTAGGTGACTGTGTGTTGGCAGGAAATTACATCAAGGCATCACATTCCTTTTTATTCTCCATTTGTGTTACTCAGGAGTTGCAGGGGCAAAGTCATACAACACATAACCCTTTTTTTTCACTTTCTTATCTGGGCCAGCCTTTCCTGTGACACAGGCACCCTCCTGCGAGCTGCAGGTCACGCGGGTGGTGTGTTGGGAGCGTTGGAGCCCTGTTCTCACATCTTACACGGGATCCTTTCCTCAAAGGCAAAGCCTGGGCACAAGAAGGAGAAGAAACAAAATCTCTCCTGCTCTCAAAGCTGTGCAGTGTCTCTCTGCCAGCGTGTGCTTACCTTGTTCTCATTCTCCTTGCGCTGCTCATCCCATTTATCAGCCATCCCCTGGCCTGTGTGATTGGGACTGACAGAGCAACGACTCCCTCAAGTAGAGTTTTATTGGCTCCAAAAAGAGCTTTTTAGAATCTCATTCATCTAATAAATTTGCAAGCATGAATGCAAACCCAAAAGACAACAGTAGTAATATAACTAAGGCTTCCCCATACATATTTTTCTGCTAATTAACACTGTTCAAAAATATAAAGCTATGACAGTAAGCATTAACGATGGAAATACCTATTCCAGTTCTTAGATATCTTAAATAAAGAATAAAATTAAAGAATAGCTTTGGTGTGCAATTTCCTAGCTTAGCTACTAAAACTGACAAAAATATCTAAATCCTTATTATTTTTTTTTTTTTTTAGCTAGACTAAGACATTGGGAATTTGTAATTTGTTAGTCATGGAATAATATACAAATTAGAGTTTATTGTCATCGGAATTAACTGAGAATTAACTGAAGTTGCAAACTTTCCGTCTTTTATGAATTTTTGCTTACTGAAAAGGGAGTCTGTGAGAAACAATGCACTGTAGCAGTTATGACTAGAGTTTGCAGCAGTCTGTGTTTTACCCTGACATATTACCACAGAAAAATGATACTAAAACTTAGTCCAGTAGGATTAACTATGCTGAACAGTAGGGGGGGTCCCACCACAGTGTCCATCCTTTTTGTAGCTGTTTAGCTACCAAAGGTGTGTGCGTTTAAATGATTGCACATTGTTTTACTCAGTTTCATGTATTTCTAGAACATACATTCTCTGTTAACATAAGGTGAAAAGCTGCTATTTGGAGTGGGGCAGAAGTGGGTTCGTTCTGTGGGTTCTCACTGCGTGAAGCAGTAAGTGCTGTGGAGTGGAGGAGGAGGTCAGGAACACATACGGTCACTGGTATAATTACTTTAAATTCACAGAGTATGCCCAGAGAATAAAGTGTTCCTACTTTACTAATAACTAATACCTGACTAACATCTAACATTTGTTCTACTGGGTTTGATAGCAGTGTTAATTGTTTTTCCAGCTCTGAATTATAATTAGCAAAGATATAATGGTAATGTTTTCTGTTAGCAAACAGTGGAGAAACTGAAGTTGGCTTTTTACCAACATTTGGGCCTTGTTACCTCAACTTTTATGGAAGTCCGAGAGAATATACTGGATTCCCAGACCCATATGATGAATTAAACTTTGGAAAGGTTAGTTTCTTTATTCATTGTTTTTAATAAAAGAATTAACCCCAATTCTTTTTAATCAATGAATGAAATTCATTTTAGTATGTTTTTGTTTCACATTATGCTCGCTTTGGTGTTGCCTTCTGAATAGTATCTTATAATTGTGATTAATAAGGAAGTATGGTAGTTACATCCTTGTTTTTCTAAATTTTTTTTCACTTCTAGTGTTAATTAAAGCCAACTCTTTATTTCCTTTGTTCAAATATGTCCATCCATGCCTCTGCAAGATTTTTGAGAACACTTCTGTGAATACAGAATCATAAAGAAAGAGTATGCTACTTTTGGACAAATGTGTGAAATTGGATTCAATGTGTGATTATGTTGCAGGGAGAAGGAGTTGCTTACAGAGGAAGAATTCTGGTCGAACTATCTACAATACTTGAAAGCAAACCTGTTAATAAAAAGTTAGAGATGATTCCTAATGATGACTTACTGGTCGTTGAGGTAAATCCTTGTTTTATTGTTGCTATTGGTAGTGGGAACGTGTCTTGGCTGGTTATTTTTGGAGAATGATCTAGCTTAGTAAAACTGAAACAATTTAGTTGAATCGCAGAATTAAGAGAGGTGGTTATTAATGGTGTGGGTACAAAAATGTCATACACTTGTAGCATTAAATGTTAATTAGAAAAATTTTTATAATCTCAAATACAGGAATTTATTATACACACATTATAGCTTTTTGGTTGCTTCTCAGAAACTAGTAAACATATTAAAATTATTATTTCCATTAAGCAATTGCTATGGCTGTCTCTAATCGTGGAACCTGTTTTACAAATCTTGAAATGCATCTAAAAAGGTTCTTTTTGTAGAAATACCAGCGGCGGCGGAAGTTCTGCCTGGCTGCGGTGTTCCACTCCGCCACCATGCTGCAGGACCCCGGGGAGCCGCTCCAGTTCGAAGTCAGCATCGGTAACTACGGCAACAAGTTTGATACCACCTGCAAACCCTTGGCATCCACAACTCAGTACAGCCGAGCTGTGTTTGATGGTAAGGATGCCGCTGGCGTGGGGATGAAATCATGGAATGTGCTCTTTTTGAGGAGCTTTGGGAATAACAGCTTGAAATGCACTAAAAACCTATTGAAAGTGTGACAGAAAGAACGTGTGGCTTTTTACAGCTTCTGAGATGAAGTTACATTTATGGAATACGTGCTGCAAAGGCTACTCAGGTTACCAGACAAATTTTCACAGAATTCGGTGAAATCTTTTGACCATGTGCTAAATGTGCACAGGAAAATTGGCTAGAAAAAGATCACGTTATTTTACAGATATCTTAAAAACTAGGGATTAAATACCCTTTGAACATTCTGATTTAGAATAAAAGAAAAACTTGTTTTTAAATGGGGTGTCTGGCAGCCTAGAAGAAAACAACCTAGCTAGGTAGGTCACAGAAAAATGTATTTTAGCTATAGCTTTTTTATTAACCACAAACAGTAGGAGTTCTTTTTTCCTGTGTACTAAATTAAGTAATCAGGTTTACTCTGGAAAATAATTATTTGAGTATTTTATTTCAGAGATACACTTATATTAATGTGCTATCTACATTGGTAAGTTATGGGAAAGAATAATGAGCATGTTAACAGATAATTTGTTGAAAAAAATCCATTGGATTTGGAAGCAATTTGAAGTAAAAGTTTACCATCCAACAGATGCTACAGTGGCTGAAAAATAGCAATCCTTTGATGAGTTTGGACTAGCTTGTGTGTTCTTGGTGAAACGTAGTACATCAATGAAACAATTACAGCAGCTTGTGCAGCGTGCATCTTGCCATGAACTCTAACTCTAATGCACAGATGTTTCTCCCCAGGTAACTATTATTACTACTTGCCGTGGGCAAACACGAAGCCAGTTGTTACGCTGACGTCCTTTTGGGAGGACATAAGTCACAGATTAGACCCCGTGAATGTAATCCTCCACATGGCTGAAAGACTGGTGAGACACTGAAGATCTTTCTTTTGCTGACATGCTTTTCATTTTACTTTTTTTTTATTTGGAGGTGTTATTTGGTAGTCAAAAAGTGACATTTTGAGCAAATTATGGAACACTTTTCTGACACTTTTCCCTTGTTTTTTCCTATTTAAAATGAAACATAGCTCAGTGAAACACATGGCACTACTGATCGTAGGTCTGGATTCTGGAAAGGCCCAAAACACTCCTGCTTGAATCTGCAGGGAATTCCTGCGGGAAGGGAGCATCCTCAGTGGTGTTGGGGGCACATTGACTCTGTTTTGAAGTTAGGTGCAGTATCATGTATTGTTAAATACAGTGAGAAAGAACATAGGAATAGTTTTGTAAAATACGTATCAAGTTAGAACACCTGAGGTTTTTTTTGATTGGGCTTTTTACATACAAATAAATAAGATTAAAGTCTTGAAACTCATATTGACCGTGAAGTGCTATGGAAGTTTATAAGTGCAAATCCTTTTCTTTTAAATTCCTCAGCAATCCAACTTAGCTGCCTTAAAATCAGGAATGCAGGCTAAAATGCCTGAAAACCGATTAGCTGAGATGTGGCTGAAGCTGATTGATGAGCTTGCAGAAGATATAAGGTAAAAGTACCTTTTTTATCTCTTATGTTATCACTCTAGGTCTGCTCAGAATCTTCACTATTGCCTTTAGTAAGTCAGAAAACAAATTCTAAGGACTATAATCAGATTAACCCAATGAACTGACCTGAGAACTGGCATTCCAAAAGTCTCTGAAAGTAGTAAACCAGCATGGATATTGCCAGTGAAGTCATCCATCTAGTTTTGTAATTCTCCATTATCTTAGTCACTGTCAGTAATAAACCAGCATTTCTTGAAAAAATCTAAAGCAGGACCATTCTGAAAATGTGAATTTGTGGATCTCTGCTGCCTTTCTACCATCTTGCCGCCTTTAGAATTCATCATGTACCTTTTTTTGACCCATGTTTCAATGTTGTTTCTGAAATTGAAAAGGGAAGAAATTCTGTGATTTACTGGTAAGCCCAGAATAAAAACTTTAAAAGCTATTTAAGGCCTAAGGGCCATAAAGATGATCTTTTTGAATAAGCCTTAGTCAACATGTCTGTATGTACATGTTCAGAGAAGGCAATAGGAGTCAGCACTTAAGTTTTTGAAGGAGACTAAATACTAAATAGAGAGGAAGGAATTGTATGAGAAAGAGACATTAATAAAAGGAGACATCGAGGTGGGGAGAGACACTTTAAAACATTAAACAAGTGGGTGGTGAAACAGCACAGGAAAAGGAAGGAGAAAATGAGCAAACAGTTATTATCCATTAGAGGAAATAGCAGAGAATGTGAAATGATAGAACAAATTCATCAAGCTGTAGAGCCAGTATAAAAGTGAACAGAGAAAAAAGCAAACAGTGGAGATCAGTATACACCAGCAACGAATTATGTGATAGAAAGCTTCTGTCAAAATATAAACTGGTAACTTCATAGCGTACCTGCTGGGACGGGGAAGAAAGCAGAGAGAAAGAGGTGACGTGCTTCAGGAAAGCCAAATGTGAAGGGCAAACTACTGTCGCCTGGATCCATCTAGGGAGTGTAGGAACTTTGAGCGTTATATCAGTTATGTCAGGCCATCCTCCAGACACACACCTGCACTGTTAGTAATTCACTCCTTTATTTTGTCAAATATCACTCAACAATTACGGAGCATTAGCACCTAGATATATCCACCAAATGAGCTTCCTGTTGTTCATAGGATACAATGCTCTTTATGATATTTTTTCAGCAAACTTATGAAACCTGTGTCAAAGACATACTTCCCTGTGTTGAATTCATAGAACAGGCTTCCTTGCCATGCTAAAGTTTAAATGAGTTAGGAGTCTGTGAGAGTTTTCAGTGCACTACTTAAACCTAAAATGAGGTGACTTCCTGGAGGCTCTGATCTGGCACATTGGATTCATGTGTAAGTGCTGGCACCAGGGCAGGCAGCACCTGCATCCCAACTGGCAGAACTAACTATGGTGGGAGGCACAACAGTCGGCGTGAAGCTTTTGCAGAATCAAAGCCCTTAGAAGTGCATGGCTTGTCATTAAAAATAGGTCAGAGTAGAGTCAGTCTTTTCACACTTGGAAGTGTCTTTGGAAATATTTTTTTAAAGTATCATATTAAATATAGAGATATAGTTATTGGTCTTCGAAAAGCTGCCTTTTTCTCAAACCTCCACCAACTCAAAAACATTCATTTTTCCTGGGCTGTGCTGTGATGCCAGGATTTCTTGGTTCCACTGAAGTTACTCTGCCCTCTGGTGACTCAGAAGTTGTGTGTCATGGATTTCTGTGAGAGTTCTTCAACGTTTTCATGCCAGAGGGTTAGATAACTGTGGTCATAGACACACAAGCCATATTTGTTTATTGAGATTCTGAGAATTTACAGTTTCCGGTGAAGGAAAGGAACCTAATCTTGGTCTGAAGGCACTGATTTTGTCTTTGAGATGTACCTTCTGAGACAATGGTTCTCTAATGTGAATATCCAGGGACAGGGATGTTGCTTGGTTAGCAGCAATTACACTAAAGCACACATCTGGAGCTATTCTAGGTCAGTACTTATTGTGTAAGCACAGCATTTCCCTTGCTTGCTGTAAACACTTTGTCAGGAGGAAATCTCTGCAGAAATAGATGCTCTAGCACTATTTGGGTGGGTTTGGATCACAGGAAATAAAGGCACTCAAGCTGTTCCCACTCTATGCGTGTCCACATTTAGTGCGGGGCTAAATAAAATCCGCTTTGATTATTAACCATAAGAAATATTCTCTTTTCAGTAAACCATTTCCGCTCATAGAAGGCAAATCTAATATTACAGTCCTTGACACTCAGATAGAAAAGCTACGCCTCAAGTCTCTCAAGCAGATTAGAGAAGCAGCAGCGAGGATGAGGGATGAAGCTACTGATGTCAAAGCCACCCTGACAGAAATTGAGGATTGGTTGGATAGATTACTGCAGCTGAGTGAAGAGGTGGGTACTGCGCAATAGCAGCGACTCAGTTTAGAAACAGCTATCACAAACAGGTGTGATGTTCGTTGCTGATTGAGCAATATGCACTCTCCTTGGAATAGTAACTTTAGATGCTGTGAAAGCAAACATGTTCCCCTCCACAGTGAAGATGGACTTAAATTTCACTGAATTTCACTGAATTTTTAGAGTTGGAAGGGACCATAGAGATCATCTAGTCCAACTCCCCTGCTGAAGCAGGATTGCCCAGAGCATGTCAGAGCATGTTACTCAGGACGGCATCCAGGCGGGTCTTGAAAATCTCCAAAGGGGACTCCACGACCTCCCCGGGCAGCCTGTTCCAGGGCTCTGTCACCCTCACCGTGAAGAAGCTCCTTCTCATATTTGAGTGGAACCTCCTACGCTCCCTCAAACTGGGTTTGTTCATTGCTTATTAGAATGAAAATTGCTGAGAGTAGCTTGGTTTTGGCTTGGCTATTTTCACTTGCAATTGAGCAAAACTGCAACCGATTTTTCAACAATATTCAGCCTATGTGTCAAAATACAGCTCTGTTTGTGCTGTAAACTGAGCAAAACCAACCCAGCGCTGCCGGGAAATGCATTCGATCCTTCTGCACGCTGAGCATACGCAGACGCGCTCGTACCGTCCCCAGCTGAGGTTGGGGTGCTCTACCTGAGGGAATGAGGTCACATTTTTCAGAAATAGTAATTTCAGGAGATGCCAAACAAGATTTTCCTGCAGCTGTTTTGCAGTTCTCTTTGCTAGATGAGAACAGCTGAGAGAAGTCACCAGCAAAGCAGCCTGAGCCCCTTCCAGCGCACGGCGAACCTGGGCCAAGGGACGCAGGCTTCCCTTTTGCATTTTCTTTGAAACGATACCTCTTTTGTTGTTGTTTAATTTCTCCTTTCCAGTTCAGCACCAAGGCAACTTTAGAATAATAATATTAATAAATAAAAAAAAAAATAATCCACAGGAATCAAACGTAATGATTGCAGCACGGCCCCTCCGCACTCCGTGTGGCCGGGCCCTTAGAAGACCTCCCCTGCTATGTTCTTATACAAAGGGAACTATCTGCTCCCCACATCTGGCATTATATTTGACTGTCCTCACATTAAAATTAAATTCTGATAAAACCAGGCATAAAGGCGAAAGGGTTAGTAGGAAACAGTTCGCCACAGTATTGATGAGAACAGCTTGCAGCTGGAAGCCTGAGATAACACAGTTTGTCACAACGCTGTCACACAGCTGCCTGCATAATGAGGTAAGGAGGGGGGAAAAAAAAAAACCCTCTTTCATTTGTTATCAGTAGAAATCTCGAAAAGAGATGCATCATTTAGAAGTAGCCTGACTAATGGTCAAGTTCTACGGGGATGCAGATGGGATGTGGAAAATATTCCCCACCAGCAAAGCCCCGGGCTCCATCGTCCGCAGCAGCTCGCGGGCCGTGCCAAGGAGAGGCCGGGGCGGCAGAACCCTCCTCCCCGTGAGGCAGCGACTCGGGGGCTGCGCTGGGGCTTTAAAATGCGGCAGTGGCGAAATGCAGTTGTTAAAAGTGATTTTGTTAGAACTGCCACCCTCATGCCTCTCTTTAAAAAGCTGCACACTTAGGGCACCGGGTCTAACTCACACCAGCGCAACTCCTAATTTAGGCTGCTGGCAGAGAAGACTCATCCCCGTAAATCTTTTGAAATACTTATGCCACATTCTTGCAACGTATAGATTTATTAAATTTTAAAAAAGTAATTGGTTTAAAGCACCATTTCCCCTTTCTTTTCCAAGACACAGCCTCAGAATTTCCAGCCACCCTTTCAGTGTGGAAAATGAGGCAGATGCCCCACAGGAGCTGCTGGAGGTGGGACCAAGGGTCCATCTATCCCAGTATCCTGCCAAGGATAGTGGAAAAGGCATGATCCAAAGGCACCCACCACTAACCTATTGATCAGGAGAGTTTCTTCTTATCCCCAATATTCTGATAAGGCTGTTAGATCCGCAAAGGGAAAAACATGTCCTGAGACAGACTTCTACCAAGAACAGTTTCTTTCGATGGACAACATCAAGGCAGGAAGTCAAGCAGGAAAACCTCTCACCAACTTCTCGCCATCAACTCAGATGGCTGGATACAAAATTTGAACTGATCCAAATACTTCTGTGTGCCAGTTCCAGCTATTTGTGAGCTGTCACAAACAGTCACCCGCCACTCAGAGCACCTGCAGCCGGGGAGGAAGGGTAGGAATGGCAAAGGACAGCAAAGACTTCCAACAGCAAGATGAATCGCAATCTGTTAAACCGGTTTTGACAGGTAAAACTGGGTACATAAGACACAAAGGAGAGAGGACATGGCACCAAAGATGCCAACTATTGACTGTGACCTTTTACAGAAGAACACTTTCGTTGCACGAATAAGTTGTCTACGTAGTTAAAAGGCCAAGCAACGCTGAAGGTATTTTTTCTCCCCCTTGCCAAATGTTAATTTGCACTGAGCGACTCACGGGGACTTTCCAAGGATCACAGCCTTCCACAGAAATCTCCTTCATACCTCCACTGAATTGTGAAAAACAGTTTTTATGATTTAAAGGGAGTCATATGTATTATTTCTTCTGTCTCTCTCCATTTCTAAAGACATCAGAGATGGTTAGGTGATTTTGATGTGTCTCTCCCCCCTCTTTACATTCCTCACGTGTTGCTCATTTTCTCCATTCCGTTTGGGTTACAAGCCATCCTCTGTCACGTCCTGTTTCATGATCCTTTACCCTTGTACTCCGAATCGCTGTTTCACTTCAAAGGGGGGTTCCACCTCACAGAGGAGAGAAACAAGGGCATCTCCAGACAACACTGCACTGATCTACAAAGCTGTTACTGCAGCAGAAGGAACGTGCCCTCTTCACACGTGCTACATCAGCTCCTGCAAACACCGCAATAACAAACATTTCTTATTTTAAGAAGGTTTTTCTCCTTGCTATTTCTCTAGACTTTTTGAAAGACGGATATAGATTTGAATTAATTTTATTTGCTTAAATTTTTTGGTTTTGAAGCAATCCCTTTATAAAAAGGGAAATTAAGAGGAAAAATAGGAAAACGGCATACTAAAACAGGAAAATGGCATGACTAAAACTGACTGTGGTTAAAGAGTGATAATTTAAAAGCAAAAGCTTCATAGTAAAGGAAGGCAAATTCTAATTAATTGAAACAGCAACACAAAAGTTCCCCTCCTTTCAATCAAATCTTGCAAACACTTTCATGTAAGTCCCCAATTCATGATATATTAATCAGATTTTTGCACTTTACTGTGAACGATGCCCTGACTCTACAGTACCTTCCGCTCTTACACTTATGGATAGAGCTATGCTGGCTCTACGAAGAGTTTTAGAGTGTTTTACAGAAAAGAAGAAAATACCATGTGAATCCATGATAAGGTTGCCCCTAAAAAATCTCTTCCACCATCTATTCCACCCCCTGCAGCCTACACCCAACCCATCCATACTGGACTTGGCAGTTTTAGAAAAGCCCTGTGGACTCAGTGCCTCTGCCTCTGGGCTTCCCTTTATTTACAGACCTGATGGAGGAAGACAAAGGAGACATCAGGAACTGGGAAATGTGACTTTGCTTCTGCTGCTCTTGAGCTTTACGTGTCCTCATGCAGGTACATGCCAAAGGAAGAGCAAGAAGTGGGATCTGAGATGTGCCTGCTGGAGCCCCTCTGCTGTGAGGACAGGCTGAGAGAGTTGGGGGGGGTTCAGCCTGGAGAAGAGAAGGCTCCGGGGA
>JAOXJK010000002.1:22097071-22112927 GCA_025774025.1 Xenus cinereus
TAATGATGGGACTGCCATTTTCTCATTAGCTCCTGCTGATGTAACAGAATCCTTTACTGAAGTATTTCCAGACTTATTTTTCTGTCTCCATACACAGCAAATATTTGGAAAACTACACAGGATAAAAACTGGACATATTTTTCCATTTCACTCATTTAAATCCTAAATAATTTCCTCTGTCTTTAAAGGAGAACATCATAAAAACTGTGTTTCATGATAAAATCTTGTATAGGAACATGTGTTCTGCATTAGCTAGCGGGGTTTAATGTTTTCATAAAGCTTCACATCTCTAATATTTATCTTTCTTTTGTGACCATAAAATTGTTTTCCTTCATTTTAACCAGGATATTGTTTTTGTCTCTCAACAATTCAATAGCATGAATTGTCTAAAAACAATCAGTTTATCTATGACCTCCTACAAGGGGTTTCGATATTGAGGTCTCATAGAGCAAAAGCATCTAGTGTAAAGTCTGTAGTAGAAAATTAAACAACGTCCAGGAACATTTCAAAGTGCTGGAATGCAGTTTTCTCTACCAATATTTGAGCAGTGCCTGGCATACTTTTTGTTGTGACAACTAGCACACCACAAAATAGTTTCTGAGTGTGATTTGGGAGTTAAGTGTCCCTGCAACTATTCCCAGCAGTCAGCTGGTGCTCATTCCCACTGGTTTTGAGGCAAAGGGGATTTACTAGCCTTTCCATGAGATGAGCTTCTTTGTTGGGAACACCCTAAATTACTATAAACATTAGATTGCATCATGTCTGGCTCTTATTTAGGAGGATGCTGTCAAGAAAACTGAGTCTGTACACTGGTATGCTTTGTGAGATTTTGCATGATAGAGTAGGAAGGCCATGTTTATAATCAAGAAAGTTTAGTTTTCTCTCGTCTTAACAAGCCATGGCTGACCAGATATTTCTTCTTTCAAAGAAGGAAACTTCTAATTCTTTTAAAATCTACTGCAATCCATTATATCTTATCATCTTGTTTCATTTGCTTTCCTGTCTAAAATTTCAACTGTTCCTTTCTTTCCGTGTAGTTTACTTCTAAGTATTCTGAAAGGGTTTTCTTGAGCTTTATAATGAATACAACCAGCAAAAACAATGTTACAAATATTATGATCAGATAGAAGAACACGTGTTTTTCAGTTATATTTTGTGCATATGTGACTTCATACGGTGTTGGAGTTACCTGGCGTTTGTTGGTCTTTAAGGTATATCAAGTGTTTAGTTATAACTGGGTTGTGCTTTGGAAAGGACAACACATTGGTAGTAGTGACAAATTTTTATTACAATTATGTCAGTATGTGTGCATTACAGTAATTTTATTTTTAAAAGTTATTATTTTACTAAAATTATATTTTTTTTCTTTCTTATCAAGGTAATACGTCAAAGTACAGTTTGTGGACATTTTTCTTCTCATTAAAACTTTTACTGCTTTCATGGGCTCTTATGAGTATTACCACCAGCTGTTTTCTTAATGTCAAATTGAGTTTCTGACTGCTGTAACAGACAGTTGTGCAGACTTGTAAAAAAACAGAATTCTGTACATCTTTGGATATCAAGATTTCAGTGTGTGACTTCTGTTTGTCACTTTAATAGTCAGTGTGGGAAATAACCCCTCTGCAATTTGTAGAATCAATTCTATTCTGTTTAATGTGACAGTGTTTTGTCCTTTCCTTTCTTCCAGAATTGCAAGTCACATTGCTGGTTCAGGGCCTGCAGGATCTATGTTGTACTTCCACACTTGTTAGCCAGAGTAATCAACTTCTAACAGACTTAAATCTGCTTGTTTCTGTCATTTTTAAATTTTCAGCAACATCTTAAGTTTTCATCTCAGTACTCTCATAATTGGTTTTCACAACATTGTAGAAATATTTTGGAGTTTTGTCTTTGTCATTTCTGCTTTGAAAAGTAACTGATTTTTTTAAAGAAGAGCAGTTAATTTGGCAGACTTGAAGCTGGCATACAGAGGTGTGCACAGAACTGCCAAGAGGCTCTTTGACTTCTGCTAAAAGTCCTGTGGTGACCTACCCGTAAGGTGGAAGCACTACCAGCACCTACGTATGTAGCAGGTCAATCCAAAGCATTAGTATTTGGGATCAGTCACTATAGTCGTGATAAACGAATTGAGATACAAAACATCTCTGTAGAAATTTGCAAAAGATACAGAAACTATGTTTTTTAATAGAACTTACTTGCTTTCCAACAACCTCAATGGTATTTTTAATGATGATTGTTTCAGAACTAAATATTGTGTTACTTGCAAAGTAAAACAATTTCCTCTCTTTATCATAAATTCATGTAAATTATTGAAGTGATAAATCCTTTGACGTAAATCCTAATATATGTTTCTGTCATCTAAGCATTAGATTAGTTTAACATTCTGTTAATAACCATTCTTACCTTGCTTTTCCCCACAAATACTGCACAGCCACAGAACAGCATGCCTGATGTGATCATCTGGATGATCCGAGGGGAGAAGAGGCTGGCGTATGCTCGAGTTCCCGCACACCAAGTGCTCTATTCCACAACGAGCCCCGAGTCCTCTGGAAAATACTGTGGAAAGACCCAAACAATCTTCTTAAAGGTACTTTCCCCCCCACTCTTAAAAAATAATTAACTCCCTAAACTGTGATGCCTTCTGACATAAGCATGGAACACACAGACAAATTATGAACAAGGTGTCAAAACTCAGGATGGATTGAAAGCAGCTGCATGAACCTTCCTCAAAGTGTCCCAGAAATTACAGTGTGAAGTTCATCAGAAGGCAGTTAGAACCAGCATCAGCCCCTAACTCTGAGGCTTTTCTGAAAGAGCTCCAAATTGCGATAGGAGTTCTAAAGTGTGGCTGGGGCTGGTGTTTTGGGGTTGGACGTGAATGGAGACTTTCAGAGGGAATAACTAGTGTAAGCCAGAGAAGTTCCAAAAACCTATTAAAAGTTTTGGATGGTTTTCTGCAAGTAACACAGGGCATGTCTACACCCAGCAGTTCCCTGGTGTGTTCTCTGGATTGAGTCTTACTCTTGAACAGGAATTACTTTCTCCATTTAAGTTTATCTTATCTTTAATTGGAATAAACTTAACCAGAAAAAAGGCAATCTGACTGTTGGACACTGGCATTTACAGCATTTGTCGGTGTACTGGCAGTTACGTTGGTAAACGCTTCAGTCCAGCCAAGCCTGTATCTTTGTGGGTTTATGGGCACCCTCTGACCACGCGCGTTACAGCGCGTTGTTCCTGCATTGAGCGACCCATTCCGACTGCCCTCTGCATCTCTGAGTGTCCTGATCACAAACACTGAAACCAACACTGGCGTTTTAAGCTATTGGCATAACTAAAACCTCATTGCTGGATGAAACCTGGGAAAGAACATACAGGAACAGGGATGATCCTACTGTTAGAGTGTTTGGTTTTTACATGCCCCAGGCAGGTACCATTTAATTCATGTTTTCTTCCTGAACTATTTATTAGTGGGTTTTGAGGAAATACAGTATAGGAAGAGATAAATAAGTCATGTATTATAACTCATATCTCTCTCTTCTTGTGTATATTTTACTGAAAGCTACAATACCTGCATAACATAACAAAGAATAACATTTTTTGTTTGTGTGCCAGTACCCACAGGACAAGACGAAAGATGTCAAAATGCCTGTGGAGCTGCGGATTAACATTTGGCTTGGTCTCAGTGCAGTGGAAAAAAAGTTTAATAGCTTTGCAGAGGGAACGTTCAGTGTTTTTGCAGAAATGGTATGTCTGTTGTTGCTTTCTTACTTCAAACTTGGATGTGAGTGTTAGGAATTCAGTGAAATTGGAGCTCTTCTGAATGTTTTTTTGCACGCCGGGCAGAAAGGGAGAGTAGTACTTAATCTACTGAAACAAGTAGACCCCGTTCCAGGCACTTAATGATCAAGTCCATTGTGCCCACCAGATGAAATTCAGCAGAGCAGATTCTGAACTGGTTAATCAGATGAAAATCTAGCTAACTCCAGTGATTTCAAAGACATTTATTTTAGATTTTTATCAGTGTAATTAAGATTGGGATCTAGATCATTATGTTTTGGCATGTGAATAACCCTTTTATTTTAATTGCTTCTTCACTTCTACAAATGATACTTGGATACAAGCGGTTTTGCTTAATAATGGTTCTTTTGTAGCAGTAGAAAATTTACTGTTACAGGAAAAACTGGTAAAACCCAGTAGATTTTGCTGACAAAAGGGTATAATATGGTAACATTTCAATGGTAGAAAATTTGGAATAAAAATGCTTGAAATAGTCCCACAGCATATAATAGAGACTTTGAAGGATAATGGTAAGTGGGAGGTGTCTTTTATGTTCCCCATCACCTAACGGTGCATGTAATCCAGTGTCAGCGTAACAGCTGTGTCAGCACTGCACCTCTGCTGGAACCGTCACTAGTGCTGTAGTCAGGCACTTACAGAGTCAAAGCCATTCTTTACGTCTGGAGTTTGAGAGGCTATTGAATATCTCATTTTTTGTTCTTCATACAGCAATCCAGCAGTTTTACAGAAAACTCAAGACCATCATAAATTACGAATAATCCCATTAGCATAAAGGAAACTGCAGTACATAAACTGGGCTCCCAGCAGGCTGGTACCTTCCATGAGAAGACTATGATTCAGTTCTACATGTTACAAAAGAAGAGATTATAAGTAGGAGGAGATTTGAGGTGGAAAATAACGAGAGGACCATGCATTTAGGAAACAGAAGAAATTTGTTTGAATAATGTAATGGAATTTTATTTAACAAAACTTTAATTTGGAGGAAGTCTGACTGTGGTTGTAGAGAGGCATTACGTTGAGAAGACAGTTTAGTTTAGCAGTGGAATGAAGGCAAGAAATTAATGATGACATTGCAGAGTAATGTGGGAAGGGAGTATTTAATCTCAGAGAAAGGAAACATAGTAGAATGTTTCAGTTGTAACTGTTACTTAAATATTTTTATTTTTTTTCCTCCTAAAAGCTTTTTATTATTCCTGAAGTACTGATTTTTTCTTTCTTCTCAAACAGTATGAAAATCAGGCTCTTCTTTTCGGGAAGTGGGGTACCTCAGGCCTTGTTGGTCGCCACAAGTTTTCTGATGTCACGGGAAAAATCAAACTGAAAAGAGAGTACTTTCTACCCCCAAAAGGCTGGGAGTGGGAAGGAGAATGGATGGTTGATCCTGAAAGAAGGTCAGAGTTTTTTAATTTTATACATGCAGGAGTAGAGGAGTTCAATCTCAGGTTGCAGAGTAAAAGCTCCTCTCTGTTTTCTTGGCTGAGACAGAGATTTTAAGATTAACTGTGTAGGACAGCAAAAGCCAGCCAATAGTGAAAGCTCGTTAATACCACTAAAATTGACATTACCTTTTTAAGAAAGTCAAATAAAACATACAACAGGAAGGATGCATCCGTTTCCGAGGAACCAGCTTGGGGTTTAGAAGTGCTGGGAAGTGCTGATGGGTGCATTGCTTGTATCCTCTGTGTCTCAGTGCCTCATCTTTAAAAAAGGGATAGTAGTAGTTTCCTGTTCCTAGAAAGCTACTGTGAGGATCACTCGTGTCTGCGTGAGGTTCTGGGGACCTGCTGTCATGGCTCCAGACAAGACTGTTAGACAGCTACATCTTCTATAAAAAACAGTGCATGAAAAATAACTGCTATTATCTGATCCATTTTAAAATCATATCAGTTTATAGGTACGAATGGATGCATTTATTTTCCTATTCAATGAATAGTTTTTATTTCAATGAATAATCAGACATGAAGAAAAGCAATAACAGACATGGAGATATTTTCTCAGAAAATGGAAAAAACCCTTACTGATAAACTGCGTAAGCATGGTTGTGCCTTCCATCTGCTTTTATTGCAAAACAATCTGCATGGCTTTATTTGACCAGCAGATGGCATTTTAGAACGTACTTTAGTGCTCTCGGTTACTCACAAGTGGAGTTGTCTGATTTAATGTTCTCTTTATTTCTTTTACTTGCAAGTTAGAAAAATATTAACCAACTGATTACTTGCCTTGTACAAGGCACAAAATGAAGTACAATGCCAGATGTTAGTGCACAGCTGGATATATGAACATCAGGGGTACCTCTAGCTGTCATGTGCAGTCTGGGGTTTGCTGCACTTAAATATATGATGTTTTCTCTTTTTCCAAGAGGAAATGTTGAAGCAGATCCTGACTAACAGAGCAGTTAAACACTCCTACTTGTCACTCATTCTTAGGAGTGATGGGCCTCCTGTTGCTTACTGCTGCTGGAGCTGCGTCAGCTTTGGGAAGACATTCTAAGGAAATTAGTAGCCCTCGTACAGATGAGGGCTGTGCTGTACTCTGTTAATACCGAGAACTTCCCAAAGTGGACAATCCAGAATTCCAGCACCTGTGCACATTCTTGTACATAGTTTCTCCATATTTTCTGTAGCTAACTAAAATATATTTGCTTTGATATGATGTTTGCTTTGGACTTGCAGCTTGTTGACTGAAGCTGATGCTGGTCATACTGAGTTTACTGATGAAGTGTATGAAAATGAGAGTCGCTACCCTGGAGGGGAGTGGAAAGCAGCGGAAGAAGGTTACACAGATGTGGTGAGACTTATATATTTTTCACTGAATAAGTAAAGGCTTAAGAGAAGGCGTTCTAGGATTTGCTACACAGTGCATTTCATCCATTAATGCACAGAACTGTTATGTTTTCCCTACATAAAAGAACGGAGAAAAAGCTCCACCGCCACGTGAGTTCACGTGTCCTTTTGGATGGATGTGGGAAGATGACGCCTGGAAATCTGATTTAAATCGAGCAGTGGATGAGCATGGTAAGATTTACCATTCGTCTGCCGATGACTGGGATGATCTGCCATAGTCTATACTGAAGGAGGATGCACGTCAAGACTGTAGCAATATCAAGGAAATTTTTGGATAGCAGTTGCTTAAGGAATCAGATAAAATGACATTGAGAAAGCGTTCACTGTTTGCATCTGTTTCTATTTCCATTTTAATCACTGTTCCATCAAACTCACTGTTCTCATTGAGCCTTTCTTGGATCGAAAGGGCCTGTATATGTAATGAATGCATTTAGAAGTGCCTACTAGAGAGACAATCACATAATCTAAGAAACTGTACATGGGTCTTAACTGCAGCAGAGATGACAATTTTGAGTCAAAAGCTTTGACAAATTAAAAAAATGAAGGTGACTGCAAACAGTAGTCTACTAACATGAGAGGTTCCAGTTGGGAAAACTGTATGTATAAACTGTGAGGTTGGAAATCAAACCCTTCCTTGTTTGAAATAAGTTTCCAGAACCTTTTTCCCAAGTCCAGTGTTAATGCAGTCCAGGGGTTAGGGTCAGGCCTGTAAAATGTGGATTAGTAGCAGTAATTGGGCTTGTTTTAGAGAAGTGAGAAGCTTAAGCTGAGAACATTAGGCCTCTGTAATCGCAGCAGGAATATGTGGCAAAGGCAGGTTTGGATCTGTCTGGTAATTTAGCTGGGAGCCTCTAGCCAGGGGACAAGCCACAGGCAATGCCACGCAGTGACCCGGGGGTCTGGGACTTGTGTGTGCTGGTCACACACCGCACAAGGGGTGAGATTCCTGTCTTGTGTGGGGAGAGAGCTGTGCAGGACTGAACAGGATGAAGTCCTAACAGTATGAAACTGGTTATTAGGCAATTCTGAAATTCAAAAGACTTCAAAGTCTTTCTGTGAAGAACATGATGCTGCTCGACAGAGTTTTTCAGGCTGGGGGTACTACTCACCTGACCAGATGATCTTCGTTGAGGCTTGCTTGTGTTTCTGGGAATACACCAACTCATCAATTCTGCTTTAGGATGGGAGTATGGAATTACTATTCCTCCGGACACGAAGCCCAAGTCATGGGTTGCTGCAGAGAAAATGTACCACACGCACCGACGGCGGAGGCTGGTGCGGAAGCGTAAGAGGGATCCGGCTCAAGCGGGAGCAGCAGGAAGGGTAAGAGAGGAGAAAGGCACGCGGAGGCTTGCACGTTGTCACAGCTTGAGGCTTTGGTTATTGTAAATCCACATGAGATTACTCATTTTCTGATCTTGTGTGTTTTCATCATATTCCTTTTCTTTGTCTTTTTTAAATTGGTATTTCCAGCTGTGGTTTGGGAGGGGGTTACTGTGCCTGCCAGAGCAAGTGCCAGGTTTTTTTACATTCATACAACACACTGGATAACAAGGATTTATGCCTTCCAGGCAATGGCGTCATATGAAGATCAGGAAGGATGGGAATATGCTTCTTTGATCGGCTGGAAATTTCACTGGAAACAACGCAGTTCTGATACTTTCCGTCGAAGACGATGGAGACGAAAAATGGCTCCCTCGGAGACACACGGTGCGGCAGCAATCTTCAAACTTGAAGGTGCTCTGGTAAGGGACAGTTTATCAAAAGTCTTTAAAAGTTCAATCTGTTAATTTACAGTAAGTAAGCAATTAAGTATACCAGCTATTTTAGTCCCTGAATTGTTAGATAGATATATAACTGAGGAACTGATACAGTTTATATTGTTTAAATTGTTCAAAGTCTGAAAGGGACCATTAAAGTTGGAGCAGAGACTCTTGCGTAACCTGCTTATTACTTTATTTTTCAAATTCTTTTTATTAGTACATTACATGAGATCTCGAGCAAAAGGCCAAACTACTAGATGAGCCTTCTGCAAGTCAAGTGAAAAGACAGCTCAGGCTTTTCATGTACATGATTTACATGTATTGACATCAGCACAAGAAACCACAGGCACTGGAAGAGCTGCCCTGGGTTAATATTGCGTGTCTGAGCAGCCAGCCAGAAGGAGGAGAGCGACGTATTGGAGAAGTCAGAATGTCATACATCACAAATAGATCATCAGAGTGTAATTAGTCCTTAAGTTCTCAGGTTAACGCAGCTTCATAGAGAAGCTCTCTTTATCCAAATACAAACTGGAGGAAATAGTGTGGGAAAAACAACTATGTTTTTTCTAAAATAATGACTCTCAGCCTGTATAGCATTAACTAAAGTTTGCTTTTTTTCTTGGTTTGTTTCTTTTTTTGCATCAAATGTCAACCCATGATTCATTGATAGCATTTTCTTTCTCTACTTAATTTGGTTCCATAGAGCTTAAAAATCCCTGTTTCAGTTTCTGTTTTGATGGTAGTTCCTGGGCTATTGGCTGGGTGAGGGCTCAGAGCCATTCTCTGCGACAGCGCGGGGCAGGGGCTGGCAGCCCCCCCTCACTAAGGGCCAGTGGGCAGCTCCTGGGTCTCTAGAAGTAAGACATTCTGGAGAGTAAAATGAAATTACTGGATCTGATTTCTCCACAGCTTCAATGGCAACAAGAAATGACCTTGAGACATGAGTAAACATGTTTTAAAGTACATTTACTCATGAAAGTAAATTTCTCCTTGTCCTGGGGAAGAGACGGAAACCTGTGTACTCCCCCACGCAGTCCACTGCTATCAGGTTCTCTCTATGTTCACAAATATGCAGTAACTTTTTTTTCTAATGTCAGGGAGCGGACACGAGTGTTGATGAGGGCGAAGGGAAGAGTTCAGACAAAACCAAGGAGTCAGCTACAACCGTGTTTGGTGCCAACACACCACTTGTCTCCTGCTACTTTGACAGTAAGTTCTTTAACAATTCCTTTCTTAGAATCCACGGCTGTTTCTGCCTGGCCTCAAACAGAATTGTAATCCTTTGTGCTTTACATCTAGGTTTATACACCTTCTGTTCAATTACTGTCTGATCCTTGACAGGGCCCTATTTTGGCTACTAAAAGAGGAATTACAGTTAGTTCCTTCGATATTTCAGTCTACTGTCAAGCAGACATTTTTAGAATCTGCATGGAACAGGAATTCTAAAGCTAAATATTGCAGCATCTGAATTTTAGGCTGTCCTAGATGATGCATTAGGGTCCCTCCATAGCAGTGCAGGGAGCTCGGCCGGCAGAGGAGGTGCGTGGCCAGCTCAGTTTGTGCTGGTTTGGCTCAGGTAGGAGCTCAGTGCAGGCTCAGACTAACGCCTGGCCCAGGGGAAGCAATGAGACCATGGAGCTGAGTTGGCAGAGTGAACAAAATTGTAACTTTGCCAACCTGGACTGGCTAAAATGCCCTGGAATCCCCGCAGTGGGATTCCCCAAAGCAGGGACCCAGACATAGGAGCCACCAGTGTTTGTTAAGAGGAACAGAGGCCTCTCCTCTCCACTCCCAAGACTCCTTTCTGAGGGTC
The DNA here is from genome assembly GCA_025774025.1 of Xenus cinereus. Classification (NCBI taxonomy): domain Eukaryota; kingdom Metazoa; phylum Chordata; class Aves; order Charadriiformes; family Scolopacidae; genus Xenus; species Xenus cinereus. Next base: position 22,107,292 of record JAOXJK010000002.1, read on the forward strand.
TCTGACTGGAACCCTTGTCTTTATTTGGACTCCACAGAACTTTTATCTCCTTGCTGAAAAAGGGTGCCTAAATCTTAACTCTTGTCTTTCAGAAGCTGAGGGAGATCATTGCTGTTTCTTTTAATTAATGACCACAACAGGGTGAAAGCACCGGAGTTCAGAGTTCCAGCTCATTGAGGCTACGAGTGGCTCAGATTTCCCAAGGGCTGAATGTCTTCTAAAGAAAAGCCGTAGTCACTTACCGACGTGCTGTCTTGGGTTTGGGCCTCCTGCACATCTCCCTTTTAAGCTATTCCACCTTGCCTGCAGGGATTTTTAATTTTTTTTTTTAATCTTTTAGCCAGAGAGACAGAGTTGTAATTGGAGTAATTTTGTAGAGCTAATAGCTAAAAATGTGAAACTCCCAGGTCCCCGCAAGTGCTGCGGTGAATACTTAAATTAAGCACAGGAATGCCCATGTCTTGACTCACTTTGGAGGAACTACATTATCCACCATTTCAAACAAGAGGTTTGAATAGAAAGCTCTTTAGATGACCATATGGTGAAAAAAGCCCAAATAACATTAGTGGGTATCTCTCATTTCTGCATTAAGTTGTGTTGGAACAAACGTTCTCAGGTGCTAGCTCGCTGGTATTAGCACACTTCTCACTAGAAAAGCAGAAATGTTACTACAGCTTGTGCTCGAGTTAAAACGTGCAAGGCATTTTTGTAAACGCAAAATAACTTTGTTACAGAAAAGAAGCCTGTATAATGCTGCTAAACTTTTTGTATTTATTTGATACAGGAGTATACACTTACCATCTGCGCTGTTACATCTACCAGGCAAGAAATCTCATGGCTTTAGACAAAGACAGTTTTTCAGGTACAGAAAAATTCTGCTAATCCTGGGTGCAGAAAATCTTCTGCAATTAAGGTGTAACTTGATTTAGCTCTAGAATATCTGAAATCCCTAAGTTCTGTGTGTAGGTCCCAGCTACTGAAACTTTGCCCTAGAGGGGGTCTCAGCTCCATTACGTGTGACCCAGACGTGGTTATCTTGGCCCAGAGGCTGCCAAAAGAGAAGTGTCTGAATGTGCAGCTCCTGCTGCTGCCAAGGAATTCCCAGTGAGGGAATGGGAATTCAAGTAAGGTTGGAATTTCCCAGGCCTGATCCCTCCCCTGCCCTTGGCCTCCCCTCCTACCAGGGCCTGCCCACAGCTCCTGCGCTGGCCCAAGAGCAGGGATGAGGGAGGCTGGAGGGCTGTCAGTCCCCAACAGCCTCTCTGAGTTCAGTATCTCGTAGTAATTGATACTGAGAGGAACCTGTAGAGCACTACACTCTGCTTTACTCATACGCCTGGGTTTTGTTTGTTTATACAGTGTCCCCGTTGCCTGCTATTCCCAGCTCTTGGGTATTCCAGCAGCGTTGTAGCCATTCAGCGTCTTTGTAGTCAGGCTAATTCAATACTCAAGTTATCAGGTATTTAATTGTTGCTAATTAGAATTAAAATTCCACTGGGAAGTCAGAGAACAAATTGAAATTAGATTCTGTAAGAGTATGACTTTACACTTCCTTTAAATAAATTCAGCCAAAGATAAAGATGAAATGGGCGGCTTAGAATTTTCTTTCCTCATCAATCTCCATTTGCATCCTTCTTTCTCTCCCTGTTTTCATTAATAATTGAGTAAGTGTAATGCATTGGTTAATTTCTAACAGAAGCTATAGAGCTATAGATATTTTAGTGCTGTTTCCTGAAAGAAGGGGCGTTTGTACAGCTGCCTCTGTGTATTTGATCTTATTTCAATATGCAGCACTTAAAAGAAATACGAAGAACCAATAATAAATGCCTTTAATTTGCATATGTAGAATTCAAGATGGGTACCTCAGATGCAGTCTCACATAGACCAGCGTATCTACAGTTTATTTTCTTCTAAAACTAGTTTGCAGTTAGCCAAATTTTGTAACAGCCTGATCAGGCAGCTGACCTCCAGATAACCTTCAAAATAGCCTCTAGTCCTTAGGAATTGCCATTTATAGGGGAAATGCTAATGACCCTCATCAAAGTACCTTCCTCCGAGCTCTTGATGAGCTAAAGACCTGCCAAACCCTGGGCCTGGACTGCTCCAGTCCTGTTTCACAAGAAGAGATTGCTGTAAATAAGCACGTTTGAACCCAAAGCTTGATCTGCGCAATGCCGCCTGGGAGAATTGCTTGTTTGGCACCTGGTCAGGGCTCTGGAATGGTTTCTCTGTGTCATTTATGAGGCTCTACACTTCTATATAAATGGGGACAATAAAAAAAAAAAGCTTCTACAGAAGTATTTAAGAGGACATCAGTATAGCCAGTGTTGCATTTTTGTTTGCAGGTTCTCTTTCTGATTTACAAGTTGTTTTACCATTTTCATTTATTACTCTGTTAATCAAGACTTGTATAAAGGAAGCCATTTAGTAATCAAATGGAATTTGCTCCCTTTAATGTAAATTATGTGTATGTGTGCACTTTTGTTTTATATAGAATGGCTTATAGAACTGGTAATGGCAGAAGAAAAATAACACACTGTATTTGATTAGAATTGTGCTTGTGTGCCTTATGGCTCGGTGGGGTCTTGTTTGTAACTATCTGCTTCTGGTCTCCGTGTGGTGTTCCAGATCCCTACGCTCACGTCTCTTTCCTCCACCAAAGCAAAACGACTGAGATCATTCATTCAACTCTAAATCCCACGTGGGACCAAACTCTCATATTTAATGAAATTGACATCTACGGGGACCCTCAGACCGTAGCCCAAAACCCTCCTAATGTTGTCATTGAACTCTTTGACAGTGACCAAGTGGTAGGTGAATGCTTTTTACCCTGATTAGTTTTTATTTATTGATATTAATTGCAAATGACATTACTGGCTCTGATTGCCATTTTGGGCTGCAGGGTAAAGATGAATTCCTTGGGAGAAGTGTTTGTTCCCCCGTGGTCAAGTTAGTGCCAGAAGAGGACATCACACCAAAGCTGCTCTGGTACCCTGTGACAAACAACGGCAAAGCTGCTGGGGACATTCTGTTTGCTGCAGAGCTTATCTTGAGGGACAAGGTATCTGTTTCTTACACATATATATTTTTGTGTGTGTATATAATATAATGTGACATACTATATAGCCTTTCTCAGCGAGTCACAATGTGGAGAATTGTTTAATACTTATTTAAGGAAGATGAGAGGAACTAATACTTGTGTTTGTGTCTTACCAGGGTGGCACCAACCTTCCGATTCTTCCCTCACAACGAGCACCAAAGCTCTACATGGTTCCTCAGGGAATCAGACCAGTTGTTCAGCTCACCGCAGTTGAGGTACAGTTTGCTCTTAAAGTAAGGGAACACATGTACAGTCCCCTCAGCCTCTAGAGCAGAGCTGTGTATCTGCTGGCGCATGTTTCATAGTCAGAAATATGGGGGATTATTGTCTTTAAGTAGTTTTGAGTTTCATTTTTTCCATCAACATTCCTAGAAAAAACACCTTGAAATATTTTGCCTGTCACATTTTATTATTGAAAAGACTTCATTTCTTCATTCCTACTTTTTGAGTATCATCTGAAGCATTTTGGTATCTCTCCCACTTTTGCTTGTGTTGGATTTTATTTTACAGATTCTGGCTTGGGGGTTGCGAAACATGAAAAACTACCAACTGGCCCCTGTTATGTCTCCGAGTCTCATTGTGGAATGTGGGGGTGAAATGGTGGAATCTGTGGTGATCAAAAACCTCAAAAAGACACCAAATTTTCCATCTTCTGTTCTCTTCATGAAAGTTGTACGTTGCAAAAAACTCTATGCCAGCTATCGATACCAAAATTGGTTCTCCCCCACTTGTAAAGGGCAAGAATTTGTTATGAGAGAATGAACAGAAAAACTTGCATATCCTTTTTTGATTTAAGAAATCTGCCAAGCCTGAAAATTCCAATAAAGATCATGTAAACGTCTGTAAGATGTTGATAAATTATAAAATTTTATATGCACAATCCAGTGCAGTATATATATATATTTATTTGAAAAGGCATTGATTTACCTGTAGATGTGCAGCTGCTTTCGCACTGCTCGGATGGGAATTGTGCACGAGTCAAGAAAAATCAAGATTTGAGGCAATTAAAATTATTCTTATTGATGTTTATTGAACTGTAATATAAGGTTAGAAAACTGTACGGCCATAGAACATAGTAGTTCTACGTAGCAGTAATTTAACATAGCAGTAGTTAAATAAATGAAGTAACAGCTCTAACTTAGCGGGGGGGATCTTTATTCTTCATCTTCCTTCTGTTCGCTTTATAACCAACCTCTAACCTTTTGTTTTCAGCTTTTGCCAAAAGAGGAGTTATACAGCCCCTCTCTCGTGATTAAAGTCATTGACCACAGACCGTTTGGGCGGAAGCCCATCGTGGGACAGTGCACTATCGATCTCCTGGAAAGCTTTCGCTGTGACCCCTACACCACCACAGAAGACATCGCCCCCCAGATGAAAGGTAGTGGATGGGAAATGGAAATTCCTACTTCCTTATGAGATGCCAGAATGACCTGTCTTTGGTGTTACCTCAGCCATCTCCTTTTGGGCACGCACTTGGAGCCAATGTTAGCTGAAAGAAAAACAAAGTCTAGCTCAGGGTATTAATTAGTGCAGTCCTCTGTGGGGGGCAAGAGGGGACAGTGCAAAGGCAGGGCTGCGCTCTGCTCTGGGTCCCCGACAGCCCCCGTTCGTATCAGCCTGGCCTTCACCTGCGGGGAGAGCACCCTGCACTGGCTACCAATGCAGTGAGCCAGCAAAACTCGCTGAATACAATGCTGATGTTTTCCTCTATGTTTTTTCCAACTTTCACTCTTTTTAATTCTAGATATCTGAGAAATGCTTGCATATCCTGCACAAAAATATACTGTGTATTTTTAGCCAAAAAATGGCAGTTGCTTTCTTTAGAGGATCAAACACACAGCCAATGAATTATTTTACATCTTCTGTAAGTGTCTGGATTTCCAATCTGATGGAAATGTTTGGTAAGATATTTTCCCGAGGCCGCATTGCGTTAATGCAGTCTTTGGTTTGCAGTGAGCCTGCTCTCGGCTGCGCCGCGCCAGGAGACGGTGATCGAGATGGAGGACACGCAGCCCCTGCTCGCAGCTCAGGTAACCTTTGGCACTCGATGCTGGACTTTCTCCTTCAGAGCGGTGACTCCTCAGGCACTCTCTGGACAGACCTGCCAGAGACACGCAGCCTTCTGGGAAGCCAGGTGGAGCAAAGTTACTTGGTGACAGGAAAGCAAAGGAAATATGTTAATCATTTTTGTGCAGGGTGGAGTTCCCCAGTAGCCTAAGAATGAACCCCTTTGCGCAGTGGCTGCTGGAGGCGTGTGACAGACCATCCCCCAGGTGTCCCCTGGTGCACAGGCCCAGCGGCTCTGGTGCACGGACGGGCAGGAGGCGTGTGCTCTATGCACAGTCAAAGGGTGACACGGACCTTCACTGAGTCCCTGTCACAGCCTGGCCCCTCGCACTGTGACACCATCCACAGCTCATCCCACCCAAACAGGTTTTCTGCAAAACACCTCTTCCCTTTCCCTCTCCTCTCCTCTCCTCTCCTCTCCTCTCCTCTCCTCTCCTCTCCTCTCCTCTCCTCTCCTCTCCTCTCCTCT
>JAOXJK010000002.1:22112956-22131933 GCA_025774025.1 Xenus cinereus
TGCCTTGTGAATCTCTTGACTGCTCTGATTCTTTCAGGACCACCTCAACACAACTTTACTTTCCAGGTAAACAATAATTGACCTTGCAGAATTTTACCCTTCGCTTGAAACATGAGTGAAGACAAATTCCAGACAGTTACACTTTCAAGGAAAAATTTTCAATTATTTAACGACTGTAAAATGTTCCCCTTACCTAGAAGATCTTTTCAAAAATTTCTGGTGGCCTGTTTTTTAAAGGAAGCACAAAAGTTAGACCCTTTAATATAGTAATTTTGCAGGCTCTTAATCCACAACTTTGATTTTTCAAAAAGGCAGAACTTTTTATTTTCTTGCAGAGGTCCCAAAGTAAATACCGAATTTAACCTTTCCAACTCAGTTCTTCTTCATCTCTTCTTCTGTATTTAATGTAATGATATTCAGGCTCTCACAGACCATCCTCTTCTATTTACTTTCATTGCACAAGTAAATTGTCCTGAATATTTCATTTAGAACATATCAAACTTTTATCTGAATTACACCTTCTGTTCCAACAGAAACACTTTATAGCTGGTACAGAGAATTTTTATTTCCTTTAAAAATGTTAAGAAAATAGATTAAATAAAAAACAACTTGGCACTTTGAACCAGCTGGCAAAACTGATTGACTTTGTGCATGTGATTTCAACTATAAGAGGGGAAAGTTGAAGTGCTATGTAAGGTGAAACGCAATTTCCTTTCGAGTTTGACATCACCCAAAAGAAATGTATTATAACGTGATGTTCAGTGACAGCATCCATATGAGAGATTATATTCACAACTATTTAAAGTGAAATAAGTACAACTGGAAAGTGTAAGTGAAATGCAGACAACACCCCGAGGACACAAAGTGCCAGAATTTCATCAATTCCGTTGCGATTTGCAGTGTTTGAGCAGTCTGTCAGCAGCAGTCGGCAGAATGGCCTCTCCCACCGCAGTGCACGTAGGTACCCGGGGGCAGGGGGCCGCGGGGCTGCGCCGCTCTCGGCACTCACTGCGGAGAGGGATTTTGGAGGAGATGGTGCTCGCGTAGGATTAGGGTATCCGTCTTCTGAAACTCTTACGAGATGGGTACCATACATATGAAATATTCAAAAACATTTTTGTGTGTCAGCTTATTTGGACTCTTATGTACTGAAGCGCAAAAATCAGCAGGAATTATTTAACCACACTACCAATATTTAAACTTTGTTTAAAAGTCCACTTCCTGGAGAATAAAATAAATCCACAGTAAATATAATTCTAACTTTTCTAGGGATCCACTATGTCTCTTGATTTTCTTTCCATAATTTCTAGATGTTCAAAAAGCTAATAGTTCAGTGTAAGTGTCTTGCAAACGTATAACAATGTACGGTGAAGTCACCGGGCACACTACAAACCAACAGTAACCATTACATGTGAATATTTCACTCCAAAATCTCAAATTTCTCATGTGGTGTTTTACTCTGGGTTTTGGCATTCTGTGAGCACATCCTGCTTACCAGTGGTAGTAATGATTATAGTTCAGATACTGAAGATGCATCATTTGCTTGGGGAATTTTTAAAGAAGGTCTTAAGGTTTTGATTATTTTTTTTCTTAATCTCTTCTTCCTTAAGCTACAAAGTGCATTATTTGAAGAGACATTTGAAGGTATATCAAGGGGAAAACAAACAAAAACCAAACACCCTCCTCCCAATTTAAACTCTTCCAAGAATATGTTTTGATGAAAAATTCAGAGTTCTCCACAGTACGTTTTGTGAAAAGGCTCTAAATGGGGAGTTTGAGCTATGATTGCATGGTTACACAAGCTACCCTTCATGCTGTCAGCGTTACAAACATTGTGTTTAAACGAAGTCAAATTTAAATATGGCAAAGGATTCAAAGTTACCCCATGAATTCTGCCTGTAAGTTTTGCCAATCACTAATGTTACGGTTTCTGAGAGTAAATCACTCCAATTGCCTGTAGAAAATGTGCCGGTCCCACACAAATCTGAACCAGTGATGCTGGACTGCTGACTGGCAGTTAAAGAGCACTGAGAGACAGCAGACCCCACCGTCCCGGCGCGGCAATTGCCAACAGAACCGGGAGTAGATCAGGATATACCAGAGCCATGTCCTGACCTACTGATGCCTTGGGCTTCTACTCATAAAATGTTTTCCATATTTCCTCTGCTTTGCACAAAAGATGATGGGTTATGCCTTTAAATTAAAACACCGGGTTTTAATCACACTTGCTGATCAGAGCTTCCAAGTTGGGTGCGTGGGGCTTGCGCTTAACGGCCTCTCTGGGTATAATTATGGCATCCGTCATGTAACTGGTGAAGCATTTTGGCTTGTGCAGGTTGTTATTGCACTTATACCCATAAATCTGTAACACAAACTGGTTTACTGTAATTTACAATTATTCTTATTTTTTTCATACTCCTGAAAATCCCCAGCCTGTGAACAACTGAAAAACTATAGCACAAGGAAAGGCTGTTAAGCATTAGCAAATTGTTCTATAAAGAAGTAAATGTTCAAAAAATGCAAAAAAACCCACCAACTTGACTTTTATGTATGTGAATTTTGTTTGGAAAAGGCTCTCTGGAATAGATTCGGATTTGTAAGTGTTTTTAAAAACCCTTTTTCACGTGAAATAAATGAGCTGCAGCGCACTCTGCACCCGCAGCTGAAAGCGGGGAACGGTGCTACTGTGGGAAGCAGTAAATGGAATCCAGACTGTAACGCTGCAATGGTACCACAAGAAAACCACGTTTCTCTCAGGTTTGTTATGTGAAGAACAAAGCACAGGGTGATCATGTCCTGAAAAATTGCTTTTTAATATTTTTTATATATATGTATCTACACTCCAGTTTAATATCTAGGACATACCGACAGCTGAAAAAAAAAAAAAAAAGTCAAACACAAGGTGTCTGAATATATTTTAACAGTATTTATAAATTATTGAGGTTAGGAACTTACTTTACATACATTCTGTATACAGAAACCTAAACTTTTAAAGCCTTTTTAACTGTATAAAATTGTACAGATCCTATTCTTACCCTTGTTTTTATTTTGCTCTTTTTTATGACTTGATCCTCACGAGCAGCTGACAGAAAAGGTAATGTACACTACTTTTAAAGATCTACACATTGCTTTCTTGTAAATGAGCTGAAAAAATCAGTGTATCAGACTGCCTTCTAAATGAGCGTATCAAGTGTATGGATAAGAAGAGTAATCTCTGAAAATATCTGACATAAAAGCTGTGATCAGTTTGTACTGACTGTATGCTGTGTATTTTAGTTCACTGGTTCTGTACAGTGTGACAGAGAAGAGGCTTTATCTCCCAATAACAGATTTTTTAATTTGCTTTTCTTTAAGGAGGAAGAAATTGTTGATTGGTGGAGCAAATTTTATGCTTCAGTAGGAGAACACGAAAAATGCGGACAGTATATTAAGAAAGGATATGACACTTTAAAGGTATTGTTCAGGATAAAGTAAATTAATGTATCTCAATGTTTATAGGCCTCACCCCAGTCAGAGCTGGGCCCTTTGTGTTTTTAAATGTTCTTCAAAATTTAACTGCCCATGATTTCCTGTAACAGTCCATTCCTAATTCATGTGGTGAAATTAAGGTTTTTAAGAAAAGATATCTTTGCTTCTTTTCTACCTAACCACATTCATTAAGCAATGTATTCAGCGTCTAATCCAACCTTCAGGCAACTGGCTTTTACTCTGGGTTTCTCTGGGTGCCAGGCACCTCCTACATCAACTTGCACATTGACAAAGCGCGACCCGCGGGGCTCAGCGCTTGTACCTGCTGTTGGTTACAACCTGAAGCCAGGCCACTTCCCTTTCTCATCTCATACACCTAACGAAGGCAGTAAAGCTAAGCTTCTGAAATGCTATCTACTCATTTTTAACAGGGCCTAAATGAAGCCTGATAGCATGTTCTTCAAACATTGCATTTGCTTCCGCTCGATGTAAAAATAAAATAGTTGGAAGTGCTTTAGTTCCTTAAGACATTCCATCAAACACACAATAGCCTTGGCAGTGCCACAGTGCTGCGGCTGATATGTGTGATAAGTTCTGAACTGCACTTTTTCCTTTTTGCCTTTTCTTTTTTTTAAGGTGTACGACTGTGAATTGGAAAAAGTACCTGAGTTTAATAGCTTAACAGACTTCTGTGACACATTTAAACTATACAGAGGCAAATCTGAGGACAGCGATGATCCATCAGTGGTTGGGGAATTCAAGGTAAATTTCAAATAACAGGCAACAAACAAATGCCAGATGCAAGTTTGTGTGTATGAACCCAGTGCTGGATGCAGGTTTGTGTCTGCAAGCCCAATGCAGGTGTGTGTACAAGCCACACCAGCAGTTCTCAGGTAAGTTACCTGCAAGCGTTTGTGTTTAAAGACATGTTATTGGGGCAGGAGATACTCGTAGCCGCTTAGGTGCAGGCTCTGCTTTTTAAGGCAGGAGCATCTAAACATCACTCACACTGAATGTGAGATGTGTTAATTGAAAACAATCTTGTTGGTGCTTAAGAGACCTTCCCTGGCACCTGTGGAACAGAACCTGCCCAGAACCTCTTCAACAGGGCTGAAGTTTCACCTGCAGATGTTCTGAAGGAAGCACATTTTTACAGTGAATTTGGAAAAGGTATTCCGTACTATTTCTGTGATTCTGACTTTTAAAGATTAAAATAGTGTTAACATTGGATGTAAAAAACAAAACCAAACCAAAAAAACCCCCAAACCCCAAACTTTAAATGACGCTTTTGGAAAGGGAACCAGATATGAAGTGTGTGTTACACGTTCTCAGCTGGAGCAAACTGGGTGAGTGTGTTGCACTCCAAAGAGCTGCACTGATTTACATGGCTCAGGACGTGCCTGCGCCTTTGCGGTCAGTCTTTGCAAATGTAAAACACACGACCTCTACGTGACTGGGGATCAGGCTGGAACTTTGCTCTTCCAATATATAATGAGAAAACCCAAACCTAGCAGAGTGACTTCTCTACAGTTCTCTTGCCTGAGTGTTTATGTTATTTTCAGGGCTCCTTTAAGATCTATGCGTTACCCGACGACCCCACTCTCCCAGCTCCTCCTCGCCAGTTCCGGGAGCTGCCGGACAGCGGGCCCCAGGAGTGCATTGTGCGGATTTACATCGTTCGAGCTTTGCAGCTTCAACCCCAGGACAATAACGGGCTGGTGAGACCTCTTGCTTTTGGAATGTCTGTGAGCTAACTCTGCTGTAGTATGCTTTAAATAAAATTAGCCTTGATAACTATTTCTTAATATTTTTTTCTTATTTTGAATAGTGTGATCCTTATATAAAAATATCCCTAAGTAAAAAAGTAATTGAAGACAGAGATAACTATGTCCCTAATACTCTCAACCCAATTTTTGGCAGGTAAGAAACTTTTTTGTGTTTCCAATTTATTGTATTTTAGAATGTTTTCCTATTTTTTTAAGGTAAACCTTTATTTGAAATATCCAACGCTCATATTCATAGTTCTACACAGACAGTTAATTGTGAGCAGAGTTGCAGAAGGCATTTCCCTTTGAAACCACTGGACAAGAGAGGTGTTTGGCCGGTCTATAGCTTCTCTGTAGCTCAGACTCAAACACTGGCTGTGTCTTCAAACTGCTCTGTGTACAAGAATAACAAAATATACTTATAGAATATAAAGTTTTAATGCTGAAAAACTGCTTGGCTGTCTCGATGAGTAATCAGCTTCACATGTATTCCCAGCACACTGGCCTTTCCTTCAAAGGCTAATAAGATCTTTGAAATACATTAATAGAAAAAGGCTAATTAGGAATGGAGCAGTTGCATCATCTTTATAATTGTTGAAAGTCTGGGTCGGTTTTGGTGTCCAGCATTAGAGGAGGACTTTGATGAGTTAGAGGGTTAGGAGCGGAGGACAAGAAGGATTCTAGAGGATTGGGAAAGCACACTTCCCAATGACGTGCTACGGGATTTTGCATGTTCAGATTAAGCAAAGAAATGGGCAGCAAAGGTATAAAATACCGTCACCGTTCCAAGTTCTTCCAGAATGATTCTGGAAGTCAAAGTTAAAAAGTTAACCTAGAAATAAAGCAAACAAACAAAAGGACAAAGAGGATCATTAACCATGGCATACTTTACCTCAAGGGTAATGGATTCAGCAGCTGCAGAAACCATGAGGCTGCGTATCTTGAAAGTAAATTCAGAGAATTCATTTGAGAAAGCTGGAGTCTGTTTTGTGTAGGACGGCTGGATGACAGAGTACTCCCTTCCAGTCAGAGAAGCTAAACATTTGGACCATATTTTTTAAGGCTCCAACTGTGTTTGTACTGTGGTAAAAAAAAAAAAAATCAAACATTTCTGATCATACAGAAACTGTGGATTGAAGAACCATCCCCTTTCCAGAGCGGCTGCAGGGACACACCAGTTCCTTTCTCAGTCCCAATCTGAGCTGCTGCACGGGAAACATCTAAGTAATACCTTGTGTGGAAAGGGGGGCTGTAATATCCACAGGAGTACAAATGGGATTATTAATAAGTGCAAATAGAAATTGCAGCATGAGTGGTAACTACTGCTAAATTTATCAGCACTGGAAGCATCCCTTGTATATTTTGTAAAGCCTACTGCTCAAAAACAAACTAAAAAGTGGGGGTTTTAAGGTGGGGGGGTAAGTTTAAAAATAAAAAGTATTGCTCAAAAGAGCAATAGCATTAATTGGACATTTTTATGCTTAGAATGTATGAACTCAGCTGCTTCTTGCCTCAAGAAAAGGATCTGAAAATTTCCATCTATGACTATGACACATTGACTCGTGATGAAAAAGTGGGTGAGACCATCATTGACCTTGAGAACAGATTTCTTTCCCGTTACGGCTCCCACTGTGGCATCCCCCAGCAGTACTGCATGTAGGTCCTTTGTTCTATTGAAAATTGTGATCTGTAAGCTCTAGTACCCTGTCTCCGTCCAAAATCTGGGCTTCCTTTAATTATATGGTTAAAAACCGACGCTATGGCTTCTCCTGGGTACTCTGCAGCTCTGCTCACTCTGCAGCTGAATTCCAAGTTAAGCTCCAGAGTCCTCAGAAGAGCCTTGACTAAAAACCATGACGTCAAACATTTTAATATTCTCTTTATATGATAATGTGTGTTATTTCTGTCCAGGTAACACATACTTAACAGCATTTTCTGACCCACTCATGGAAATAAATATGAAGGCATCTGTTAGCATAAATTATTTTAACCTGTAAAGAAAAAAAAATCACTCTGTCTTGCATGGTAATTGAGCTGGTACAAAATTGTGCCACTGACAAACCGGAGTGGCCTCAATGTGGGCAGTTACGGCGCTGCCCTTTTGGAATTGGTTTAATGAATACATTTTACATGATGTGTAAATGCCCCGAGAGGTGAGTAATTTTAGGATGTGTTTCTGTTGTTTTCCTAAAAGTTCAGGTGTGAATACCTGGCGTGATCAGCTAAAACCAACCCAGTTACTGCAAAATGTAGCCAGGTTTAAAGGCTACGCTCCTCCTGTCCTCTCAGAGAATGGCAGAAAGATTAACTACGGGGGACGAGACTACACTTTGGAGGAAGCCGGTGAGCTTGTTCACTTATTTTATATCTCAGTCTTAATTTCATACTGATACAAAACTTTTCAGTTATTTATGGAAAATTAGAAAAATAATTTGATTTTTTTAAATGTTGAGTGCAATTTTCTGCTCAATCTTAAATATCTGGTTTTAATTTTTTTTAAAAGTTCAAATTCTGTTTTATGAGCCCCTGCTCCTTTTCCATTTCTTGTCTTTCAGACGCCAACAAAATTTTGCACCAGCATCTTGGTCCAGGTGAGGAGCGGCTGGCTCTCCATATCCTCAGAACCCAGGGCCTCGTTCCCGAACACGTGGAGACAAGGACCTTATACAGCACCTTCCAGCCCAACATTTCCCAGGTACCTCTGGTTTCTGGGATGCACAACCGCAGAGTTCTGCAGCTCTGCTCCGCTCAACACACATTTAGAGTGTGTTGTCAGTAGAGTGGGATCACTCAGGGGAAGAGGCTACAGATTAATATTGCTTGGCTGAGAAACTAAAGCAGGTTAGTCTAGAAACAACAAAATGCAGTTAGGTTTTGCCGTTAAGACCCCGAAATGACACCTTAAACACTGACAGAGTGTAAAATTGGGAAAGATTTATTTATTACTTTGTTACTGAAATAAAGGGGAATGTGTGTTTATTACCTCAGAACAGCAAAGGAGACAACCTGGCTCGAGAGTTACACTCAGCAAACGAGACCAAACCTGTCATTTCTCTACCTGGACCTCTCTGTTAGGGAAGAACAAAGGCCAACATTTGTTTTCTGCATTTACTAACTCACCAGTGGTGGGATTTTTATGAAAGTTTCTGCAGCAACCAGAAAGCTTACCTGCAAAACCAGAGAGGCCTGCATTTGAATGAGGTATAGAATCTGCAGTGGTGGCCTGCAAACTCTCAGCCACGTGTGTGACGCTGCACTTAATGTCACCTGTGAGAGAACAGAAACTTGGACCTGCAGAATGAGAACTGAAGCATATGTAATGTGAGGGACTGGGCGTGCTCCTACCTAAAGTCTGTACAAATTCTGACATTGGTAACACGAGTGAGCTCTGCTCTGTGGCTAGAATTAGTACTAAGCATGTCAATACGCACTTCCACGGGATTACCAGGACAAACCTGGATGTAACAATCCCTCATCCGTCTTCTCCACTGCTACAGGGAAAGCTCCAGATGTGGGTTGATGTTTTCCCCAAGAGCTTAGGACCTCCAGGCCCTCCCTTCAACATCACTCCCCGGAAGGCCAAGAAGTGAGTACCCGCACGTAGGACACACCGTCCGGCAGCCTCAGCAAAGCCATTCTATTCTCTTTCCCAAACGTCCTCTCTTTTAGGTATATCTTGCGGGTGATTGTCTGGAACACCAAAGATGTCCTTCTGGATGAAAAGAGCATCACAGGGGAAGAAATGAGTGACATTTACGTAAAGGGGTAGGAGCACTTTGTCATGTAACACAAGTGAGTGATGTTAGAATGTCCTGGGAACACCTAGAGCACGGGTCCCAGCGATGTTTGGTTCAGCTCTGGGACAGCACTGGCCTCTGAGCCGTACAGAGGTACGAGGAGATCAAGCACGGGCAGGCAGTGCGCGGTGACAGATCCCAGCAGTTCATCTCCTGAGAGGAGAAGCAACAGAAAAGATAGCGAGGTAGCTTTGGTGCTGCATAACCTGGATTCTTTTTATGTTTTCTAGTCTTAATGTAAAAAATGAAATGGAAATCAGAGAAATATACTACTAGGCTATTGATCTAATTTCTCCTAAAAGGGCAGTAAAAAACCCCCGCCAATAACTCACCCCTGATAGAGTGCTGGTCTTAGCAGGTCAGAAATTCTGTTCAGATGTTCCTATTTACAGTGCCAAACTGGAAGCAAACAGAGAAAGGGTGTGAAAGACCCTCCAGCCCTGTGTGAGCAGTTCTTAGGGCTTGTTTACAGCCACTTAGTGCCATGGCTACAGCACACACGAGCCCCAGCATAACCCCACTGCAAGGACCAGACACTGCTCTCTGTTTTCAGATGGATGCCTGGCAATGAAGAAAATAAGCAGAAAACCGATGTTCACTACCGATCGTTGGATGGGGAAGGCAACTTCAACTGGAGATTTGTTTTTCCTTTTGACTATCTCCCAGCAGAGCAACTCTGTGTAGTTTCCAAAAAGGTAAGTATTTCTAATTTTCTAATTTTCATATTTAGAATACAGATTGTAATTAGTCTGCTAATTTTGTACCTGCATACTGAGAGAGCGAGCTGGGCTCAGTTCTGCATGCTCTTCCCAAACTGCTGTTGTGAGCAGATTCACTTCTGCCTTTGAGCCAGGAACAAGCCAGGAACACTGGCAGCAAGAGCAGTCTCCTCTTAGCAGGAGCAATATTAGATCCTTAACACTTCCACCAACCCTGGAATCCATAAGTACTAACAGACCACAGCTTTGAATTTTGCTAAATAATTTTTAAAAGGTGCTTGGGTTTGGTTTTTTTGAATTTTTTAGGAACATTTTTGGAGTCTTGACAAGACAGAATTCAGAATCCCACCCAAACTAATCATTCAAATCTGGGATAATGACAAGTTCTCCTTGGATGACTATCTGGGTAAGACTTCTAAGAAAAGAATTATTCTTGTCTCAAATTAAGAGCTAAAAAATGAACAATTTTAAACTACGGCATAAGGATTGTGTTTACAAATGAGCCACTGAGCATGCAGACACCCCTGCTTTCCCACACAAGTATCGGGCTGCTTGTGAATGAACAAGTGAATATTCGCTCAGCAAAGGCCTTCTGGCAGGTAAACCAAGGTACTTCCATCCAGGTGAGCTCTGCCACAAAGAGCACCAAATGATAATGTGCCTGAAAATTTACTTTGTTTCTTTCTTTAAGTAAAATTACTAACCACAGGGTGTAATGTGTCTGTTGATTGTTTTTCCTGTATCCCACGTTTAGAGAGAGGAAAGGCTGCTGTAGAACCACTGTCCTGTAGGGTTGGTTATGTTATGCAGAGTTTGGTTTTTTATCCATTTTCTAGGCTTTGTGGAACTTGATTTACATAAAACCATCATTCCCGCGAAGACTCCAGAGAAGTGCACTATAGCCATGATCCCGGAATTCCAGGCAGACAGCTCCCAGAAGGCTCCCAGGACCACCTCTCTCTTTGAGCAGAAAGCCATGAAAGGATGGTGGCCATGCTACGTAGAAAAGGATGGCTCCCGTATTTTAGCGGTATGACTAGTACTTTTTAAAAATGTACTTAAAACATGCTGACCTTGCTTTTTGAATGATAAGGACAGACCGTCAGGAATCCCTGCTTGGCTGTTAGCTTTCAGTGGACAGACAGAGGAGGAGTAAACAGAACATTCCATGCACAAGGTCCAGAATTTTGCTCCATCAATAATTTTTTATTTCAAAGTGTGAGTTTAATACCTAAATGTGTTTATTTTGTTTTTAGCTCTGTTTAACTCGAAGGACTCTGGCGCCAGGTTGAGTCATGTTATCTCGCCAAAGCAGCCAACAGAGTTATTGTGTGGATGAATTTATCACGTTATTGCTTAGGAGAAACATGAAACATCCTCCATGCATTAAAGGCTACAGAAAAAAGTTTAAATCCAAAGCATTTTTGTACACAGCAAATCAATTTGTATACTGAGACCCCAGACTGGCTTCATGAGTATGAGGGCAATGAGAAGACCTAAAGCATCTTAACCTGTTCTGTGAAGAATATAAATGTGTATTTATCACTTGCTAGAATAATAAGCCTTTCAAGTGTGTCTGTTTCTTCTAATGTTTTCTGCCTTTAAACTTTATTCCTGGAATTTAATAAATGAGGAAAAATATTCAGAAACATCTCTCAGCCACAGCAATATAACCGATGAAATGCTTACTCATTCGGAAAAGGCGCAGTCCTTGGTTTGTTCCTTAGACAAGAGAAGAATTGCAGGTTTTTTTTCTCTTGAAAGAAGAGAACTGTTTTTCTTTTGCTAAATTGGAAAAAAACAATGGGTAGCTTAAAACAGAACTACAAATTAATTAGCAGAACCATTTTATGTCGTTCTCTGATACTGTGTCATAGTGCAGAAGTAAGTCTGTTTTGAGAGGAACTGGAACCCACACAGCAGCACGTGGTGAGCTGCTGCCAGGCTGTGCTGTGTACGTACCAAGCAAGTGCCATTAGTGCTCTCTCAGTAAGATGCTTGTCTCCTGCCACATATTTTCTGAAGGGTAAAGTTGAAATGACGTTGGAAGTTGTCAATGAAAAAGAAGCTGAGGAAAGGCCAGCTGGCAAAGGAAGAGATGAACCCAACATGAACCCCAAACTAGACCTACCAAAGTAAGCTCTTTTCTCTCACTAGCTTGAGTAGATACTGTCTCGCTCCTGCGATGTCCTTGACAAAATCCACATGCAGTAAAGGATACATTAGACAGCAATTATCCTTACATTTATAAAAGCCAATCTTGTTTCCTTCTGCAAGCACTAGGATAAATTGCAAGGTGGTTTCGGTATTAATGGCACACGTTTACTGAAACTGCTGTCTTACATTGCAAAACTATCTGTGTTTTCTTCAGCCTCCAAAGCGGAGCGTTTTCACGGGTTATGCTCTCACACTTAAGTTTTCCTTGTTTTTATAGTATGAGTAATATTCTTTTCTTTCAAAATGCAGCCGACCAGATACTTCCTTCCTTTGGTTTACAAATCCCTGCAAGACAATGAGATTTATTGTGTGGCGCAGGTTTAAATGGCTCTTCATCGGCCTTATCGTCTTGCTGGTTTTACTCCTGTTTGCAGCAGTCCTGCTCTACTCGCTGCCGGTAAGGACTCGCACACGGTCCTGCTTAAAGCCATCACCCCTGCTCCTATGGCAACAGACCTCCTTAAGAGACAGGGATTCTAGACTTATGGATATAAACAACTTCAACTGATCTTTATTGATAAAAAAATAAAAATTTATGTTAGAATTAACCTATTAACTAAAGATGGAGGAAATGAATGCTTTAGAAGTGTTAATAACCTACACAATTAAAAATAGTTCATAGATGGTCTAAAGTCTGGATTTCAGTCTACTTTAATCTGAAATATCTTATTCATTTTTACTGTATTTGAACTGATGTTATCACACATGAATACATTCTGATCTATTTTAATATCTTAAATGTCTTTTACAAAACTACACTGAAGTATTTTGTGTACAGCTTTTTACTTCTAGTGTTTCTTGCTTTCTCCCCCAACAGAACTATTTGTCAATGAAGATCGTGAAACCAATTTAAAGAGTGTCTTACCTCATCTTTTTAACTAGTAATGGGGCTTGGCCTCAGGCTGTGGACCAAATTCAGCAAGCTCTCCATCCTTCTCATCTGCTACTATTTGGAACTGTAAAATGGATAAGGAAGAATTTGATTTAGGTTAGCCAAGGTTTGCGGGGTCATGACAGGTGTTTTTAAAAAGCAAAGGATAAACCCCCTCATGGACATTTTTTTACTTCAATAGTGTCTACACCTGGTAAAATTCTGACTTCCTTGTTTTTAAATTTGATTTTTCATAAAAATCACTCAGAAGGCTGCCTGCTATTGCTCTATTTTTTTTAATGGATACTTCCTTTTGAGAATTCCTTTCTGTTGGGCACACTTTGAAACTTTGCATTTTAACTTAATGAAAAACAAGCACTACGTCTCATTATGTACAGCAAAGAAACCTCACCGTGCAGTCCAAGAAGTCAGACATTCTTTCTAGAAAAGTTTTCAGCATTATGCTGCTTAAAATTCTTAATTACTGCACTGAAGACTTGACAACAACTGCATGCACATAGAAATAAATAATATGCTGTTTACTTAGTATAATTTACAAATGTTTAAATAAAACGTCCATAAGTAAAACGCAAGTTTCTAGTTCTCTTTATGTATTGCAAAACTACAAAGCATTAGGTATTTACAGTGTCTCCCAGAGGATGCAGTGCCACCATTCTGGAGTTTAAGGTATTCTACTGTTATCTTTACAGTGAAGAATAAGGAGATACTTTTGCACAAAGTTCTAATGAATTTCTTCATTAATTAGGAAATTAATAAAGAAAGGAAATTTGTTGAATAGTTTCACTATACTTGAATCAAAGCGTAAGAGGATACACAACCCTGATCCCACCCGTGTCTGAAATCTGATCTGCACCCGGGAAGTGTTTCCTTCAGCCCGAGTCCTCTCCCTGGGCCCAGTAAAACAGAACCTGCACGAAAAATCAGGTTATAGGCTGGGGTTCCACCTGCCTCTTGGAGGGCAGAGCAGAAGCACATCTCTGAACATTCTCTGGTGCTTGAAACGCAGAACCTGAAACTGGCATTCTGTACAATTGCCACACTCTTGCCTGGATAAAGCCATCTTTAAAAGATGCCAAAAACAACTGCCAGAATAAATTAGTCTTGAACAATCTCTGTAATTGTATTTAGTGGCACACTTAACGCTTTCTTATAACACAGCACTGTAAAATAACCATGCACTTGTCAGACAAAATAAGTAAATGATACTGACTTAATTCTGGTGAACAAGCTAGAATAAAGGTATTGCATGAAGTAATTTCCAGGCTGTGAAGTCCCGTTGGCTAGAGCAGAGCAAGCGGCAGTCATCCTGTCAAAAAGCCTTAATTTTTTAGGTAAAAAACTCTCAAGCATCTTGATCTATGAATGAGAGCTCAGAGCTGGGACTAATCACCATCCCGATAGCTCGCCCCTTCACTGATGACAAAACAGCACTGCAGAAATAACCGGCAATTTGTAGGAGCTGATGTGTGATTGTCCATTATTAAAATGGGTCTCAATCAATGCCATAAATCTGACACACGGTAAAAATCACAGCAGCCTTATTGTAAGACAAGAAAGTGTGCTGCTTGTAAGGGCTGTAATTAAGAAGCATTTACCTTGAAAGAGCATTCCCCAGCCACCAGTTACGCACTGGAGCTGGGACCTGAGCAAGCTGCTTGCCCAGCACTGGAACAGCGGCAGGAACTGCCCTTCGGAGCTGAGTCCCCCCTCTTCCTGCTGCTCTTTTGTCCAAGCACACACAGGCTTGAGAGTTTCACTACAATTAGGCAACACTATTAAAAACAGACCTGAAAAGCCCAAGAAGCCATTCTGTCTCCCAGCCTGCTCCAGTAACAAAGAAAAGAAAAGAAAACACATGCTCACAAGACAGACAGTGTGAACATTAATATTTCCATATGATACCAGTCAAATCCGTAATCCCCAGTGTAGCTGCTGTGTGTGACTCCAACATACATGGCTACATACATACAACTTACATACAGTGGCTTTTTGCCTTGTTCAAACAGTTGGCAAAGCTTTAGCCCTGTGCAGGGAACATGCTGCTCTTGGGTGCTGACTGGCCAGGGCTGCTCTGACACTGCCCCAGGAAAAGGGCAGAATGTAGATGTGCCTGACACCACTCTTCCTTAAAACAGGACATTACTTACCCCAGGAGTTCCTCCTCTGAGTGTGCTTTCCCTAACCTGGAGAGCTGACGTATTTTGGCCTGGGGGCTGACAGGGCCAGTTCAGCTGCGCTCCAGGCCCTACATCCCCAGTACAGACCTGTGCTTCCCACCTGTGCTGGGTCTGAAATGACTGTTCTGGGAAAAGGAAATGTTTGAAGAGGTACCTTCTCTGTGCCTGAGTGCCATACAACTGAGCTGCTGGCTGAGACAGGCAGGGAAAGGCCAAAGTTAAACAGCAAATGCTTTTAACAAACAATGGCTCAATAGCAGCAGTAAGTCAGAGTCCTCCTGCCTTTGACACCAGGGAGGCTCATACCAGCGCGCTCTCCCACACACCCAGGTACCCACCAGCACGGGGCTTCCAGCAGTGCCTGGCTGTAGTCACCCCAAGCCCTGGCTATTGGAACAGGCTGTAAGGAGGCTAACGGCTACTGTCATGTGCTTGACAACTAGACAGACTGTTCAAGAAAGAATCATCACGTAGCTTAAGAAGAAAAATCTGCACCTAAAGCAGCTCAGTGTAAAGTAAAGAGGCAGCAAACTCACCATCTGCAAGTGTTCTTGCATTTCTTTGAACAACCACAAGATGCCCTCCCAAGTCTCATGTGTTCACAGAGTCCTTCCAGTATTTCTGTGTTACCCTGTCCTGAACACATCCTGCACACAGGGACGAACAAGGTGCATTTCACAGTGAAGGGAAAACACAGTCCCATCGAGCCCATTGCTCCCGTGCACACTTGGGAAGCGCAGCTGCCAGTGCCTGTGGCCCTGCTGCTGATACACACACAGACGGCGACTCCAGGCTGTCCTCGCCAGCGGTAACGCTGTCCTGTAGGTGGGATTTCCACTCCGTGGCACTAGGTGCACTATTTAGCACCAGGAAGGCAGTACCAAGGGGTGAGATGGCAGCATTTGGTGCTGACTTGTGTCGGTGCTTACTCAGCTGGTAAATCACACCCAGCTTTTTACACAGCGCTTCCCATTGCTCAGAGGGGTGTGTGTCATTTGCGCAGATAGGGACCCGAATTAGAAACAGGATTCTTGAGAGAAAGAAAACGACAAAGTTCTTTAAAAATTAATATACAGAAAAGAAAGGGGAATACACATTAAGTCTATCAAGTCTGACCATGCTCTGACCACAAAGCTACCCTCTGAAAAAGTTTGTCTCCTTTGTAACCTTTGCTGTGGCTAAGAGATGAAATCCACTGGCAAGTGCAACATGAGGAACACAGCAGGGAAAACTCATACCTCCCTGAAGCCACCAAAAACCTCTGAATGCATTGCAATTGCTTATGAAAGCCTCCAAGGCAGCTCTGTTCCCTTCCAGGTGTCAGAACTAGCACCAAAAAGCACCGGGACATTCAGAACACAGACACATTCACAGCTACAGATACCCCGGATGGAGCACAGGGACCACCTGCATTTAAATATTGGGACAACATTACAGAATACACCAGCTCTTACACTACACCTCTCCCCACGCTCGCTGGCAGGAATCCACTTCCAGATAGCACTCTGCCACTGGGAGCAGGACTATACACTCACACCTGTGAGAGATGCCCTTCCTTGCAGAATTCCCACATTTTCTAGCCCTGAGCGCACACTCCTTACTGCTCAGGTTATCAGATAAAATACCAGGAAGAAGTGATCTCTAAAGATAGAAATCAAGGGTTATGGCCTTGAGAAGAATATCTTAAGCTGATGTAGTCATCAAACAAAATATTCTCAGAGTGAGTCAGCAGCAAGTTCCTTTTCCCCAAGACTCTATTTCAGGACTGCAGGCAGACCCAGAGAAACAAGAATATATCAACTGGACAGGAATGAGAATTTATTTGTTCACAGGAGGACAAATATAATAGGAAAAATAAAAATAAAATAAAGTAACAAAAAAGTACTTTGCCATCAGTCCACATATGTACCAAAATGGGGGTGGGCGCTGCAAACATGACAATTTATCAGTCGAGATAAAGAATCCTTTAAAAAGCCCAACACTTACTCTAAATGTAAAAGACAGATATTAGCATATGCTAAAAGAATGAAAGGTCTCGTGAGCAGCAAAAAGTTAGACATCACTATCTTGGAGAAAAGCATCAGGCTTCTGCAGCAAAACTCCGTATTTCTTAACACACCTTTCCTTGATTTCAAGGGGAAAAACTTTGCAGAAGTATTTTGTATCTGAATCTGCTGTGCTTTTACTCCCGCACACACAAAGCCTCTGTTTCAATTAACATATTTAACAAATGTTTTGTTCACATAGCTATCTGGCTGAGAACTGACAGCACAGTTAATTAGCACCTTCACTCCAACCTTCTGCCCTTACTTCTGGACTCCAGAACGACTCACCGGCCTCCAAAGGCCACCTGTGGCCTGGGCACCTCCGGGACTCCAGCGAGGAGCTCCTACCCAGATCCCTGACACTCCTGGCCGGCACAGGAGATCCATTTCAGAGGGCTTCTGTCAAAGCTAAAAAGTTCCCGTTGTTAAGTAGGAGGCAGCCAATTAAACTTTTAAAACTAATCCCACCCACATCAGGTCAGTCTAGCCCAAAATATACACATGCTACCACACAATCCATCAGCCCTCATGCAAAAGCCTGCACTGTATATGCATTATGTATGTATACCTGCCACTGGTCAAATATTAATACAGGGAAGAAAAAAAAAAAAAAAAGACTGAGACAAGTATTTATGCAAGAAAGAAAGGAACCAGAACACCTGGTGAGATCTTAATCTGGTGTTGCCATACAGGGGCTCTGTTATCAGGGACCTACTCCAGGTTTTGGTTCTGTTTCTTGCCTTAAAAAAATCCTGAAACAAAATGGGGTGGTCCCACTGTGCTGTGAGTTTAAACACAAAAAAGTAGGCAGGTAGAAGCAATCAGCTCTGAGAAAGAATTTACTTTTACTTCAATTGCATGAGTATATGTGCGTATATTTTAATTAAAAATAAGATGTCTCCACTCATCTTGCTCCCACCCATGCTGTGCCAACTTAAACCCTGCCAATGAATCTGAATAGTCAAACAAACCTCTGTCCCTCCCCAAACATCCACCATTCACATTAAATAAACCACATAACAATGGAGGGAAAATAGACCTGAAAAGAGCTTATTTCCAGACATAAAGGTCTAACCTGAGGATAGCTATTTTCATGCAAATCTGAGTTCTTCTTGCTCATATACATGGACCAAGAATTATCTGTTCACTTAACACTCTAAGCTTCTCTTATGCGATTAACAGGGAGGAGCAAATTAAAGAAAAATGGAATGGAAATCCCCCAAAGCAATGAAAGGGAACCCTACCTCTCCTGCTCCCAAACTAGCAAAAGACCCTGAAAACAAACTTGTGCACTCGGCGCAATAAGAAACACAGAATCACAGAATCATTCAGGTTGGAAAAGACCCTTGGGATCATCGAGTCCAACCATCTGCCCTGCTCTACAAAGTTCTTCCCTACACCATATCCCCCAACACTACATCTAAGTGACTCTTAGAAGAAGGGAAGGAAAGAAGTTGGAACCCCGCGTCCTTCTTGCACAGCAAAAGCCAGGCCAGGCTGCGGGACCACGGGAGCGTTCTGCTGTCAGCACGGGTCCTGCCAGCTGAGCAGCACCCTGTCCCTCCTGGAGCCTCCTCCAGCCACCCACCAGCCTCTCCTTTGCAATGCTCAGCAGTGCAGATGCTGGTGCACCTCAGGAACACCTCCTCACGGCGACTGTTCAGCATGCGGCCACCTGCTCTGTCAAACTTCAACTGTATTATACCTGTCCACTGCTGCATGGCACCACTGACTCAAAAGCTGAGTCCATGCAGTCCAACCCCCTGCCCTGGGCAGGGACACCTCCCACCAGCCCAGGTTGCTCAGAGCCCTGTCCAATCTGGCCTTGAACCCCTCCAGGGATGGGGCAGCCACAGCTTCTCTGGGCAACCTGGGCCAGGGTCTCACCACCCTCAC
>JAOXJK010000002.1:22136527-22159243 GCA_025774025.1 Xenus cinereus
GAAACAGGAAAGATTCGATCCAAACAGCCACTGCCAGTGACATCTTTATGATGATCATTTGCTGACTGGTTTAGGTCTAATTTGTGTACATTATTGCTTTGGAAAGCATTCAGATACCATGGTGATAGACACCGTATGAGAATGTAGACAGATAACATTTGACATTTATCTCCATGAGCAAAGACCTGGGTAACTCCCCACTGATTGCACTTCTGATGAGTTAAGATAAATGTCACATCAGACTAAGACATCTTGTATGCTAGTGAAACACTCTTACTCTTGGCTCTGGGGTGTAAAAATATCTAGCTTCAGTGCAGATGAACAGGCTTAACTAGGTAAGCACCAACCATGAGGTGATAAAATGACTTGCTCGCTGTCATCAAACAAGTCAGGAACCAGAGAAGCCAGATTTATTAAATTCTGGTCCAAGGTTTAATCATCTAGAAAAAACTTCCTCTGAGATTTCAATGTAACAATTGCATAGCCATTGCCAGAAAAGAGCATTTTAAGAAGCAAAAAACCTGCTATAGCCAAATCAGTGCCAGACCCATATAAATAAACTCTGTTGAGAAAAGAGTGCAGGCCCACGAGTATCACTTGTGCCCTGCTTTCGGGAGCAGAGCCTTACCTCTGTGCTAAGAGATGGTGAACTCTGCGGAGGCACCAGCTGCAGTGACACAAGCACTGGCTGATGCTCAAGAGGGCAGAGGTCCTTGCTGTGACAGGAGGGGAAGTCTCTACTAAAACATAAACTGGGAGTGCAAGAGGGAGCGTTTAGCCAGCAATGGGAAAGGCAGGCAGAGGTATCACGCTCCTGCCATTTTTAAGCCGATGGCTCATCCCATGGACTGTCTCTCCTGCCCTACTGAGCGAGCTTGATATTAGGGTTAAACAGGACAAAAGAACTCATGGAATCCAGAACCACCTGGCATAAGCATTCAAGATTCTGATGCTTACACAGGACTTTTCTAATTTTTCTGTTTGCGCTGGACTCTGTTATCCCATCCACCAAAGGCACCCACCTCTGGATTTCCTGCTTGTGATGAACAGAGACTTGGCCTTTTGAGCACCAAACTTCATTAATCTTAGCAAACCGGAAAGAACTAAAGCTGAATGCAATTTCTTTGGAGGTCGTTCATTAGAGCAAGATTTAATGCATTTGTATTCTTAATTCCAGAAGCACACTAAAGAAACCTGGACTTACTGAAAGTCTTTGATGAAAGTAAGTTTGAAAACAAAAGCAACTATACCAATAGATAGTGCCAAGTCTTTAGAAATATGTAGCTATATTACGGAAGAAAAACAGAATTAAAAACATTATTGTGATCCTAGGAACTGCTGTCATTCCATGGAAATGATGTTTCTGTGTGCCATGGGAAAAGACAGTCCCAAACTGTGGTGAAGCCACACAGGACAAAGCTTCAGCTGCATGGAAGTTACTAGCCCAGTGAGGCTACTACGGGACAAGAGGTGACATTTCCTGGCAGATTTTTTACTTCAGCCACCTATTAAACAATTTCATATTCTTTCATCTAATCTCCTGGTTTAACAGAACAATTACTTCATAATCAGCACTAAATGATGTTGAATTTCAAATGCCTCTAATAACTGATTTGTAAACTAAGTGTTGCTATTTTCTCCAATCTCAGCTTTGGAGGAGATGTACTTCAGATTGAATAAAATTTTGACGACACTCATTGATTAAATCTTTCAGCTTATTTTTTAGTGTGGGTGCTTTTGATTTGGTTTGGGGTTATTTGTCTGATTTTGTTTTTTAACTAGAGGACTTTATTTATTTTTTAAAGCCTTTTTTTTCAAACCAACCTCTTCCAGTGGATGAACAATAAGCTTGGGGTTCAATGGAAAACTGTTAAGGCTTTTTAGGGGGAAGTAAAAAAAATCTATTAGAAAATCTGTATTAAAATAACAAATTTTATTTTTATGTGAGAAGACGTTCTCTATTCTCACCCTTTCTTCCTTCCTAACACAGGAATTCTTAGCCAGCTGACTGCTCAGCTATGCTGTCTTTCCCCAAATATTGCCTTTGCTGGAGGAGAGCCAGCATCATCACTTGGTGTCTCAGAAAGTGAGGGGGGCTCACACTGGGATTTCTGTCAGGGATCAACAACAAGGCAAAACTCTCACCTTTAGTTAGTTGAAAACCTGCTGTTCTGAGCTTTGCGCCAGAAGTCTTGACTCATCTCAAATGTGTCCTACTGCTGGTAATACAGAATAGCTGATAAGATTTTAAATCAAAGAAGCTATTTAAGAAGTATGTTGTTTTCTTTAAAGGACTTCTGAGTTCCAAACCCTTTTGCGTGCAATTTCCACTTACACCCCTCCCTCCACTGTGCCTGTTTTTTCATACAGAAAGTGACCAAAATAAAAATTAAAAAACCCCAAACCAAATAAAAACAAAAGACAACATGAGTGCAGTAGCAGAAAATTATGTCAAAGCCTTTGGATTTAAGCCAGTTCACAGATCTTGAACTTACAGCTGAAATACGACTGTCCCAGCCTAGCTCTTTGGTTCATTCAGTAATTGTTCTGAAAGTATTAATGCTCACTTAGTTAACAGTTTGATAATTTTCAGAATAGCATGATTTTTATGATGTGGGGACAATAAAAAAAAGGGTTTCTTTTTTTTGAGACTTCATTCAGCGAGACTATAAAATAAACCACGAGTAGCAACTGAAGAACACTGCAGCGGCTGTTAGCTTTGGGTCCAGGTATCAGTGTTTCTTGATATACTGCATTATTTTTTAAATTAATTAGCTATAGAGACAAATGACAGCTAAAACAACAAGAACAGAATGACTTATCTCATGTTCTCCTCCTCTGCAAATAATCTGCCCTGTTAAAATGTTTGAATTGCAAAAGCTAGTGTCTGCATCCCTCTTGAGCTTCTTGGTAATCATAGCAGAGACAGAAGTGCACCGCGCTTTCCTTAGCAGAGTCCGCAACATCCTGACACTGGGAGCAACTGGCTGTGTTTGTGTTTGGGGACACACATGTGCAGGTCACGCTGTTACCGTCCTTGCAACCAAGTGAAAGATGACACTGACTGCAATATTCTGGGGCAAGCAAGCACAGAGCAGACTCGCAGGAGTAAAGGCAGCCCAGTTCCCTTTCTTGCTTCAGGCCTGTCTTTGGTGACCACAAAGGAGATGCTCAGTGGCTCTGGCACAGCGACATCCCTACAGACTAATCAGCATTTTTCACACATGCTAGAGAGAGATTCCCCAGAGGCCTGGGACAACCAAACAGTTTGAAGAAGAATACAAACTCATTATGTTTTACAGCTGAAAGAAATGTTTGTACACAAGTGTGAAAACAGAATAAAGCTAAAAGGAAATGGAAACACTCATAAAAGTTGCATGATAGATTAGGAAAGGGTTACACAAGAGACAACAAAGCATGTGTGTGCAATTAGAGAAAGTATCTAGTAGCTACAGAAAGCAGCTAGAAAATAGAGTAGCTACATAAAGCAGCAGAATGGACAAATCAAAATAATAGAAAAAAGGCAAGCAGAAATAAATAAAAATGTCCTTTCTCCCTTCATATTCCATTTGTTTAACTTGTAAGATCTTAAGGTGCAGTGCTACCTTCTTATGTGTTTCTAACACCTATAGCACAAACTTTCAGACACTACAGAAACAAATAAATACTTCAAGAGAATCACAGTGTTGCATGTGGCAGATGGTGCAGCATCAGAACAAAGCAAGCACTGAAAGGCTAATACATTTGAGGTATCTTATATTTTGGTTTTGGTCATGGAGGGATGGGTTTGTTCTGACTCTCTTTGAAAAAGAATATAATCTACATGACTACATGAGCAGCCTCTGCATCAGGCAACTGAAGACCTCCCTGGGAGATGTTTAGACCCCCCTATGTTTTCCTGAGTCAATCCAATACGACCACAGAGAAATCTTAGTTCCTTAAAAGAGACATCAAGCAGCATCCTTCACTGCTAGCTTTGAAACCAGCTATTTAAATTCTGTATAGGCTTTTCCTAATATTAGGGTTTCATCAATTTTTTTTTCCTATTTGCTATGAACAAATGTCTGTGGATAACTTTTTTCATTTACCAGTTTTTTAAGGTTCAAAATATCAAAAAGTCCCTTAAAGTAATTCTGTCCTGTACATTTTAAACTAGTTTCTTGTCTGCATGAGCCATATCTAGATAGCATCTTCCAAACACAGATGATCTCCGTCATTTTTTTAAAAGTCCGTTCTAGGCTACATTAAGGTAACCAGGTTTGGCGTTTTTTTTAAGAATAAGGAGAAGAATAAGTCTACTTTGTTCCTTGCACTTTTCAGTTTTGCATAATTTGCTTTTCAAACTGCAGACATTCTGTGAGTTTCTAAAACAAGCCAGAGCAAGAGTCACACACCAATAGATGCATTAAGATATCACGCTGGTTAAATAATGTCAGAAGACCTGGCCTAAAGTAAAATAGGCAGGAAATTAAAAGTTACATCTGACACTTCATCTTTAACTCAAACCACCGAAAAAAGGTTAAAATGACAAAGATTATTTTATCTATGAAATTCATCTGAGAGACTGAGTGAGACAGAAAGTGGCAGACTGTGAGTTGTGCCATCGCACACTCACCTAAAGAGTTTGCTGTCACCTGGGCAGAGGAGAGAGCACTCAGGACAATCCGGACGCTGTACGGAATGGGAACCGGGGTTCAGGAAGTGGCACTGCTCCCTTCGGCTCTGAAGCTACAACAGGCACAACAATATTCCTCATCTCTCACATCATTACACATTTCAAGGCATTTATAGGGGGAAATATATCGATCCCACTGGACAATTCTATTAATTCTTCTACTCTCCTTAGAGCTCCACAGAGTGCACATTCTTCCTTCCCTTTCTTGGAAATGGCATGGCTCCATTTTAGGAGCAGATGAATTGATTTCAAATGTATTTATAAATCTTTTCCAGTTGAAAAACATTGTCCTAATCAATCTCTTCAGTAATTTCTCAGTCTGGTATATTTCAGTGCTGTTGAAAGGCAACTCCAAAAACTGCTAAGTTTCACCTGTTCTTAGACAAGCAAAAATAACAAACAGAAAATACCAGAAAATTGGCAGAGACTTGCTCTGTCTACAACAGCACAAGAGAGATTCTGAAATTAGCTGCAGCTCTCAAGCACCACCAAGTCATCCTTGGATTCAGTGCACTAGAGATTTGGAAAGCAGTGATGACCAATGAGCTTGTGCTCATAATATCAAAATATCAATAAGAATATCAAAAAGGTCAGGTAATTATCTGATCACCCCAGTACCAAGAGAGATGCTCACTTACCAAAAGCATCTGAGCAACCTGGGTCACTGTCTTAACAGTAAGATTGCTTAGACACTTCCAGCTGAGCAAGAGCCAAAAAAGAAACCACTCTCCCCAGTGGAAATCTGATACACTTTGCTGACTCAATTCATAATCAGGTGACAAGAGGATGTAATAAAGCGCAAGATATTGCCTTGAACCGTAAAAGCTTCATTAAGTGGAAGTGCTACCCTAACAGTTAATGGACCGTGAAGAAATATCCAAAAGGTTATGGGTGAGCTCAGCTTTCTCCTTCAGTGGAAGACAGAGATCGCTAAGTCTTCATCTGCCTTTGCTCTTTTTCTTCTGTAGGAGTTCCTCACCCAGAAATCAAGATTACAGACACATGGATGACATTAAGCAGCTGCAGTGGATGCAATGGACATATTTCTTTGGGGATGAACAGGGAGGCATGGGGCTGAAATTGAGAGTATCCTCCTTTTACTTTGGTGGCCAGAGGAGCTTGATCACTGCTGGTTATGGTCAGCGCCGAATGGTGTCACCTCTAACAGCACCAGGAATCATGATGTGACGCTGCTGAAACCCACAGAACTCAGCATACCTGAGAAGCAGAGTGTGCCACCCTGGGCCAGAAACACATCTGCCCAAGAAGTAGACCATTTGGACTTACTTTCACCAAAAGCAAACGAAGATGACTTGAACAGATGACTGATGCAAGAGAAGACTGATAACCAAAGCTCTTAACAGAATTTGCACCAGGTGACGTGAAGCCAGGTGGTCTCCTCCTGGCTTCTGTTCAGGAGGGGCAGGAGATAGACCTGGATAAAGATGACGTGGAATTCTACTGAGTAGGGAAAAAGACACTGCATGCAACGTGCACAGTATGAGTGAAGAAAATAAAACAAATTTAAGAAACTATTTCTGAGAAATCTAAAGTTTTAGTTTTTCAATTACCTTCCCTCAAAATGACATTTTAAAAGAAGTGCTTTTTGCTTTCCTAACATTCACAGATTTGACAGTTTAAGCACTCATCTATGGTGAAAAAAACCTCTCAAAATCTGTGGATAAAGGAAATCAACAAATTTTATGCAGATTAATAATGAGAGTCAAACACAAGTACTCCAACAGGTGAATAAGGCATGAGGAAAACTATGTACCAACAGAAGATAGTATCAGTTTATCTCAAAACCATATAACACATCCCCAGTTAGCAGATTTCTAAGCATAGAACAGCTTTTCTTTTTCTTAAGACACTTCCATAACACATTCAAAAAGCCCAGAGATACATTCCCATGACCAGATTTTTAACATCCCCACAAGAAAGTTAGGTCAGAATGCAAAAAAACAAAGGTCTGAACACAGTTACAATATGAGGAAGAATTACAGTTTACTGAAAAAGTATCACTAGTATTGCTACCACTTGATGCACATTGTATTTTACTGTGACTTAAAGTTTTTTTGTCCCCAATCTGTGTAATTAAATGTATCATGGCAAACAGACATACATTCATAAAGAATCTCCTGTTTTTACTTGATCATGAAATCTTAGGAACTCTGTACAGCACCCAGTAAATAGTAAAAGATCTTATCTCTAAGTCTCGTTATATGGGTCATGAATAATATCAGAAAGGATTGCTGTGTCTCAAAATTGGGCAACAACAAACAAGGGAGCTACAGAAGGGGGATAACAAACACAATAGGCCAAAAAAGAGAAACATACATCCAAGGCACTATGTCACTGCCCTACTTCATTTATAAAAGAGCTGGCTAGTAATGAGCATTAATTTAGTTTACGTTTTATATTGGTATGACATTACTCTAGACGTACATCTCCAGTCAAAACACAGTACTGGCACATTAGCTTACTTTTGTTAGTTCTACATCCAAAATAATTTCAAAATTAGCTAAAAAGCAAACTCATATAGGAAAGATATGAAACTCAAATAGGACACAAGGAAGGAAAATCTGTTTTAATCACATAGTTTACCCAAAAAGAAGTGTAAAATCAACATAAACAGGTCTATTTTCATCTTGACTCTCTGTAAATGTTTAATGTGAAAAAATGTGATAATTAATGTTTCTATACTCTTATGCTTAAGGAGTCATTACAATCAGCCTTTGTTTCCTCCAGAGTTGGCAGCACAGACCTGCTGCATTTGAGAAGGGAATGTTTTAGGGTCATTTAACATTATATCACTCTTGGTGATCCAAGAGCTGCTATAATTCTGCCAAAGAGTATAGAGGGTTTCCCAGTCAAGTTTCATCCTGATTTTGATTATTGTTTATCTCTAGTCCACGTCTGAATAGTTGTAGTAAAATAGAGGAAGTTTTACTCCTGAATTTGAGGTCAGCTTGTAATGAACCATGGTTTCAATCGCATGAACAGCTGCTTCTTTTATAAGCAAAAAGGGTTCACTTACAGTTCAGGGTAACACAGTAATAATTTAAGGAACAAGGAAGCTTCTATTCATTTCTTTATTTTTTATACGTTTTTGAAACATTTTGACATCTGAGTGCCTATAGTGGACTTGTCTGAAGAGAATGTAATATTGACACTATTCTGCTTTACAAAAAAATGAACAAAGTGAATTTTAAAACCAGAAATACAGTAGACCTATCAATCATCAAATAAAAGCCTTTTTCATTGAGAACTTCATTTCTCTTAGCAAGAAAAACTATTATTGAACTTCTAAAACTTTTAAGCTTTTTGATAAAGTTAAAAAGGACATATTAAATCAGGTATACTCTCTGAAAACAGAACTAAAAATATCTGGAAATGACAACAAACCAAAAGGGGAAAACATCCAAAAACCCAAGACATTACTAAAGTCAATGGTACATAAAATTTCTTACAATTAACCAAGAACTCAAAAGAAATAAAAGGAGTGGGTTGGTTGTTCCCCCCCCACACACACCTAATTTGCAAATGTTCTTCTGGATGAGCAAGAATAATTTCTATGGATTACAGAACTAACTAAATGAAAGAAGATTAACAAGGAATTTTACATCTGTTCTCTTTTGCTCATTTGTCCAACTAAGACTTGTTAAAGTACCTGTAAGTTGAATGGTTTTAAGCTATTAATTTAAATGCCTTTTGGCATTTGTCATCTCAAACACATTATGGCTTCCTATTTTGGCCCAAATCCACATTGATGCTTTTTTGTTAATCACCCTGTTTGCTTTTGGCAGTGCAAGAGACCCAGGCTGTATTCCTGGCACAGCCATTAACTTGCCACATGATCCTCAGGAAATCTTTGTGGGCCAGATTTACTCATAGTGATTCTTCATCATCCAAGCAATCCCCATGGCAGCTCACTGAAGCTCATTCTCAAGTTCATATTTTAGCACTGACCATCCTGTACTAAGGCCCTTACAACCAACCCCAGAACTCCTGTGAGCCAGCCCAGTTTCACTCTCCATACATGGAGAGGATGCCCATCTCGGAAATCCTTTAAGACAAGACTGCCATCTTCTCACTTTGTGTTTTATGGTTTTATACACTTCGGTGATTGTATTAGGGTTTCTCCCTTGACCAGCAGATGAACTGATTTGTTGCTCATGACCACATGCTAAGCATGAAGCTGGAGGTTTACACTTTTCTTCCCCTGAAATAAATGAATATCCCTGTTTCCCACTGCACATTCTTTGTGAAGGTAGCAAGACAGTATTCCAGACACTCAGTAACTGGAATAGAGTAGTAACTTAAATTTTAAGCCTAAAATTCAGACAGATTTCAAAGAAGAGTACCTACGAACATGAGCATAATGCAATTCAGGAATAAACAGGAATCCAAAAGCATTACAAAAGCAAAGAGTAATGAGATTGCCCCATGATCTTACAGAGATCCCACCTCAAATCAGTGCTATTCTCTGGATCAAAGCAATCTGACCTGAGCTGACACCACTGGGCACGGAAACATACCCACTGTCATCGCTGGGGACTCTCAACACTTGTCTGGTTTTGTCTTCTCACTTCAAGGCAGGATTTTTCTGCTCCCTGGGCTCTGCCTGCTCTGCCAGTGGCCATCACCCCCATTCTCTTAACCTGCTGTCAACACTGTTTTTTGCCTCCAAATGACACACAGAGATCCTCTGCATCCCAGTAGTGTCTGTGTTCTTATGAGACAGTCCCAATGGGAAGTGCAGCACTGATTATAGGAAGGCAATAAACACGGGGCAAGGAATAGAAGCATAACTAACAACAGAAGTGTATCTGGCATTCAGATCCTCTCCAGAGGTCACCGATGATGGGAACCGGGCTGCTGGCCATCAGCCAGTACCACTTGATGCTTCAGAAGTCCAAACTGTGAATGCATTTGAGATGTTGAGAATTACCATGCACTATGTAATGTTTAAGATCCCCCAGTACGCACCAGACATCCCAATAGCATCACAGAAAGCACACTGCTAGGCAGACACAGGATTAAGCAACTGCCCCACTCACAATTGTTCTGAAGAGAGCTTTACCAGTTCTCCTTCCTGACCTTATGCAAGACTTTACCCTCTCTGCTCCTGCCGCTGTGACTTCAATTTATCTTGGACTTCAAGCTAGTCCATACCTGTGCAGTTCTGCTCAGTGGACCTGCTCCTTATTTACAGCAACTGAAAAGGAAAAGAAAACCTGGTGGTTTTACTTTACCTGACTCATGTCATTACTCAGCCATACACACATTTTTCCAGTGTTATTTTATTAATACAGTAAGAGTCTTGATTTCCACCACTCCATTTAAAGAAGATTTTACTTGCCAATACCAGCACACCCACTCACAGTAGGCTCTCCCACTTACAGGCATTAATTTAAAAGTATCCAATTGCTTTGCACTACAATTTAATTTCTTTTTATTTCTCTTCTTTCTTAACAAGTAGCCATCATCACGTACAAATGTCTCTAGCAGTGATTTCACAGATTACTAAAGGCTCAGTAAAATTTAGTGGTGTTGGGTTGGTCTCTTTGTGATGTATTTCAGAGTGGTGATGAGAAGGCAAACCTAAATGCAAGTGTCTGAGTTTTATTATACCTAGGAGAAGTCATGCAACTGCCAACTCAACTGAATGAAGACTATCACAAGGAATTCTAAAACCGAAACCCAATTCTAAATGGACCAGTACCCTGAATTTAGAAGTAAATGGTTTCTTCATCTCCTGGTAAATACTCAGGTGTTCCCAGGAGAACTAGCTGATGGAGGGAGAATCACAGGAGGAAAGGAATGAGAATGTTAAGCATATGAAAGGGTACATGATTATCGGGCTGTGCCTTCAGCCCTCTCCCATGATTGAGCTGTTACTTGTCCGAGAACTCCAAGAGGTTCTGGCTCCTCTCTGAAGTGGCTGAGGTAGGGATGAGCTAATTCAGCATTTTATGTGACCTAATTCAGAAAATGTGCAGCTATTCCACTACAGTGTACACTGTTCTGCAAAGCTATTTTATTCATGTCTACGTATCTCTAAGGCTTTGGAACACTTGGAAACTTAACATTTCTGAAAGCTACTGCTCTCCACATGTCGTCCTTCCTCCCTAACACTTGCTGTAATTACCCTCGCTACCAGATGGAAATTAATGGATCGGTCAGGGTATGCTAACCTCAGATCCTTGGGGGACGTCAGAGAAGCACGGCAGGACACACTTGCCACCACGCATTCAATGGCACAGCAAACACGCACCAGCTTGATAAAAGCAACCTCTCCAGGTCTCCCGTTCTAGCAACAATTCTTGGAGCACACACTTCGGGCTACTGGATTAAGGCTCCACTTGGAGAAAAGCCTTATGGAATCTTGACTTTTCTAACTCACAGTGTTGCTTCTTTTCATGCCCAGTTAGATTTGTTTCCATTATTCTTCTTCCTAGCCCCTCATTTTCCTATTTTTGATGCTTCCTAAAGTAAGGGTGACTTCCTGAGGCAGACGCACGACCAGCACAGAAATGCTGCTCATAACGCCCCTTCAGGTTTTTACTATGCGTTACAAATTCTCTTCCTTCCTATACCAAATGTATATTGACAAGGTAGACACTCCACCTCACAGGTCTGTATGCATCCTTTTATTTAAAATTTAGCTTTGGGATTCTTATTTTGAACTTAATATTTGCTTCCATACACTTGCCCTGCTCAAACTACAAGGCATACAAATAATCTTTAAGTGCAAATAATGATTTATGTAACAGAAGGTTTTAACCTATTATTTTACCTATGAAAAGATTAAGAATTAGAGATATTTTACTTTGTCAGCCTTAAACACACAAAAGTACTTAGTGCTGTCTCAATAAGGTACAGATCCTTTTTCTGAAGCTGAAACATTCTCAAAATGCTATCTAGTTATTCGAAGTTACCAATTGTTTCCAAAAGAAGGAATGCTCTGGGAAAACAAAATCCCCCGCATCTTTAACAGCAAATTCTCTCCTTTTCTTAAAGCCCGTGGAATATATAATTCTCATTCCTACCTCACACAGAGCAATGAATAGACTTTTTATATAAAAATAGATTCTTACCGATTATAGAGATGTATTAAATGCTAATTTTAAGGTCATACATCACCTTATTTGCACAGAGATCTCCAAAATGTATATTACCATATTAAAACTGATAATGTAATTTTAAACAAAACTTTAAAATTGTATAAGAATTTTGTACACTTGAGATCAGTATATAGGCTATACTACAGGCGATGGTGTTTTTCTGAAACGTGCCCCATAAAATTTTATCCCGTACTATGCAGAGCTCCCCAGACTTTATTAAAAGAGCTTTTGACATTTTTTCCTAGACCTCTGTCAGCCTTCTCTTCCTTTCACAAAGGGTAAACAGCAATGCTAAAATGTAAGGGTGAAAAGGAAACTTTGTTAATATTCTATGTGCATAATAAGAAAGAGTGTCAAGAGTGGCACTTCAGTATCATGCCAAATAGACTCCTCAGGATTTTTAAGAAATGAACAGCAAACGTACACCTACATACAAACGTGAGAAGGTTTCAGTCGCTTACAAAGACGGAGACTTTAAGAAATTATTGCAAAAGTCTCAATGCAGCAAGTGAAAAAATAACTGTTGCGCACAGGGTTTGCTTTCTTTGCTTTATAACTTTGGATATTTCCATCCTGGTTACAACAAGCAAATCCAACCAACACTTGCATTAAACCAAGGAAAGAGCCGCTCACTGAATTCCTGAGCTGAAATCCACATGAGAGTGAACAGGATCACAGCAGCCTAGATTGTGGTACCTTCAGTCACACTGGTTAGCACTATTAAAAATCAATTGGAAAACAAGAAAACAAACAATCAAACAAGACAAGGCAGCAAAACTTTCAAGAATTATAGAGGTCAGCCTTCTTGCTGGACAATGTGAGCACGCAGTCCACTCTTGGCCCAGGATAAAGAGTTTTCAGTCAGAGGACGGTTCATTTATGTGCCTCCACCGAAGAGGAGTTCCCTTTACACAGATAAGGCTGCAGCTGACACACGTATGTATGTGCATCTGTGTAATGGAATGCGTCTTGACCATGGAAATCCCATCAGACTGTAAAGGTTTATGAATGAAATCCAGAGGCCCCACAGAATGCCATCAGTGATGAGCCATTTTATAGACTGGGTAATAACTACAAGACTTTAAAAAAATTGGAATCTGTACCCAGAGACACGCTAATGTAAAACAGACTGTTCTTGAGCTGCACACTTGCTAGAACCATCCTAAAACATTCTCTTGATAGAACCATTCTCCACAAGCTATGCTCACAGATCTGCACTGCTGTTTAGAAAATCAAATCAGCTCCAGATACAGCAGCAACTGGCAGCATGCCATTATGCAGCTATTACAGTTAAAAAAAATAAAAAAAAAAAAATTAAAAAAGGGAATATAAGTACTGGTATTGCCATACTTTGCCCTCCCAACCTGCCTAATCTCATAAAACTGTAAACTACGAGCAAAAGATGACAGTTTTACTTCTGTGGATACACTCAAGTCATCCAGACCTAGCTTTCTGCCAACATATTTCAGTAACTATTGTGTAAATTCAAGTATTGTCCCGTCACTCTGATCTGGTTTAGAAATACAAAATTACTAAACCAGGACTCGCTACAACTTTCTTTAGGGTTGTCAAGTTACATAAGGAGGAACAGAGACACTTGATGTAACTAAATACTAGCTGAAATAAATGGCAAACTGCTTTGTTTAAGCGGGTCAAATCCCATGGTCAGCATTCAGAAAAATTCAAAGTGAAGTTAATGGGATTCCTCCCTAGACAATTATAGCAAATTGGCCCCTGTGATAATGAAAATAAATGAATTCTGTGATTTGAAAGATCTGAAGCAGATTAGAACAACCAGGACACGTTTTTATATTTCCATCTTAATATATGGCTGACTGCATTACATTTAGAGGATGACTCTTTCTTCAAGGCTCTTTCTCAAAGTTACAGCAAAACATGACAACATTCACCCCTGTTTCAGTCACTAGTCATGCTACTTTATTCTACATTATTTACTGGATCACAATGATCATATCCTTCTTTTGACCCCAAACCTTGAAAAAATACCACAGACTGTTAAAATACTTACAGTAAAAGCATCCATCTAATCTTTCTACTTGAGCAAAACAGTATGCTCTATCAGGAATGAAAAACTGGTTTCACTGAGGCTCACTTGACATAGGAATGAACCCACTGAGTATGGAAGGTAAAGACAAAGGGTGTTAAAATAGGAGTGAAATGTTGCAAGGAGCGTTTCCCCTTAATGAATTACTGGGAGATTTGTAGCAGGCCAGCCAGGGTAAGTCTTTCAGCATGTGTATCCAGAAGTGTCATGGACTTGCTGCACTATATCCTTGCTGCCCTTTCCATGAACTGGGCAGTTTCCTTTCACCAGTTTATTTTCACTTCTATTCTGGCAGCTGTCTACAGCAGTAGGCATTTATCTTAAATAATTTGCTACTTGTTGAAGAATTCATTGGGGGGGTGGCTGTGGGAAGAGGGAAATAGCTATTCTTGGTGCACCATGTCATAACTGATTAAAAAAAAAAATTAATAAAGATAAAACAGATTTCCCACAGATTTTTCCCCCACTTCTAATACATATAGGTACCTTCCCCCTCCCCCAAGCAGAACACCACCAGAACTTGCTGAATTTAACTTTCCAATTATTCTAAGTAGCAAAATTTGTGGAAGCTGTTTGCTTTTATTTAGATCCTCCAGAGCATTTTCCTTACAGAAAAACGCTCAGTGATGACTGCAGTAAAAAGTAAACCTACTAATAAAAAAGTGAGGGTTAACACTTTTCCTTTTTTTTCCGCAGTATTAACCTCTTGTAATAATAAGGTAGAGCCTTTGATACAAACTACCTGTTCCTGTGTTCAGCAACTAACATCAAGGGCAGTGTTCCTCGAACAAAAGATAGGTCAGTGGAAATTCAAAAAGTAAGAGCACTGAATGGGGATTTTTTGCTAAAATGCTCTGTGTCATGAGCAAAATGATCATTTGCCCAGTTTGTGGAATACTGTGGAAGAAAGAAGAAATGTCATGTCAAGCGCTGTTGGCAATATAAAGGGCTGTTGTGAGCAGGAAAGAAATGAAAAGAAAGAAAAAAGAAAACATTTCCATTTTCTCTACTGGCTACAGTTATGGGGGGCTGGCAAAGTACACTGCAAAGCAGACCTTATGAAGTGTTTGGTAATTTTTATTATAAATAAGAGTAAAACCAAAATGGGAAAGAGTGAAAGTAAAATTGCATTCTTGTGTTGCACATATGAAACCCAAGGGAGCAACTGGTATTCCAAGCACTGGTTGTTACAAATGATTTGCTGAAAGACCGGTAGCTGTTAAATTTAATGCTTTTCTAGGCTTTATACAAATTCTATGCAGTCAGAAGTTCACTGCAGCAGGTGAAAAACCACACAAGCCTCCCTAGCCCTCATTTTCTCTCATTTGAATGCAACAGTTTACACCATTTGCATACTATAGCCCCACAATAAAGTGAGGAGAATCATAATTTGCTATTTAGAGTAGCTCATCTTTCCAGACTGAGTTAGCACTAAAACTAACCACTCCACAGTTGAGGAGCTACAAAAAAAAAAAAATCCATTGCTTACATAACACATTCATTGTATTTACAAAATGCATATTGTTCCTGTTCCACTATGGCAGAAAAGTTTCAAAAGCAGAAAAACAATAGACAATGTTGGAAAACAAAATATTTTCTTTTCACCATAAAATCTGAGTAATAACTAACTGGCATTCTCTAAATGGAGATTAACAATGTTGAACCAGATGTTCTCTATTTCACAAGTGTCTATGTCTCAAAAAATACCCAAGACAGATATGCCTTGGAAAATCCCACCTCCAGAGTTCAAATTGAGGCTTAAACAAAACAAAACCAAACTGAACCAACACCCTCTCCCCCCTCGCAAGCTCCAGCGCATGCGACAATTCCTCATGCTGTGTGTACCAGGATAAACATAAACAAAGTGAGTTTAAAAAGTTATGTGTGCACATAATTATGTGAAGACTGTTAGAGAGGAGTTATAGTGAGAACGTCAACTGTAATGCCATAATTTACCCAACATTTCAGCAAAAAATTAACTTCAGCTATGTGAGTTGGTCTCCATGTAGTTGTCCAATACTGAACTAAGAGCTTTGACTCCAGTTAAAATCAAAACCAGACAGATTTGCTCCAGTTCTAGTCTGTTAGGAGTTGGTTGAAATTTTCATGAGAATATGAATTTCCATGAGGATTGAATTTCAAAGAGCAGACAACTTATAAGAATTGCTAACCTTGAAATATTTCCCTTGGAAACTTATGGCATGTGGATGCCATTTCATCTGTGTCCATTTTTTCAATGTAACCTTAAATTACACTGGACCTAAACCTATTTACTCGATATTTTTAGGTAAGCACCAGTGAGAGTGCCATCTGTATTTCCCCCTGTAGAGAGGCTTACAAAACTATTAAAATTTTAAATTCAAATTTAAGCCTAGCAAGCTGGTTAATATGCATGCGTGGCGGAAGGGTCTCAGATCTGCTATAGCTATGTTTACCTAGGAGAGAGAATCTGAAGGGAAATGAACATCAGTACTGTGTTATAAATTCTGAAGATCATCAAAAACATTTGACATAGGAATCAGTGATCTCTGGTAGTTTGCTTAGCTGACCAAAAGCAGTCTGACATCATCACACTTAATGGACTTTCAAAACTAGATGAGCTTTTGTATTTTAATTATGCAGCAAAGGACTACATAATGTATCGTCGGGAGTGCTGTTATCATTGGTTTATGGTAATACAGATACACAAGTCAAAGCGAAGATGGGAGATTTATCAGTATTCTAGGATTAAAAGTGGATTTAGCCCTCATCATATATGAGGTGACAAAGAAGGAGGCATCAGCCAGGGGGCTGTATATTATTCAAAAGACAATAGGAAACACAAAGTTGGAGCACACGTACCTAGAAAATTAGTGCAGTCTCTTAGTCAGTTTTGCTTTCTTCCAAACTCAGCCTGATGGCTGTATTGATAATTTAACAGTGACCCTTGCCAAACCAACATGCCATTGTCAGCTTCATTCTATTCACAGCTGATTCAGCAAAAGCTAAGGCTATCCAATATTTTGCATTATAAAAGTCTCTTTTCAACTACCTATAATTTCGCGAGTCTCCAACCAATTAACCTGAACCTTCCCATTGCTCTTATGTGGCTGGGATGGTCTTCTGGAGAGCATCAGTGCAACTGTAGCACTGCTCCCTGAAATGAGAGTAACTTTCAATACATTCAGACAGTAATGTCTAGCAATACAATGCTTAAGAACAAGGAATTAACACTTGGCTGGGGAAACCATTATTTCACACTTGTATAAGATCAATTTGGAGACTAGGATAAGGAGGCAGTGGATAGGGAAAGAAAAGAGAAAAAGGTTTGATCAGACCTTGGCAAAAAAGTTCACATCAGCAGACTAATTACTTCTTCATTGAGCAAACGAGAAGCTGCAGGTGCTGTCAGTCCAAAACTTGGGACCGAAGTTTCTGTGGGATCAACTGAATGAAACCGCGTCTTGTGGAAATACACTGAAGTTGTTCACAGACAAGTAATTTTTGTATTCAGTTTTCTTTAAAAACCAATCAGCCAATAACAGCTAAAATTCTTTAAAGCATAAGCAATTTAATCCATT
This sequence comes from Xenus cinereus, assembly GCA_025774025.1. NCBI lineage: Eukaryota > Metazoa > Chordata > Aves > Charadriiformes > Scolopacidae > Xenus > Xenus cinereus. Next base: position 22,153,955 of record JAOXJK010000002.1, read on the forward strand.
TTCCCTGATAAATCAAGTCTAAACACCTCATACTGGAGTCCCAAACTTAGCAGAAACGCTTGCACCAACTTCTCTGCACTTTTATGACCCTTTATAAAATGGGAGAGTGCCCCTATCATCTTGTGGAGCTGCTCTGAAAACAAAATGTCCTAGTTAATTAAGATCTCTGAAGCCCAAGCAATCCAGAAGGCACCCCGGAGAAAACCCAGTATATATCACAGATAAAGAGGAGGGTTTGAACCTCAAATTATAAGCAGCAGTATTCTCAAATTAAATGGAAGAGGCACCCAACTACAATTGCATACAGCCACAAAAGAAGTCAGTCTGTCCAAAACGTGTTAAATCATGGCCACAGTGAGGCCAAACATTTCTAGATTTCTTCCCCTTCATGTTTTGCTTCCTGTATTAGTTGCTGATAAAAAACATTTTGCCACTACTTAGCTGGGCAGAGAAGGAGACAAAGCCAAAACCCAAAAAGCTGTTACATGGTTTATTTACTTAAAAAAACATGTTTTCATTGTAATCTGGACAAGGCTCAATAACTACATTCTGGGAATGAAAGATTCAAACTCAGTGTTCTTAATTTGTATTTTTCCATAGAGCCAAGCCTTTCAGAGATGCTGCATGGTCTAGTGATGGTAAGAGGCAAAGACTGGGAGCCTTTAGGATACTGGGTCCTAGTCCAAATTCACAGCACTGACTCATAGTCTGGGACAAGTCACTTGACCTCTAATGCCTCCAACAGTCCAGCTGGAAAATGCAGAAAGAAAAGCAGCAACCCTGAATGAGAAACAGTTATTATGACTGAGGTCAGCTCCTGGATAAATCGAACATCAAATAAAATGTGTTTTCCATATGGAAGATGCTTTCCTAAAGTGGAATAAAATGTAAATGCCTGTCAATTATAATGATCTGAGAGGCAAGTGGTGAGAAAAGCAGCTCTGTGACAGACCATCAGGAAAGGCTCCACTAGGAATAAAGGACAGTTTTTGAGGTGCAGAGAAATGGGAGACAGAAGGCATCTGGCAGAAACAAAGGTGAAACCATGATTTGAGGAGGTCAGAGACAACAATGTGTCTGAGTCAGAAAAGGTCACTTATTCAATATTCCAGCTGTAAGATTAAAGAATGCAGAAGAAAGATTTTTCAGAGCAGAGATCACAGATGAAACATAATCTAAAAGGTAGACTGTTATTTGAAAGTGCCACTGACAGATATGATGAATCCATCCTCTCAGGCCAAACAATTTCTCATCAACTCTTGATTTTACCTTTACCTTCTCTCTTGCACTTCTCTAAGCAGTCATCTCCGTTTCCCTGAGTTTCCATCCTGCCCAGGAATCCATTTTTTTTTTTCACTAAATGTCAATAGGCCAATTCTAACTTTAATAATACTGCACTTCTCTAAATATTGGATGATCTGAAGAATCGTGATCTTCCATGATTTTTCTAAAACCCTCACATCACAAGGCATGAGATATTCCCTAGGAAACAGCGCAGCCAGGTCTTAAGACTTGCATGTTTTCCAGCAGATCCAAATGCTGTTCATCCAAAAAAAGATCTCTGATCTCTTTCTGCTACTCTGCTGCCATACAAACATCATTACGAGAGTCTGAGATAGAAAACTCTATGCTTTCTTTCCATACAGAAGATGAGTCTTGAGCCAGGTACTTCATCTATCCTGGACCATGCACTAGCCCACCAGGATTCAAGTAAGATTGCTTCAAGCATGTGTGTGAGAGTGAGAAGCTAACCAGCTCCTAAAGTAAAGGTAGAATAAGGATGATATTTCCTTTGTTCTGCCTCTCCTGAGTTGTGCTTTCTGCATGTTTTTGTGACAGAAAGCCATTCCATTAAAATACAGTGTTTTTGAAAAAAAAAAACCCCAACAACTATTTACTAACAGAACAGCTGAAGTAGCAATGCCATTCCTTAGTGGCATTTTCATGGGGCTCATATAAAGGTGAATAGATGAGACTACTAGTAAAACAGATGAGTTTTAAAGAATTAATACCTTCTAGAACCACACAAAATCTAAACCACATAGGAAACAAATACAGCATCATTTGAACTTGGAGTAGATACTGATCTCCACCATGCCCACAAACTTTCAGATTCACCAGCTGAGACCTCATGATTTTAGAGAAAACGAAGACTACAAAAAGGTCAGATGTCCTTGCGATACAACGAAGGCTGAGCAGTCAGTCAGTGACAGCAGAGAACTGTGAGCAAGAGAAAGAGCTAGAGTCTGAGTGGCAGCCACCTACAGATTGCACAGGGAACTGTGTAAAGAAAGACATTGATTTCCTTGGACTGACTTTACAGAGCCAAAACAAATTATGAAAGTGTTGAATAAACAGCACTACTCAGTTCAAGCTGAAAACATGCCATCAGGAAGTGCACGAATGCAAGTGACCAAAGAAGCAGCTCCTGCAGAGGTTGGTAAAGCTTGTTCATAACATTAAAAAGCAAACACATAAACACATGCAGAACTCCAGTTTAAAGAACTTGCCGTATCAGAAACCTGCAGCAGTGGATGCCCTGGAGATGCACCAGCATTGTCATTGCAGTGGATCAGTGAATTAGAGGATTCTCTGGAGTTTTTACTGCGGTGGGATAACCTCCTAGGGCACAGGACAAGCCAGCAGCAGCTAGGGCATACCAAGGGGACACATGAACCAGCAAGCAGTGCCACTTCACTGTGTGGCATCAGGCTGGTCCTCGCGGTACAGAAATGCACCCTGGCAATAGCACAACTTCCAAAAGACTGGGACAAAAACTATCAACAGCACTGAGTCTTTTATGGGCTGTGAAGATGGTACTGACAGCTCCCCACTTTCATCTAGCCAGGAGAAAATTGAGGTAAAGAAAACGCTTTTAGAAGTTATAGTAAAAGCAATTGAAAGAAGAATAGGGAAAGAGAGGGCAGCAGCTGAGTAACTGGCTGAAGGCTAAAAGAGGCAGCAGTGAAGATCTAGGCAACCTCCAGTCTCGCAGTCAGCAAACAATACAAAGAATTAGACTTGCTAACCACAACTTGGCCAGGTCCCTGATCTGATGAAGAGGAGGATATGAAACATGGAATGATGTTAATTTATGATTAGCCCTGCTGTCAGTGACTCTCCTTTTACAGGAAAACGGGATTTGTTCTGTAAGCACAAAGCAATGCTCACTCTTAACAGTATCCTTAGCACGATGTCAAAGAAAACACTTGAGAATCCCAATGCAGACAAAAATCACAAAAAACTTATTGTTGGAATTATTACAACTGAATTACAACTCTTTCTACTGTTTTCATCACCTGTTTCTTTGCCATTCACAAGTAAGCTGCTATGTATTTAAACACTCCTGTTACAGCAGTTGAAGACACCAACACTTAGGCGAGTCACTAGAAGAAACACCTCACTGCTCCTCTGGCCCAACGGCAAAACTGGAACTATTGCAGCTGCTAGGTTTTTACTAGTGCAAGGCTTGACCACACTGACTTAAGAGTTGGGACTGCAATTTACCACTTCTCTGTTCCCTTCTGGGAACACACCAATATCACTAAATTACTGTCAGACTTCTGAGCAGTCAGAGGATCAGGTTCTTATGCTTTTTGTGTTAACACTGTAAACACGTGTTCTTGTGCACAAGCCCCTTCTCTCTGGTCTCAGAGCCAGTCTCAGCCTTTCTGCTGTTCATCCCTTATTTTAAGTGACTTCAGTTTAAACTCCACGTCAACCCCTGGAAGACTGGAGATTCTAGCAATTAACCAAAGTAATTACACAATAATGAAATAAAAGTATAACATTAATATTTACTTTTAAAGGACACTATTTGAAAAAGAAGTTCAAAGTGTCTACTGCATTGTAGGGATAAGATCAGGAAACATTGAATTAGTAATGGTTCAACCACTTTGGAAAAAATGTACAAATTTTCCACCATTGTCATCCAAAAAATATTTTAAATGGTTTTATGACAAGTCTAAACAGAATGTTTCTGAAATCACCTTAATGATTTTTCAATCTTATTTACCTTGCAAACAGAGCCAAAAGGCCAAAATACCACTGAAAATTCTCTTCCCCAAATACGTGCAAATGGACCAGTAAGAGGTTAATAACAGAAATAATTTTTTTTCAGGTTTTCCAGTTAACATTTGAATTTTCAAGAAGCTTGGGAAAAACTGACACCATTTTATGTGCTTAAATCAAGAAAAATCAGAATTTCAACATTCTTGAAGGAGGCAACGTGCTTTCTTTCTATGCTGACAAACTGTCTGTACATGAACATAAGTAACAAAATTCTTTAAAGTAACAAATGTAGCACATTTGTCCTATTTGTTACATAATTTGTTATAACAAAGAACTAATTATAATAAATAATTAGGAAAGCCTAGTAATTCAAGCTTTCACAAGCAATACAATACCTACACCTGTCTTTCTCCCATCACAGAGTTATTTCCATTCACTAAATAATCTGACTACTCCAATTAACAGCAGCCTGAATGGAAAAATGGATTGCATTTATCACCAATATTATTCCATTTCAGTCAAAACAATATGAGAGATTAATACAGTCTAATTTATGAATTGATGACCTAGAATTACAAATTATGAACTAGATGAGTTTGACCCATTTTTACATAGCTTCAATAATCAATCTCAATGCATATAAGTTTTGCTATTTGTAGCTACACAGAACTGAGATGACGCATAGGAAGAAACATCTAACAAAAAAGTGAGTCGCACTTGGTTTTTAATTAATATTTTGATTTTCTCTACAATACATTAAATGCACTGTATAGCAATTACCATACATGTAGGAGAACTGAAGATAAAAACAAGAGATCTATTTAGAAGTTTTCACCTGTTAGGACCTGCCATAATGAATTAGACCTGGAATATCTACTATAATCTATAAGAAGAGAAATATTGCTCTTCTATTGTCCCAGTAAAGTTGATTAAAACAGACAATAAAATGAGAAGTACTGTATTGCATGAGTATTATTAGTACTGCAGCCTGGCTTCAGTGGAATGTTCTCCAGTAAAACTTGTTTCCAAATGGAAGAAGAAAATAATGTTTAAAGCCACTGTTCAGAATAGCAGAAAAATAACCTATTCTTCCCAGCTCTTTACCTGCGACACCAGCCTCAACGACTGGAGGAAACGAAGGGCACCTCCCATTACTTAATTCTGTCTTCAGTTAGAACTTTACACAGGACTCTGGTCTAAACTGGGACTGTTTAGTATGAGGAAGAGGAGGCTGAGGGGAGACCTCATCACTCTCTACAACTACTTGAAAGGACACTG
>JAOXJK010000002.1:22162186-22187705 GCA_025774025.1 Xenus cinereus
CTGGAAGAAAATACAGTTTCTCCCCTTATCTCATCATCCTAATAATGTCTTAAAGCTTTTGCTTGATTTTTGATTTTTGGTTTTCTTTTTGGCGTCATATCCCCCCTCTCTCCCCCTGGCCGCCGCCTCCGCGCCGCTCAGGTGTGCGCAACCCACAGCCGCAGGCTTCTTCACAGTAAATTAAGCAAACTTTACCCTCTGGGACCGCTCCCCGGGACTCGCGCTCCGCTCCTGATCACGCAATTAACACGTTATACAGATGCAAATAACGATAATGAAGAACTTCAGCTGGCACTCAAAGCCAACTGCAGACCCACTTAATTTCAAGCAGCTGGACAAAGGGACGCCTTGTACCTGCAATTCACAGTCCCGCTATCTTCTGACATCGCTTGCAAAAGGCACTAAACCCGCGACGCTTTTGCGAGGGAGGGCAGCCCCCTCAGGCCGGTGGCGGAGTCCGCTGAGGCGGCCGGCCCCCAGCAGGGAGAAGCCGCCGCGCCCATGGGAAGGCAGCGGGAAAACGGGCCCGTCGGCGGGGAGAGGACAGCACCGCCGCCATGCCAGCCGGGTCCGCCACGGCCCAGCAGCTCCGCTAATGTCTGCTGCCTGCCCGCAGCTGCGCGCCCGGCCCAACGGCCCCCTCGGCCCAACGGTCCCTCAAACCCAACAGCCCAACGGCCCCCTCAGCCCAGCGGTCCCTCAAACCCAACGGTCCCCCCGACCCAACGGCCCCCTCAAACCCAACGGTCCCCTCGGCCCAACGGTCCCCTCGGCCCAATGGCCCCCTCAAACGCAACGGTCCCTCAAACCCAACGGTCCCCCCGGCCCAACGGCCCCCTCAAATCCAACGGTCCCCCCGGCCCAACGGCCCCCTCAAAACCAACGGTCCCCCCGGCCCAACGGTCCCTCAAACCCAACGGTTCCCCTGGCCCAACGGTCCCTTAAACCTAACGGTCCCTCAAATCTAAGTGTCCCCCCAGCCCAAAGGCCCCCTCAGCCCAACGGTCCCTCAAACCCAACAGCCCCCTAAGCCCAATAGTCCCTCAAACCCAACGGTCCCCCCAGCCCAACGGCCCCCTCAGCCCAATGGTCCCTCAAACCCAATGATCCCTCAAACCCAACAGTCCCCTCAGCCTGACGTTCCCTCCACCCAGCCGCCCCTCAGCCCCATGGAGGAGTGGCTGTAGCACCCATTTTGTGATCCAGGGAGAAAGTTACCTCTGGCATCTGGAACAATAACAGACAGGAAAGATTTTGTTGCCAGCCCCCCTGAGGCTGCCATTACCTTCCCAATGACAGGTGTGAATGACCAATGTGTGTTTAATCCTTCAGATCCCCTTGTCTTTCTTCTGGGAAGTTCAGAAGAGTATATCAAACCCATTCCTCAGCTGAAACACAGAATCCTCTGTGAGACTTAGGAAGTTGACCCTTGCTCTGTAGACCCTGTGTGTGCCCCTGCTCTCCCATTTCTTTCTAATTTGTTGTAGGACTTGTACTGGCAACCTATTACAGAAGCATCAATCAAATCAGCTCCTAAAATGGCTTGCTAGACTGCTGTGTTGATGCATGCATTTTTAAAGAGATTTGGAGGGAGAAAGTTTAAAAGCAAGCGGTGCCACTGAAATTGACTGGAGCCAGTTTTATTAATTCTGGAGTAAGCAGAAGCAAGGTAGCAAATACACATGAACATGTAGAGTATGGTGTTTGGAACTGTGCAGCAAATGCCACAAGCTTTTTAAAAGTCTGTGCTTAGATACGATATCTTTAATCACACAGAATCTCCATGCTTGGTACTGAAGGAAGGTCGGGTCTACGAGGCATTTCAAGATAGCCGGTAGATCATGCAAAAGTCTTCTATTTATGGGCTGTTGCGTGTAGCTATTTCATAAGATACAGGGAGCAGCAAATAACTCTGGCCTCTGGGATACATAATTTTGTACACAGTTTTATTAATTATTCTTCTGTTGACATCACTGCAGGTCCTCGCAATGTTGCACAAACACAAAGCAGAAAATCTCTCAAAGTCCCTGCCCCAAAATGCTCTACTATTAAATAAAAGAGAACAAATTATCACAGAGCTTTACAACAGAACACCAGAACAATACTCGTCAGCTTGAGGAGCAGGCGTCTCAGTCGTTTGTTGGCAATTTTTTGGTAGGCGTTGCATGTAAGGGCAATGAAGATAAATAGGTGGCACTTCTTTAGAAGTTCTTAATGGAGCTTCTGCCAAATATATGGATGAAAGCTTTCTACTGCTCTTTTGAAAATGTAACAAATGGAAAATAGACACTGGCATCATCAACAGATTAAAAATAGGAGTCGACCTTCAGATGCTGAATGAGAAGCTCATATAAGCTATGAAGCTCCTTAAAAGACAAATCACTTATGCTGACTGCAGCTATGGAATGATTGTGAGAGAGAGGTGAGTGAAATAACAGTCTAGGAAAATAATTGTTAGACATCTTTCTGAACAGAAATGAATGGAGAAGAACTGAATTTGTAAAAACCAGGCAAAAAGATGTGTTAGAAACTGAGATAATGAGTGGGTGAGAATTTCATAAACAGGTCTTAGCTGTGTAGGTATCTGGTGGTCATGGACCAGGAAAAATCTGTAAGATAAATATAGTGCCATGGTCAACACTGATACTAGCTCTTGTGGTGTCACGCAGACAAATGGGTGAGAGTTTGCTACATTGGACTCAGCTGGCACATGTGGTCTGGGGACCAGTTCCTTGAACCAGACTCCAGCTGTGATCATCTCCTCTCTGGCAGCTAATCACAATGACTTGTTCTTCAGATTGAATGTTGCCCTGGGCATTTGTTTTTTTTCTATCAGTTTTGAACCATTTCGAACAGTTTTAGAGGTTAAAGTGTTAACACAGTTAGAAATATAGACTGGGCATTCAAATATTTCTAAGCTATAAACTCCAGGGCAAAAGCGATTATGTTTCATAGCCATAACAATGTTTTTTACAGCTAGGATTTGAAAGAATGTATGTTAGGTCTGTACTTGGATTTGTCTGAAAAATAAAACTCTGAAAAACATCATATGGAGTCTAGTTATCTGGGTCCTCCCATTGATCTCATTGCACTTCTCTGGTCACCAATTACACCTTTTATTCAGTTAAGTTTGATGTAACTGAATCATGCTCTAAGGCCATTATTCAAAAGCACACGATCGGTACATTACGAGAAATGTAACGAAATGCACTAAGACCTTCTGCAGTTATCACTATAACTACGAAGATGTATTTTTCATACATTTAAACCAAAGGACATTTTTTATCTTCTCTTTCTGGTATTTCCTGTACTGCTTTTATGTAATCAGTACCAGCTGTATTGTTAATACAGCTCCCAGCAATGTAGATTTCCAGCTCAAATAATTGACAGCTTTCTCCACTGACCTCATCCTCTACTGAGGCATCGTCTATAAAACACTTTCCACAGACACACTCTTACTGTTTGCGTACTCTTAACTCCTGCCTCTTTTTACTGTGCTGTCAGATTACATTTGGGGCTCTGTCCATCCATTCTTCTGAAGTTTCTGGAAATTAATGCTGTGGTGTTGCTAAAGTATTATGAAATGTACATATATTGGTCATTCTGTTGTCTATTGTAAGACCAGGATTTTTGCAGAGCTTCCATTCTATTTAATGTTCATGCTTGTTTTGTCACCAACTGTCCTTCCTCTGTCAGTCCCTAGAGCTACTCTTGTATTACAATCTTAACAAAAACTCAGGGATCTATACAGGCCACTAAGTTTTTGGTGAGATGCACATTGGCTTTAGCCAAATTGTGGTTTCTGTTGACTTTTTTCTGTCTCCTGCTGTCTTAATTCTCTCAGGAGTATGGCTACTCACTTAAGGACACACACTGATGACCAAGGTCTGCTCTCCAAATGGGTTTTCCATGGAAAAGGTAACATTGCAGTCCCTTCAAAGCCTCTATTTGTGGGTGGTGTCAGCACTGCCCTTGCTGTGACCATGCTGCCCTGACACAGTCTCAGATAAAACTCTTAAGAATAGATGAGGTAACCCCAATAGTTTCTCTGCCTGGTCTTTCAGCAAAGATTTCCACAAGATGATCCTACATCTTTTATCTGTACGGTGCAACTGCCCCTCACTTGTTTGTGGCAGTACATGTTCCTTTAAAGCCTTTGGCTTATACATTTTATCCATTTCACATCTCTCTATCTGATCATGTTTGTTTTCAAATCTGTGTGCAGTGTTTACAAGCCATGTGTCATTAAAAACAGTAGTGCCACTCACTGTTGACTGCCGCCTCCTCTTGCGGCAAGGCATGCTGTGCTGCCTCTGCATCTATTGCCCCAATAAACACCACATCTGTGACCTCAGCTCATTCTCTTGTATCGACCTCTCTGTTTCTCTCTTGGGAAGCACGTTTTTTGAAGTGGGATTTTCTTTACCTTTTGAACACAGTTTGCCACAGTTCACCATGTGCTGGCAGTTTTGCTTTTAATGGGAAGGTTGGTGCTCCAGTACTTCCACTCCTTCCCAGTTCTCTTCCCTCTTGGCAAAACATGCAGTTTGTAGTCTACCAGACCTTGCGCTTCCTTCTCTCTTCTAAAACAACTTCTCCTCCTGTCAAATTAACTTAGGGGCTACTATTTAGCACAATAACCCACCTGGTATCATCCAAACCCCACTTCAGTTGATTAAAAGACCCTTTCTGATATAAGTGAACTTTGGATTCGATCTATTTAACCTGATCAAGTTAGATTGTACCTTGCAGAGTAGTTGATGACATAGAGTTTTCAATGTTTTTGCTATAGAGAGGAAAATTAAGTTCTATTTCACAAGAGGTTCTATTTCAAAAGACCTCTGTTGGTCTTACAGTCACAAAATCACACTTTATCCTACATCTTACAAAAAAGGCAAAACAAAACAGTAAAGATTCCAAATCCTTCTGTGAACTGACTGATGAAAGCTATAGCATGCATATGTATCATTGCTTTTCTTTTGATCCACAGGGTCTAAGCTGTCTCGGCACAACTGGAGCAGGACTGTGTTGTGGAATTTGTGCCTGTGACAGAGATTGCTGTATGCAGTAGGCCCAACATCTTGCCTTACAACCTACGCAGTGTTGCTCAAAGGTAGCAGGAGCGCATAATGGCATTATCGAGGGACTACTACTTTCACTCTTACCATCTTCCAGTGAAGTGAGTGGCATTACTCACTGGAGTAATGTAAGCAGAATTCATTCTCAAATGAATGTTTTCTGTAGATCTGGATATAGACTTCACAAAAGACTGACTGTTGTAACATTTTTTCAATAGACATCCATCATTGACTTTACATATTTTGTTGCTGGATTTTCTGCTTAATTATAAAATTTTCTGTTTAGTATTTTAACATTTTTAGTCTACCCAAAAAGTAAACAAAGGAAGAGGTGAAGGTGTTTCACAGACACAATTGCTTCAGGCAGCTGTCAAATGTAAAACTCAGTGGAAAGCTTCGGCATGTCTCTAGTTTAACTCAGTTGAGGAATGCTGCAAAAACAGGTGTTGTCTGACACAAGCAATAATTATCTTTCACCTTGATGGATGTTAGTTTAATCTGTTTTTTACATGGTAGCTAGGTCTCAGCTGGGTTAATGCCAGAAAGCAGATGAGATGTTTTGCGTACTTTGTGTATGACAATACCCCAGACAGTTTTTACTCCCCTTTTTTTATTTATTATATGGAACAGTTCTAATAGTCTCAGTGGTTTATCCATTAAATTTTAACTCTAGGTTCATTTTATGTTACACTATCAATGTTTTTTAAATGAGCTCACAAGTAAACTGTTGGCTGTTAAGTACTTTACTGGAAGAAAATAAACTAATGAACAGAATATGCTTCAAAAATATGGATGATTACTATGCAATATTCACAAAGCAAAATGACTGAAAGTACAAGGTTAGAGGAAAAAACTTAAGAAAAAAACCCAACTTCTTGTCATTCCTTTGCATATATTTAAACTAGAGGAAAAAACCCTGTAAGTTCTTTAATCTTTAATCCAAAATGCTTTATTACCTTGTAGTATCCAGTGATTACATTACATCCTTCATCATATTAAGCCATTCCAAACTAGACTACACCCTTCCTCTGCCCTTGGGCAGACTTTCTAGCCCTATGGGCATGGGAATGGTCTGTAAACCATGCTAACATTGCACTTGGCACAATTTCAGGGATTCTCTTTGCATAAACAGTGTTCTAACAGTTTCTTCAAGGTGTCAGGTAATAAATACAGCAAGTTAAACAAAAGGCACGCAGAGCCTCCTAGTTTGGCAATATTTTCTACAGAGGTTAAATTAGTAGATGTGTGGTATATTATCTCTGACGTAAGGTTCTTGGTGGTATTTCTTGCTTGCACACATGCATGATGTTATATGTTGGAATGATTCCACGCTAGCACTCATACTCGTCACAGCTGGCTGGTGACTGATACCAAAACATGTACAAGGACCTGCTAATTTCCACCAGATTATGTTGTCCAATCAAGTGTCTTCTGTTCCTCAGGAGCTCCTGATGGGTAAATGTTCTGACTGCCTTTGTGAATCAGCTACCTTCAGGAACAAGAAGAGGTCAACATTCAGTGGTGCTGCACTGCTGTTCTAATTTACATTCCACTTCTCAATAGCTCTCAGGTGACACAGAATTTCAGCATGACAGTAGCCTTATGCACTGAAACCGGTAGGTTAATATCAGCAGCAGTGGTTGCCTCTGAACATACGCCCTACTTCTCCCACTGTACAAAACAGACAATGGTTTAAAATACCCTCCTTGTAATACAGACTGGTTTTGTTGCACGTGAAAGCTACGAAGCTTGTTTAGCTAATTAAAAACTTACTTCTGGTTTTCAGCTTCCCAGTTCTTTCTCACGGAGACTTGAGTTGAAAGTTTTAAGAACTTTGGCATATATATGCTTCTCTCCATAGTCTGCATGCCCTAAGGTTGTCCCTCATTTCACCTTCTTAAGACAACTGCTTTTACTCTGGTGTTACGGTACAGCACGTAGCAGGAGCAGAAGACGTGACTACCTGAAAACTTGTGTTGAAAGCAGACGGTGGTCTGCAGAGCTTGCAGATAGACTAGGAAACATTGCCCCAAAGTCATATTTCTGAAAGAGACTATTAAAAAGGATTTCTTAGCCCCCATGAGAGCAAAGTACTGAAGAAACACGGAGAACTCCCTCTAAAGAGTCAGCAGTAAATTTGGATGCTCTATGCTAGTGGTAGACTTTATAACTGTACAGTTTGCCTCAGACAAAAAAGAAGTCTGGTAACGCAGATGAAAAGATCACAAAGTGCAAAAAGCATTACAAGAAAGACCTACACTGTGAGGCAGAAGCCTATCCATTCATCATAGAACAGAAAAAAATTCAGGAATTTGATTTCAGTTGGGTACCTTTATGCAAAAAATATGGAAGTGTTGTTGAGTTATTTAAAAATCCTATCCCATATACGCTTTCAGTTCTTACTATTAAAAAGTGCGTAATACTTTTTCTCTAATATACTCATGCTTCTCCAGCAGGAAATGATACCAGCATTATATTTTCATTTCTAGAGGACAGCTCAAAACAAAATAAAACAAAATGCCTGCATTTGATGGCAGCATTTTATGTACTGGCTGTACAAACATAGTTTCAGAGTTGTACATCAATTTTTTCATCCTTCAGGTTCCCCATTTGAACATGACCCTCAAACAACAAGCCTTGCACAGAGTACAATGCTTGGCAGATGATTTTACACTCTGTCGAAAAGAAACAAAAGATAAAAAGATATGACCACATGTGCTTAGGTATTTAATAAAAATACTTATGGATATCTTTTAATTAAAAGTGAAGAGTAAGTCTTATAACAGATGCCCAGGAATTTCTGTGAAATACATTCATATGAAAGATTGGCCAGCTTTCAATATGGAATCTGGTTCTATTTTGTCAATGGTTTTAAGATGGCATTATGATTTATTTAGCAGCAGCTGGAGATATCATTACTAACATGTGTGCCCCTCCCAGCGAAAGTGTCGGAAACACTCAGCAGGCACCTCAGATACAATATTAATGGGTTTGGATGTTGCTACGATAGACAGAGAAAATGGAGACCTGGAGATTTCTGTAAGGAAATAGAGATAAGAAACACTTTCCCTGTGGGGAAGCAATGCTGGGAGGAGGAGGGCAGCCCGTCCCGGTTGCTGCTGTGTGTTTGGATGCAGGTGCCATCGGGAAAGCCGACTGCTGATCCCCAGTGTAATTCAGCTGCCGAATAGCAGCTGTGGAGAAAGCACACCCAAAAGCTTAGAGGTAAACACCACTAAACTTCGAGAAATTCCAGGTACGGGGTAGGTTTCCTCCTCCAGCACACCTAGACTGAAGTGAATGCGGTCTGGAATAAGCACCATGTCATTAACACAGCTAATATAGAGAGCATATCTCCAAAGCTGAACCTCGATCTACTCAGATTTGGCAGGCTTCAAATATATAACATACCCTTTTTTTTTCTTCTATTTTACCCTCCCAAGGCCATGTACTGGAGGATTTAAAAAATTAATTGGAAGAAATTTTAACAGCAGGCAGATGTTATCTTCAGTTTTGAGAAGTGACTGGATCTAAGACCTTGGAAAATAGTATGTAAATTCTAGGAAGACAGTCTCTCCCTTCCTGTGTAGTCAGTCTGCAATTCAGATTTGAATTTGGTTTGTGATGGGATCTAGCTGAAGAGGACTGCTTCCTTCTTTTGTTTCCCACCATTTAAAGAGAGGTACAGTAGTGAAGAAAACATTTTTAACTACATAACCTTGTCTTATCATGGTCTCAAAACAGCAATCTTTAAAATATAGCTGGATTATCATTATTTCTAGCATTTGTTCCTTATTATAGATCTCATTAAAGATTATAGATTACTCTCTAAACTGAAGAATATTTCTTGTACGCATGAAATATACCAATAACATTTTACTTTTAATACAGAAACAATGTAATCGTAATATTTATCTATCTAGTTAATATCACTGGCATTTTATTACTGAACAAAGCACAAAATATAAATATTCACTTAAATGCAAACTCCCAAGTGGAAATATGCTTTCTGTTGTTTTAAAGAGGGAGCTGCAGCATTACAAAAGGAACACAAACGTGTGAACCTTTTCTTTCCCTTGTCTTGCAGCTGATCTGCTTGGATGGGGCATTTTGACATCCCTCTGAAAGGTATGGAACTCCAGCACCAAGGAAATTGCCTATGATTAAGGGATAATGTGAAAGGATGTTTAATCTTTTTTTCTAGCCCAGCTAACACATGTTAATGACCATCAAGAGTTTTTACCCTTTCTTGCTAAATGAAAGACAAGACTTTCTATTGTCTTCTAAAAAAAATAATGACCTTATCCATTATTCCTTATGCATTTGACTTGAAACACAAATGCATACACAAATGCTAGAACAAAATACCTAGTCTATCTGTTCGTGCTACATGAATTTACTAGCTAGCCAGAAATTATTTAGCTAGCAGTGATCAGTGATTTGTATTTTATTGAAAGAACAATATATGTGCAAAATGAAATTTTGTACCTACTGATAGGAAATATGTACACAGTAGAGACAAAACTGTTACAGCTGTATAACTGTTGTAAGAAATAATTTGGCATTTAATTATTTTTTCATTTCTGGTTTTGACTACAAAATATTAATACAAAATTAATTGAACATGCTAGTTTACAAAGGGGACTACAAAAAAGGTATACTTAATTATTTTTTTCATGTTTTGCACGTATCTTCACTGTTGCTGGCAGCTCCACTAATTTTGAATTCACCCCATTATGGAACATGTTTATATAGGTTCACTTATAGTGTGAGTTTAAATTATCCTAAATTATGCCTGTGATTTAATTTCACATATCACCTATCACAGATCCAATTGCTTTACATTTTAAAATGACTTACAGGAAAAAATACCATGTAAGATTTGAAGAGATGAGATAAGAGGACAGTAGCTCAGACTGAACTTCTAGGAATCACTGTAAAACTACTTCCCTAACAAATCTTGATATTAAATGCTTGCATTCCAAAAACATGGTAATGACTAGTTTTGGTTGATGACTTATGAGACACATTCAGCAACATGTAACAGGAAAAGATCGATTTTCCTTCGTCAAATGCCAAAGGCTTTGGTCACTCTGGAAATGGATTATGTAGTTAATCCACTAAAGGATTATGGAAAAGGAGAACTATTCCTGCACCACAGGAATACAGATATTAAAGATTAGTAGTAAACAATATGCTGTTATACAAATATTTATTTTCTCAAGTAAGTCAGATGTTTAGCAGTGCTGTTACAGTAACGGCACATTTCATGATTTCATCTCTTTCTTTTTAGAGAGAAATTAAACAGATTAAATAAAACATCCCCAAAAGCCCTCCGTTGCATTTTTCAATTACCTACATTCAGACTGGCTATGTTATTAATTGTACTGCCTTCTGGAGTAAGTGAGGCTGGGTAAGGCAGGTATAAAGCCTAACAATTGCTGTTTCATACACTTGGTTTCAAATGCCCCTGAGTTTTAGAAGTAGGACATTTTAAAGAGAATCACTCATTCAACTCCATACTGAAGGCATAAGACTAATATTTTGAAAACCTCTAATTCAAAGACCTGTTATCTTTGCTTGACCTTATTTCCTGTCATTGGCAAGAAGCAAGTTGCTTCTATTCACTCTAATAGCCATATAGTATAACCCTTGCTGTGAACAACTGCTATTTATGCATCCCTTTGTAGAACGCTCCAATCTTGGGAAGTCGTACGTCTGCCTCAGAAGGGTCATTTACAAACAGCCTCTTGTTTGACCTAAGGGGGACATCGCTTTGCCTCACCCTCTACTTTTTCCCTTGAATACTGTACTTCCTTCCTCTCCTGTTTAACTCGGCACAGGTGGTTCGGGGGCTCAAAACCAGGTGTCTAAGTCTGAAGTCATCTGCAGAAGTGTTTGCCTTCTTATAATTTTTAGCTGGATTTCAGAAGTTATAAAAATGCAATTATTTTCCTTTGAGGAGGAAAAACCTATTTATCATGGCTTCTTTCCATTTTGTAAACAAAAGATTTCAGCGCCTTCTCAGATGTATTTGTCATCTGACCAAATATGAGTCCAAGTCACATACTTACTCCCTTTTCCAGAAAATTACTAATGAGAAAAGTAATTGTTTAAAAAAATATAAAAAAATATTAAAAAACGAATACTAGGAATCTGCATCTGAAGAATGATAAACCTTCTCCACTATTAAAAGAATGGCTAATATACAAATTACAGAAGGTATTTTACAAGAGAGTCCAAGCATAAAAACTTTTTGAAGCCTCTCTAATTTTCAATTCTATTTTTTTCAATATTATACAGATAGATTTCTGTAGGTAATCATACCTGCTTGAGGTTGTCCATAGCAGAAAGAGAGAAAACTCCTCTTTTCCCTTCTCAATTCTGTTGTGCTTCACAAAGATCTAGATCTCAAAAGAACATAAAATCATAAAATGATACAGAAAAGAAGGCATTAGTGTATACATGAAGGCATTAGTATATACATAATCTCTATGTAATTAGGAGAATATTAATATTTCTTGAAACATGTTTTCCTTTTAGTACAGATAACTATGCCAGATCCCTATTACAGAGATTTAATCAATCACTAAATAAAGGCGGTATTTTTGCACAACTGTAGTCATGTGTATTTTTTCATCAGCTTTGAAAGAATTTCATCATTCTGAGCAGAGAAACCAACAGACAAAAAAGCAAGTCAGACAAGCATTAAAAAAAAAGAATATCCTGCTACTGCATTCTATCCCCTCTGTTCTGTAGGAATTAGCTATTGGATACTGCACGGAGGCACCACAAAGCGACACCCGTTAACAAGCCCATCATCCCCATCTGAAATGCAAACATGTCACATTTTTCCTGACAAGTTAAGGATTGTTTCATAGGAAATTGTACAGACTAACACATAAAGCTCAGATCTACCAGTGAGAATTCAGAACTAATACATCAGAGTGGGCGAGACATTTTATGATGGCTCATTTTGAGAAAATAACAGAATTTCTGGGCACAGGGAAAGCCTGCAGCGGAGCACGAGATGCTGTGCTCCCTAAGTAGTGGTTAGTTCGGGTAGAGGAGGTAGGAGCTGAAAGAGTCTTGAGGAGGATGAGAATTTTGCAGGGGGGGAGGTGCTGAAAGAAAGAGTATTTGGTCAGAGGTGGTTAGAGGAGAAATTACTGCTGCCTTTTCTCAGTGATCAGTTTTGTGACCATCTCATTTCCTAAGATGACAAAAAGCCAGAGGGTCGTGGTGTCCAAAAGAGAATGAGCAGAACGGCACACTGGAGAAACAGATGCTCTTGAAGACTACAGTAGCAAAAGTGGGATGAAAGGTAATATATGAAGTACAAGTGTATATTTAGTGACTAATAACAAGAATTTAAATTAGACTAAAGGTGTCGTCAGCTGGAAACAACAGAAAGGGAAAAAAAAAAAATCAGGAGGTATTACCTGATCATGGAAAGACTGAGTCACCAACATGATATGGCTGTAAAAAGCAAAAAGTGATGCTGGAATATATAAGGCAAGGCATTTCCAGTGGAAATAGTCAAATATTCGTAACACTGGAGAAGGTGGTCTTTGAGCCTCATCTGGAATGCTGTTCACATTAGCCCACATTTTAAATTAATCTTTGTTCAAAATCGAATGATGGAAGAGAAGACTTGCTGCACTGACAGGATCCTGGAGAAGAGAATGAAAAGGCTCGTGTGGTGCAATAGAGTGAAGTCTGCTGGGATCGTTCTCTATAAATAAAAGAAAAAACAGTATCAAAAAAGGTCTCTTCTAGTACAGCGCTATGATAACACATATTGCTTATGATAAAAAAGTACTAGCTCTGATATAAAAATTACTGTGTTGTTGCCAAAATAAAGTTATCTGTAAAATAACACCTGTAAGGTATTGACATATTAATATAGATTCTCTCAAAATTAAAATCTAGAAACAACAGTTCTTTCTCTCTTCACTTCCTCCCACCACTTGCATCAGCAGACACTGAACTTGGCAAGAACCACTGCACCAAGCAATAGTAATGGGAGGAATATATTGTACAAAATGTCGACCTGGTTATATTAAAGTTGGTATATTGTTACTTCCAAAAGAAAACATACCTTAGGATGTGGTGAAGTGTAGAAACATCTTTTCGCAGTCAGTGTGAATATTTTAGTTTGTAGTTTTTGTGGCACATGATGACATCATGCTAAGGAGTTATTGGTCTGCCGTGTATGACTTCTTGCGCAGCCCTCTGCTGTAACTCAGACCTATCACAGCTCCCTTCCAGACAAGGTGATTCTTTTACATTAATTGTACATTTGAGTAAGGAATGCAAAATTGGATCCCCATTTGCTACATTGAAATAACATGAACAAACCAAATAGGGTATGAGAGAACAAGGAATTTATATTTTGCATTAATTCAGTCCATAGCACAGCTGTTTTCCAGATTTAACCTTCATAGTCCAAATTTTCCTACTACTTGATAAATCACTCGGAAAGTTTTGGGTCTACGAATATCTTTTACTCAATTCCTCTTTCCAGATAGAGATAATAAAGTGGATGATGTTCGCATTCAGGCACAGAAATATTGGTAGCCCATTAGGAAATCCGAGCAGTTCTGCAGTAAACCAGCGTTGCTGCTTCTTGCCTTGCCCTTGGTGGTTTTACCTGCTATTCCCAGGACCACGGTGGGCAAATGCACTCCCCAGTGCATTGATTTGTACTGTTGTGATAG
The DNA here is from genome assembly GCA_025774025.1 of Xenus cinereus. Lineage (NCBI taxonomy): Eukaryota > Metazoa > Chordata > Aves > Charadriiformes > Scolopacidae > Xenus > Xenus cinereus. The sequence goes on from JAOXJK010000002.1 coordinate 22,175,985, forward strand.
GAAACAATTGAGCTAAATCACAGAAGGTAAGGCTTGAGCCTTTGGAATCAGGGTCCCTAGGAGCTTAGCCTTCATCCTTTGAAGTGTTCTCCTCTCAAAAATCAAGCTCGTGATTGGAAAGTTGGGTGTTTGTTATCTAAGGTCATAGATGGCAATGTAAGAAGCAGATAGAGTTGAACCCATCAGCTCCACATTCATCTAGCCATCCCACCACTACGGTACCCAAAATGACAGCATCAAACTCATCAGTTTGATGCCCTCAGCCTAGTCAAGCTTTCTTCAAAAGAGGTACAGCTTCACAAATGGTGTAGCCGAGGCCCTTACTATCAGAGGAGCTCCGATAGTGAACTCCCAAGTTAGAGTCCTGCTTCCTGGCCAGACCAGTGAACACTTCTGATCTTGTTCTGGCACAATTGTTCCAGGCAAAGCTGAATTTCTCCCCAGAGTTGGGCACGGCGCCATGCCCAACTGTGGCTGTTACTGCCTTCACCTGAATGTTGCCTGTTCCTGAAGGACTGATTCAGAAGTGAAACAACTGGGTGTCAGTCCTTCTCAGTAGAGCTAGACAAGCTTTTGATCTCATTATGATTTCCAGAAGCTGCTGCTAAAAGTCCACTGGATGTGAAAGCCCTCCAGAAATTAATTTCCATGCTTTTGAAGTGACATAGTTACCCCCTTAGCTTCAACTCCTTCTGCAAAGGCCTTCTGCGTGGTGGAGAGGCTGAGCAGGGACAGACTAATGTGCACGAGCTGGTCAGGAGAAGGATGCAACACCACCTGTGTCCTCCAGCCTGCAACACCCACACAGCCGATGCGTTCAGGTGAGTGACCTCGGCTTCTGTAGAAACCGCCAGCCTGGGGAGCAGAAAACACACGCTCCACAGTAACTTAGAAAATCACCACCCTCTCTGTGAGGGAAAGGGTCTGATGATCAAAAATGCTTCCTCTGAATGTAGCACTGTTATCAGGATGTGAGTAGATACCATAGCCAAATAAAACCAGAGGGGATATTTTGTACCTAATATCCCCCCCCCAAAACCCTATCCTAAATGAAAAGTAATTACGCATTACATGCTGACATTTTTCCTTACCTCATCTGTACTTTCAATTGAAAACAATTAGCCAGGTAAACTATCATTAATAACGTTGCGCAAATACTGTGTATATTACTGGTTGCACAGAAGCTGTGAAAGAACATTCAGCCTTTTAGCTGAAAAACCTGACCCAGTGATCACTACCTGCTACCATAAAATGCTGCTGTTCTGGGATTACCAGCCCTGCACCGTTGGCAGGTAGAGCAGAGCCTCCCTCCGTGGGGCAGAAGGAAGGACTATGTAATAATTGACACAGCTCCCCTTACAACAAGCTGACACTTTGTGTAAGCCAAGGAACTTGCCCTCTAATGAATCCCATCTATTGCTCTTCTCACAATTTAACAGACCTCTGATATTGCTACCCTAATTTTACAGTCGAATTAAAATAAAATATGTGTAAACAGAGTTTACATAAAACAGTGAACAAACCAGTTTGTTTAGTTCCCTCTTTTTTTTTTTTTTTGTGAAGATGTGTGTAAAAGACTAACAGAAACAAACATTTCTCCTTCCCCAAAACAAGTCAATGACTCCATTTCTCTGCCTGATGAGATGAAAAGCTACATGAAACCAAGAGGGGACTCAATGTCATCGCTCAATGCACTTCTGGAAGATGCTCCTAGTGACGAGCACAGAAAGAACCTACGTAGAACAAAACAGATGAAAATCTAGCACAGAAAATAAGCAGAGCTCTGGTCTCAAGCAGCTGACACAAAAGAGCTGTTGGTGCAGGTTTGCCCACACCAGCATTTTGGGCACTGACTTGGCCCATACGCACCAGCACAACAGGCAACCTCTTCTTCCTAGTGCCAGGACGTGCTGATAACAACTTTGAACAGAGGAGGTTTAATGGTCAGGGACACCTGAACAATGTTTAAGACATGGTTTTAGTCCCATTGCTGCATCGTACACCAATGATAGTAACACCCACCATCCCGTGACGAGTCTTCATAGCTCTTATGCTTTCCAAGGAAGAAACCCCACTTTCTGCAGGGGCAGAGAGAGATGCAGAGACATACTGAAGGTGACAAGCAAGGAATCAGTACCCCCAGGAAGGCAGCTCAAGCCCCAGCTGAGCAGTCTGGGACCTACTCAGAATATGTGGAAACCTCTTTTCTCAGGAGTAGAGACTGGTGAGAAGGGCGCACAGTTTGCCAACGGGTAGTGCTGCACTCCACGTCAAAGCTGTGCTATAACTGGCGTCCAGCAGCCTCCGCATAAGGCCACATGGTTAGAAGAAATTGCTAAATTATTTGACTTGTAAACCTAGTTTGAAATGCTAACTGCAGAGTATTTGTCTGAGTGATAAACTCTTTAAAGAGAAACCTTTGATCTCCAGTCAAGTAAAGACCCTTAAAAGTCCTGGAGTCTGGAGCTGCCAGTCCTAAAGACCTTTGTTTGCAGCCATCGCTGGGAGAGGGGGAGGGAAAGAGCATTTTGCACAGTGATTGCCCAGAAGTTTGGCTTTGCTTGTAAAGCTGGAAGGTGAAAGGCCGTGCAGCTCCCTTTCCTCCCCCCAGCAAAAAAAAGGCTGTCGGGCTTTATGGTGGAAGGGAATCCTTAACTTTAAACCAATGGCTTGGGTTTGGCACAGAAGATTGTAATCTGCAAAAAAAAGGTTTATAGACAGTGAATTTTCTTGTTCATAAAAAACATTTTTAAGATCAAATTTGAAGTGGCCTGTGGTGTCCTTGAGCACAACACATTGCAATACATGTTTGGTTTTCTGGCGCTGAAAGGGAACGATTCAATCTGCGTGTTAGTTCTGGTGGAAACACTGAGTCACTTTGTCACCCAGTTCAGACCAAGGGGGCCAAAGCCTTCCCGGGTGCTCACCGTCACCCTCAGCGTCACCCCAGGGAACGCGGCCGCCCTGGTCCCCGCACCCCTGTCCCCAGAGCGAGGGACAGCCGGACCATACCCCGACTCTCTCCTGCCAGCGCACAAGCAGCCCCTCACGGAGCAGGGTGACTAACCTTGTCTGCCTCCTGAGTTTACTCATGGATAACATTATTAATTTCCAAAATTCCTCAAAACAATTCTACCAAGAGTTGGTAAGGCCCGAGTGTCACCACTCCTGTCTCCTCTTGTGTCCTTTCACCACCACCACCACCTCCTGGACAACAGTTCACAGCTGACTAGCAGTGTCTGCGAACGGCAGATCTTTTACCGCGGGCTGTAGCCTCCGCTGAGCTCCCAAATGGGATAGTGTTGCTTGATGGGGTCATCTGTTTACTCAGAACAGGACTGGGATCAAAAGTTCATTTTCATAGACCATTAAAGGGCAGTTATATATTAACAACTTCAGCCACTGCTGAGCTGCTGGATGTGACTCGTGGGTGAATGACACCATATGCCAGCCACGCTCTTTCTCACAAGATTTATTTCGAGTCCCCTCCCTACACCTCTCCGGGAACATGGAAACAGCCTTCTTCCACACCAGTCTGGAAGGTGTACCTGTAGGCACTCTCTGACACGTTATCTTCCCCTCAGAAGTCACTGGTGATTCACTACAGCGTATTTACAGGCATCTCACCAGCCACTTGGATTTATTTCAATGAATCAGTAACGCTCAATTTCTGACCAGCAGTTTTACTCATCTTCCACTTTTTTTGGTCACAAGGAAAACTCTGAGAGACTTACTGCTTGTGGAGCATGAAATACTAAAGTCAGCACTTGTGATCCAGGCAGAGGACAAGGGAGAGAGGGAAAAAAATAATGAGAAAAGGTGAAAATTTAAGTAATTTTCAAGTGTTCAGACAGCAGAACTGAGAAAGTGAGCAACAATTCACATTGCTTCCATCAGGCAGCCCCCTGATGAGTGGAAGAAATATGACAGTGAATGATTTTTGGTGTAAAAACATGAGCTATTTAGGCTTTTAAATTATTTGACAGTGTTTTTGCCAATTAACCATAAAAGCTCCGGTCCAATTGAGAACCAAGGCAAATTCCTAAAGGAAACACAAAGGCAGGCTTCCTTAACCAAACAGGGACACTGAGAGCATGCAGCTGACTGACACATCTGCTGAGGGCCCAGCATCTGGCTGTAAAAAAGGCATTTTCTCCTGAAAAAAGTGCAATTTCTTTTCCCCCTCTCTCATGGCATATTTGAACACTCAAGAAAGAGTAAGGACCCAGGTCACCAAATCCCAGCCTCCAGCACAAGCCACCCAGGGCACAGCCATCTCCAGGAAGATGAGGAGCTCTGTCTGCAGCTTCAGCCCCGTCCTTCTCACCCAGGACACGTCCTGCCCAGCTCACCAGCCCCGCTCCAAAAGCCAAAGCCTCGGGTCTGTAATGATGCCTCCTAAGGCCCTTGCTCAACTCGATGGTGCTTCTCCCTCTGTAGTATGTTCCGTTTTGCCTACCCCATCAAATCCATTCGAAAATGCCAAGGAATGGTGTAACCAGTGCCAGGCTCTTCTTCAACTGGAAGAAAATCAGAAAACTGGGATGGGGAAGCAGGAAACTCTCATGCCCTGGGCAGCATCAGCACTGCTTAAGGGACTTCTGCTACGGTCTGTAGATCACACAAGTGTCTGGTGGCACCCATTAACTGCTTTCAGCATAACAATGGTTCTTTCTCATCTCTGCCCATCCTCCCTGCCCCAGTTAAACGAGCTATTTCCCAGACAAATAAAGACTGGAGAGACTGCCTTCACCAGGGGTAGGAGCCTGGGCAAGGGCATTCACATGGGAGTGATGGGAGCCTACTGAGAGGTGGGGCGACCCTGAGCACTGCTATGGGAAATAATGGGAAAGGCAAAGCCTGGAACAGGGGAGAGAGGCACAGGGGGCATGAGGGGACATAAAAGCACATGTACCCTCTGTCCAGAGATCTGCAGGAGGGAAGGGAAGCCACAGTGCAGGGGCAAATGGGAGGGATCAGGGACAGGAGGATGGGAAAGGAGGAAGGTGACAGGGAGGTGTCCCCGGTGCCTGCACCAGCTCAGCCTGCGGGACAAGTGTCCAGTAAAACCAGTGGGCAAAGGGCTTCTGCTCTGCCCACCGATGGTTCTCGTGGCATACCCATGGCCTCTTTGTCCAAAGAAGTTAAGCAGGTGGGAGGGCAGACACACTGACCTTGTCCCGGGCTGGTGGCCTGACGCTGCTCCTGCCCCTTCTCTGCTCTGGCTGCAAGGACAGCAGGTCCTATCCAGAAGCGTCTGAAATCCTTGTGCTTCCTCCAGCTTTTGGGAAAAACAAGCAAACAAGGAGCAGCAGCTGGATGGGGCAGACGCTGTGCTTCAGAGGTGACAGGTCAAAATTCAGTTCCACGGTGTGTCTGTGTTTCTTTGCCCAGTGTAGGTAATGTGAGATAAAAAACATTTTACATATTTCTACACAACTTCTATAGCCAGATGTATAACTACATACATTTGTATAGTGTGGGTAAATATTTCTATATCTGACTGCAGACTTCATGCTGTCAGATAAAGCTAGCAGTCACTTTTAAGGAATTCAGGAATACAAGACTGGTTAGTAATACCACTATTGTGTTTGTGCCACTTCTGCTGAAAACAACTGTTCCAAAACCATACCAGCCACCATGATATAGCAGAGCCCAGAAATAGGGCTTTGAGAAGCATGAAGTTCAATATACAAAGAAAGAATAGCAAGAAAAAGACTTAATTTGTTAAACGACATTGGGCCAAATCTTTCTCTACGGCAATGTTAATTATAAGAAATGAATTATCAAAATAATTTAAAGAAAACAACTTTGAGGCTGCATCCCTGTAAGCCAGCTCAAGTGTGATAGCTGTAAAATAAAAAGCTTTGGGGCCACCATTACTGGTGTATCTGTAACTCAGCAGCAACCTCCTAAGCACCTTTGCCGTGGGACCCACCAGGGGACTGAACCCACTGTTGTCCCCTCTCAGAGTCTTGTTCACAGCCCAGCTCTCCTCGTCCCGGGGGTGAGAAACGAACTTCTCTGTAAAGCCTGAGGCTGCACCTTTCCTGAGACCAGGTCCTGAAGCTGTGAGCGGCGGGGCAGCAGGAGAGAACCCCCTCTGGCCCTGCATGGCCACTGGCCGGGCTGCCCCGGGCCAGTCCTGCCGAGGAGACAGGCTTAGGGCTCACTTTTAACACAGGGGGGTCCCTGGCAAGCAGCCATCAGGGAGAAACCTGCAGCGATGGCACCTCTTTGCCAACCGGAGGGCAGGGCGAGGACACACGGTGGCCGCCGGGCACCTTCGGAGAAGGTCTCTGGTTCAGTGAGGCTGGCTGCGAGGTCTGTTCAGCTTTGTAGATGAGAGGTAACCCTGCGTCCTGCCCAGACCTTTCCCACCGATCCTTTCCCTCCTGCCTTTCCCACAGGCACCGCCGTCTCACATCCAAACCACAGAGCAGGACCTTTGGCGGTGACAGGCAGCCTGACCTGGCAGTGGCCTCATGGCCACTGCAATGAATATCCTGCTCAAACAGAAGTTCTTCACTGCCATCACTATACAGGAACCAGAAGACCAGCGCACCACTCTATTGTCACAACCCCGGGAGGACAGAGAGCCTCGGGGAAGACAGCGAGAACATACTTGGGAACCTTTTGATCCCAGCCCTCCTCAGACGTGATGCTGAAGGGACGAAGCTGAGCGGCGCTGCAATGGGGACGTGCCTGGCAGGGGCTGGCTCAGCTGCTCCCGGACACCCCCTTCCCAGCCCAGCCGCTCCTGAGCTCCCTGCTCCAGCCCTGCTGCTGCTCTGCCGGCAGGACGGGCTGGGACACAGCCCTGCTCGGCCCTCCGCTGAAGGGGAGCCCGGGGTGGGCAGGGGAGGGACCCCTGCAGGAGAGGGTTTCTGGAGGTTCCTCCCTTTTCTCTTCCCAGGGCGCTCTCTTCAATATGCCCCTTCTTACCATTGCTGTGACTTTTTCCCCTTTATGCTGTAATGCTGGTGCTGAATTTTGATGAGACAAAACCAGGTGCAGCCCGTGGCATTTACTTATTTAGAAGCAAATGCAACATTTTGGTAGGTATTTTGGAGTTTCAGAGAAGAATGCTAGGTCAGCTGCTTCTCTCAATCCAGAATGACTTCTTATATTTTTATGTGGTCAGTTAAAGGAGATACTTCCCCTGAATCCACAATTGTATTTTTTTCTTTTAGATGTTCCAGAAACGTTTGGTCTTACATTAATGTTAGCTCTTTATATAATTCATACAGTAGCCACAGGCACAAAAAAAAAAAGTTAATTTCTTAACTGTAGCTTTCCTCTTTTTATGTTTGCAACTTCAATTAACTGTTCTAAATAACTGACAACATGGAATATAAAACATTCCTGCAACAATGTAGGTCTAACAGCAATTACGTTGATTTACTCTGGACCATGTTAAGTTCAGGGAGTAGGATAAAGAGACAAGAGTTTAAAACTTCTTTCACACTGATGTAATAAATTCAGTACATTGCTTTAAAGTTAGGGCAAAATAGCTGGTAACTGAAAGTCAAAAAAACCCTTGTTTTGTTTTCCACTGTGATAGAAAACAATAGATTATGGGAAAGTTCTTCAGAAGGTGATCAGAGGAAAAGTTCACCAGCATCTATCATGGACTGTGTCTCTGTGGCCTGCTGGGATAGGAGGGAGGGACATAAAGGTGTCAGCAGTTGAACTGATACGGTAAATCACAGTCGGGCTAGTAAAGCGCAATGGCAGCCTCGTGTAAATGCCTTCAGACTTCTATTTCTTCTCTGAGGTTGTACTCGGGACACGTCCCCTCTTTGTGACCTTATCTCTGGGGCAGTGGGTGGTGCACTGGTCTCTCCTCTTTAGTTTACGAGGACTAATCCATTTGCAGGTTAATAAAAGGTGAAAAGAACAATCACCCAGGAGCCACCAAAATAAACAAGTAGTACCTTTGACTGCTCCAGGATTCTCAGTTTTCCGCATCAGCATACTCGGCCCGTCTCCTCTGTCTCCTTCTAAATACTCTGATAATAAGTACATCTGTAAACTGCTGATTAAAAAAAAAAAGTATTAACAGTATGCAAAACAGGAGAACGATAAGACGATTCCATAAAAAGCGGACGGCTCCACTTTGCAGGTGTGTCACTTGTCTCTGTAAAATGTACTTTTCTGTGTACGGCCCCGTGGTTGAAATTCGCAATTTTTTCTATAAATGCTGAACTGACAATTAGTGATTTTCAGTGACCATCAAGCTCTCAGTCCCAGTTAGAGGAAAGGTTCCCTCAGACACGTCACAATTCTGAGCCATTTCATTTCATACACCGAGCAAAAAGGCCACGACATGCCATTACTTCAAGCAATCTGTTGATAAGATTAATGAACTTTTCTCTCTAACTGCCAGATTTATAATGCATGCACTAGCTTGCTACAGTGCTCTAGGCAGCATCGTTAACATCAATAATGTACATCTAATATAATGACACCAAATAGGAGGGGAAGTCGGGGCAAGAAGGGTGACACCGGGGTGAAAGTCACCTGCGTGTCCTGCAGCGGGGGCGCTGGGGCTGTCGCTGCTGGTCCCCCTGCCTTCCACCCTGTCTCCTGCCATTCTGGTCAACGTGAAGGACAACCCACAAAACGGAGGCTCTTGCCAGGTCAGGGAGTCCTTTCCAATTACTTTGTGGTCCCGAGGGAAGCTCTGAAGAGAAGCAGCGTGTTTCATGAGTAGGTGTATGATGTGGACTTGTCAGCGGGGAAAAACCCAACCCTATTTGCGCAGGCTGGCACTACTGCAGCTAGCAGGGCACTATCCAGCCCCCTCCTCCCCTTCCCAGGTTGTTAATTCAGAGGGGCCTAGGCATGAAATAAAGGCTGTTTGATAAAGGATACCACAGTCCTGTGCTTCTTTTGTCAATTAAATCAGCAAGCCAAGAAAACCAAGACCTACCACCATTCCACTGCAAATTCAGGTCTAATCCTGAAAAGATGTTTGTTCTGCTGACATTTTACGTGGAAGAGCAGTATATTTCTGAGATACAGATAGAGTAAATTAATGTTGACCCCATACATCTAAAGCAGAAAAAAACCCAAACAGATTAAGTTGGTGCTCTTCCCTCAAAACAGCGGTTCCTGGAGGAAGCCATTTCATTTAAAGCAGCGTTAACAGAGATGACGTAACACAATCTCAATAGCTATGTGTCTGTGCACATCTCCTCCTTAAACTCTTAGCTGTACCCAGACTGCTGCTCAGGTACAGCAGTCTGAAATTACCTGAAATTACATCTCTGTAATTTCACCTCCCAACCAGCTCAGAAATTCTCTGAGCTGCCTCCTACCTGAAGGAGTGCACATGGGACTGCCTTTTGGTGACTTATCTCCGGAGAGATCCTGTGAGGGGCCCTCAGCTCTGGAATTTATTCCCCCCTTCGCTCAAAAACAGCCTCCAACAATCTTTGACCTTCTGGGTAAGCTGTGAGGCCCAAATCCAAGGATTTGTTTTGGGAGAGGCGTAAGAAAGGTTGGCACTTGTGGGCGCGGTAGGAAAGCACGCTGTCAACAGCTGATTTAGCCCTTGGGTTATGGTTTTCTCGTGTTGCGGCAGTTATCCTGTAAACTTCACCCGTGGAGACTTGGGCTGTCCTAAATGGTCATAAATTGGAGGGAAAAACATGCATGGAAATAAACCAGTGTATAATTGAGTGTGTGTCTGTGAGCAGAATGACCTGGCAAACGAGTACGTCATCAGTCACTTTTGCTAAAATGATCCTTCCAGCCTCACAAATCACACACATGTCCCTGGGGCACCGACAGCGTGCACAAGCGAACCAGCATTGGTGGGACTGCTGATAAAGGAACAAACAACACTTTAATTAACTGAGAATACCTAATGTGTTGCCCTGCCTATGTTACAACTGCCAGGCGAGCTGTAAACACCCATTAAACTAGCCCTGTTATGTCCTACTACCAAACTTTCCTTGTCTGTCACCTTTTAAATATTTTAATCTGAGATTCTTTAAAAGCTGTCTCTGCTGCTCTTACTCTCTGGATGTAAACAGATTTGTTAAATATTTTATTTCTAACCCACCCACGAAGTTACATTCATTTACATAACCTAATGAAGGCTGCATTATTCATTGAACTTCTCATATAACATTTTTCGTAAGACATTATTAAACAAGTGGAGCGAGCCAGTCTAGTAATGAGCCTTCTCTAAACTTGCTGCCAGTTATGTTTCCTTTCTCCTAATCTATCACTCTAATGGTTGCAACCAATAAACTTTTTGAATCTTTCTGCTAATCTGTATATGTTTTGCATTGCATGCTGGATGTATAACTTGTCAGAGAATTTACAATACAAACCACCTGGCAAACAAAACTATCTGGACTAACAAATGCTGTCCAAAACTACCCACTCTTTTTTGTTATAATGGAGAAGACAACTACATGCAACACAGTACCTTTAAGCCATAAATAAAATCACTACTTTGGGGCTGGAACATACCCTAATGAGCAGTACGGCCCAGACGTAGGATTTGTGACTGCCTTTTATAGTTTCAAAAACATTACCAAAAGTCACTAGATTGAAGTTTGGTTTCTGTGAATGTTCAGCAGAAACACAGCCTTGCGTAGGATCCTATAGGCTTGTATAGGATGCTGTTAGGCTGCTCGAGGAAAGATGGTACGTAATAGTTTTAAGGCAAAGAAATGCTGACATGGACTGCTTGCACTTGGGCTACTTAAGAAATATAAGTGCAAAACCTTAAGTATACAAGGCTTCAAATGATACTGTCCCTTCAATACGTGCTTTTATAAACCAAAAGAAAAAAATCCTTTCTAGGCTCAGCTGCTGAAAGTAACACGTGCTAGTTTCACTAGCACAAAATAAATGAATCTGATCAAATTATTTTTAATCAAGTAACGTAATTTTTTTTTTAATTTCCAGTGAGTCATCAGCATTCATTTGCACATTTTTTTCCTTACTCATACAACCATTACCAAAACTCACTCTTACCTGTTCTGACCTTGTCTGGAAATACTACTGCCTTTCAATCAAGAACTGATTTATCGAGTAGCATTCCTCAGTGTCAATTCGCGCCAATATCTTTCTTTGCTGTCATCTTTATTCAGCAATGACCATACCCGTGTGTGGCTGGCGTGGCATAGAGCCTTGAGGAGCCCCAGAGCTGCCCCAGGCCGGCGGGAGCCATGACTCGCGTGGGCGGCAGTAGCCCCCGGGCCTGGCAGAGCCCCCAGCGCGCTGCGCACAAATCATGGCTTTTTACCCCGGGACCAAAGCACAGCAGCTACTGAATAGGGTGCATTTTGTTGGAGAGAGACCCCGTCGAGGATTTTCCTTTCACGTGACAGGTTACCTAAGAGGAGGAGTATGAAAAACCCCCGGAAGGCGCAGTTGCAGGCAGGGAGCGAGCGCTCCCCGCCCTCCGCCCCTGGCCCTTCCAGCCTGTCAGCCCGCAGCGCCCGCCGCCCCCGGGACTCGGGGTAACCCCCAAACCGGGGCGTCGGAGCTTGGCTGCGGGAACCGCCTGCCGGGGGAAGCGGCTCCTTCCTCTCCCTCCCCTCCGGTCCCCCCCGCAGCCCCCGGCGCAAGGCGTCCGCAGGGGGAGCCGGGGCCCGGCCTGCCTGAAAAGCGGCGGGGCTCGGGGGGCGTTTTCAGCGGGCTGGGCTCCCGGGCCCAGCACGACGGCGGGGGCCGGGGGCGCGGGGGGAGGGTCGG
>JAOXJK010000002.1:22205989-22217524 GCA_025774025.1 Xenus cinereus
GGAGGGGGGTTTGGGGGGCGAGCGGGCGACAGCCCCTTCACCTGCCCGTTTCTTCTCGCCTCCTTCCCTGCACAAATTTCGGCTCTAAAAGGGATGCTGATGGCTCCCCGCTTGGCTTTTTGGGGAGCCGGCTTTACGGGGGGGGGCGACGAGAAGGGGGACACTCGCGTCTGTTGCCGCTGGCAGTAATTTAAGCCAAAGCTTCAGGTTAAGAGAATTAAACAACCCCTGCTGCACCCTCCGTGGTGAGAGTGATCCCCGCGGCTCAGCCCGGAGCACGCTTCTGGCCCAAATAAACCCCAAACGCTTCAATGGGAGGAGGAAAAAAAAAAGAAAAGCAAAGAAAAAAAGCCTCCAAACACAGTCCTGCAGCTTTGAATCAGGCCTTTGACTCACCGTCTCGGAGCTGCTGCTCAACACAAGAGCCTGCTTCCGCCAGCAGACACCATGCCTGCCCCCCAGCTCTCTCGCAGCCCGAAAAGCCGGACTCCCCCTCCATCACCACGGATGCAGGCCGGGCACCGCCGGGCCACCGGGGCTACCTGCGGCCCCGCTGCTACCGAGTCCCTGGTGGGGTGCCCCGGCTTCCCCCCGCCCCTGATGCCTGGCCTCATCCTGCTGCCGAGGGCCAGCGCGGGCTCGTTCTCAGGCGGCCCTGCGTCGGCCAAACCTGCCCTTGGCACAAGCGCGGGGCCCCGCTGGAAGGGCTGACACTGCCCTCGGCCGCTCCGCTCAGCTCCCCCAGCCCCTGCTGCACCCCTAACGCCCGGAGAGGTGAGGAGAAACAGGATCTTCTGTAACAAAATCACCTTCAGAAACACGACAGACTGCTGCAGGTCATACCGGTTTCTATTTCAATAAAGAATCTTTTCACTTTCAGCATTCTCTCCTGCTCAGCCGGAGCAGAGCCGCTGCAGCCCGGGCACAGCGGCCCCTCTGCACCCCGAGAGTCCTGCCCTGCGCAAGCTCCTCAGCCGGACAGAACGTCACCCTTCGCCAGCAACGCTTGTCCCCAAAACCCTAACGCCAACTTCACCACCAAATAAAAGCACACACCCGGTTCTTCACAGCTTCTAATTTACATGCTTTTTTTTTTTCTTCAGATTTTTCCACTTCCTACCCCCTTTCTTAGGACATTTTCAAATAAAGGGTCCAATTTATATAAATTATTTTCTAATTAATTACTCATTCCGTATTTGTAGTATATTCTTTTATGAATAAGTGGCAATGTTTCCCAGCTTTGTAACAGACCTCTGACACAGTCACCGCTCTGTTGTCCCGAACACCCCAGTGACACCTACATTTTACATTTGGCTACCTCATTTGGGTGGAAGGTGTATGAACAGCCAGGAGGCTATTCTCACTCTCTACCGACTACACATCCACGACAGCCGCCGCGGTCAATGCAAACAGCTCTTTCTCACAAAGCGCTTTTCTCAGGATGGGCATTCTCCTACCGAGCAGGAGAGAAGAGGATGTGCCTTTGGTCATCAGGCAAACAGGCTCGGAAAGGCTCTGGTAACTCAGGAATTAGTGGCGTTTGTGAAACTCACAGCCCCAGTTGCTGCTGCGTTTCTTATTCCTTGCCTTACAGCGGTGGGCAGTGCCCATGGAGGACATACGGGACCTTCCAAAGCGCCATCCGAAGAGCAGCCAGACAGGAGACAGGACAAGCAGACACACAGCGTAAGTTGGAGGATAAACCTGACAAACACAGGAACCCAAACTATGTAATCTGGAGAAATCTGGAATGTTCCTTCTCTCTCTTATAGAGAAGCAAACAATGTATTAACAAATCACCACTAATTACAGTCACACTTGCCATGGGCTCCACACAGCAGATGGTCCTTACGGAAGGACGGTGGCAATGCTCCTGCAGCAGCTGTGTTCAGAAAATCAGAGGTGAAAGATTTCATTTCTTACCCCTAATGTGACATTGAAATTGAGGATTCTGGGTAAATCCTAATCAACCCTGAAGCTCTGTCTCCTGTTTGCAGCCCAAAGCCACCGATGACTGATAAAATTACAGTGCTGACAAGCTGGAAGAAACTTTCCTGCCAGTATCGCAAGAGTAATTTTCATACCACGCTTCCAGTGCTTGAATCAGCCATCTGACTCTGCTGGGACATCCCAGTGACAGTGATGATGCTGGGGTGGAAGAGTACACCTCGTTTGTCATCCGATCAAGCACTGGTAGGCATGTAGGGCTCTGAACAGACCGTGGGGTCCGCTGCTTTTCAACACCAGGGGTAAAACAACATCCCAAGAGAACATGAAGCACACTCTGCACGCTCCAAGACCGTCCTGGCCCTGAGGAGTGGGCACCCCGAGACACTATCAGCCAGGGGGTGTACCCAGGCCCTCCTCCCTGCTCCACACGCAGTCACGAGACCTGCACACCACCAGCCTCACGCCAATAAACCTCCTAAGTCAAAGCAGCCCACCGTACGGAGCTCCCCTCCAGCACAAGCCCAGACTCACCCCCGCTCCGGCACCGACCCTGCGCTCTGCCCCAGCCGCTGCTGCTCCTGTCCCCGATGGATGTACCTCCTTCTGCTACAAGAACCTGTGCCTTATCTAAGTGAGCACCCTAATTCCTCTCCCTCCCACGGAAAGGCCTCTATTGAAGTGGGACTCTCTCGGCCACGGGCCGATGATTGGGAAGACAGCCCACCCACTCAGAGATGCAAAAGAATATTTGGGCTACTTGATGTGATTTGAACATGCTCCTGGAAAGACAAAGTCGATAATGAAGCACTGGCCTACCTAGTCCTTCAGTAGGTGATTTTTTTTCTAGTAAAGGTTAAAGTTATCTTGAAATTTATACATAAAGATTATTGAGTATAAGGGAAGAACATGAAAATGCAAAAAGTCTGATTTTTAATGCATGCAAACAGATAGCTACATGAAATTAATCATGAAAATTTGGCCAGCTCTTCAATAGAGATGAAAAAAAAACCCAACTTTTTTCCTATATTTTTGCTGTATTTTCATTCACAATAGATGCATATTAAAATGATTTTATAATGTGACAGGGACTAGGTGTGTGCAAAACCACAAGGAGAGGAACAGCCTTTGGTAATGTTACACGGTACTCAAGGTGAAGATATAATGGAAATACTTTGTGGATTTGGCCTGACACGCTGACGTGACTCACGCTACAGGGATGCAACATGCGGGGTATGTTAAGTTCCACTGAAATAAAAGGGGGTTGTAAATCTCAGCAGTTTTAAATACTGCGATTACACTAATGTGGAAAAAGTATACCAAGGGCAAGTCCAATCATAAAAGCGTTAATTTTGCCCAAAAGAGTATCAGGTACAATTAAAAAAAACCCCAAACAGTCAGGGGATTTAAGTTCAGGTGAGCTCGCCCCACGGCTTCTCAGTTGGGAAGCAGGAACTACAGGAGAATTTGCTGATTTTGTGACAGTAATTCTTATTGTGGCAACTAGAATCAACCTATTAGAGACCAAATTAAAGCACCATTTCCCCACTACTATTTTATTCACTAAAGCTGTTGCTTTTACTGAGACAGTAACTAAAAATAAGATATATTATCAAGTAAGGAAAGGTCCACGCTGACACGGGCTACAGCAAGAGAAATACATGCACAGAGTAGGTCCTGGTAGTAAATATTTTCCTGCCTCAAAAATCAGTCAAACTCCAGAGTGCAGCACATGACCCTGGTGCTGCTCGCTGCGACTTCTTCATGGTCAGAACACGCACTGTTTGCCTTGAGATGACAATAGGAAAAATGCTCGTTTTGCACATGACCGTTAGCTTTAGTCAGGAGCCACCCAAGGGCGCTCTGTCAGAAGGAGCTCATCGGGCAGCTGAAACACCAGATAAACCAGGGACACCTACTCCACTGCGCGAGAACAATGGCCCTGTTGTACTCCCTTCATCCCATAACAACCATGAAAAATAAGAATAAGCCAAGACAGGCAATGCTATACCTGAGAATTTTACAATGAAGCAGAACGTGCGTCCCTGGGCACAAGGGAAGCCCAGCTGACTAGGAATAATTTTCAGAGAAGTGTGTGTGTCTGAGTCACTGCTAAAGAATAAAACAAAAGGAACAATCTTTCCCCTTTCTCGTATACCAGAGAGAGTATCCAATAGATGTCCACTTACATTTTCAAGACAGGTAGGATTTGCCCCTTCCAAAGGTGTGATGGAAGGGGAACCTTTATCCGACATCTGGGAACCGTCAGGGCTGATGATCAGAGGGCAGCCTGTTCCCTTTGCTGTATGTGAAACTGTTGCCCTCTCAAGCCATCACATTATTAGTCGCATATATACTTGTAACATTATAGATACCTTAAGCCTTTGGTTGCCGTTCTGCATTTGCATTTTGAACAATGACCTATAATACTTCAATTTTCTAACTTTTTATTCATGTCTATGTATTTTCTAAATGCCTTTTACAGCCAACATTAGCTCTTTCTGCTGAAAATAAACACTGCTTGGGAAAAAAGGCTATCTATATATACTTACATAAAAGGCTATAGTCATCTCTTACATCGTACAGATAACACTGCTATTTTAAATTAGAAGACTTTTATTTTAAACACGACGATTTTATTGTAAAAGAGAGTAAAATACTTTTTGGTTAAAACAGGTCCTACTTTAAGACCTTGACAGATAATTGGTTTGGTTAACATAAAACATTACAATATCGATACTACAGGGGGAAAAAAGGTTCTTGAGACTATAGGGACAGAATTCCGGTTTCAAATAGTGCACTTGCACCTATTCTTCCATGTCAGTACACTTGCTTTTCCCTGGTATCTAGGTGATATGGCCATGTTTGGATAGAAATTACTAGCAATCACTGCTCAGTAAAGCTTTGTCTTATATTACCTAAAGCTCTGGGCAGCTCAGCTGCACTCCTGTATTTAGGCCATCTTGTAATTACGTGAGAATTCTGTGTGCTGGGAACTGCTGGAATCGACCATCCGGCCCTTTCAATGCTGTTTGAACCTCTTGTCACATCCTCAGATATCATACAGATGCCCCTTCCTTTTTACTTCTGGGCAACTGTCAGGAATAATCTTGGAAGAGAAGGCAGCTTTGGGAACCAGCTATCCGGAGCCAACAGAAGGGAACGGGGGCAATGTCCATCAGACAACACTAAACGTGGTGGTTCTACCAGAAAAAATGCAATTTTAATTTATCAGGGTAGCTTGGAATGGTGCCGTTCTCTCTTCTGCAGTAGCAGGAGTGTCGCAGACGGCTTGGGTCGCACTACAGGCACCAGAGACAGAGGAGCTCAGAGTGAAAATGAGGAGTCGGGCTCTTAATTCCCTGCTTACCTTTCCCTAAATCCAGATACTCCACCAAAAGAAAAGTAATTCTTTTAACGTACCACTGTCAGTTATGTCCTTCTGGTCCACTCTCCCTGCTCACAAGCTGAATATTTCTTATGCTAAACAGTTTATTAACCCTTAATCACCCAGTTACTCCTGGGCTTGACTGCATGTGTAATTACCTTTTGTCAGGTACAATTTGCCTGATAAACATGTCAGAACACTTGCTGCTTAGTCTGTTGAAACAGATAAATGCTGTCTTTCCACAGCCTGGGGGCATAATTAACAGGGAAAAAAAAGGCAGCTGTAAGAGCAGACAGAAGCTGATTCAGAGCGCGGGAGCTAGGAGCAGCCAGGGCTCTGCCAGCCCGGCCAGCCCCCCTGGGCACCCCCCTGCCCGGCCGGCCCCCCTGGGGACCCCCTGGGCACCCCCTGGGCACCCCCCGGGCCCCCCCCGGCCGGGCACGGGGCGGCCGCCGGACACACTGCTCCAGTGGGCTCCCACGGGAGCTGCAAAAAACCCTCCCCAAACCAGACCCAAACCCGCAAAACAAGCCAACAAACAAAAGAGAGCGGGATGACGGCTGTTGGGAAAAACACAACAAACCAAACCACCAAAAGCCCATCCCGAAGCGAAGCCTCAGAGCGACACCGGGAGAGCCCCTGCCATCGCCGGAGCCGCACGCCCGGGCAGGCTCTCGGGATGCGGCCAGAACAGAAAAAATCAAAAGGCAGAGAAAAAAAAACCCTAAAAAAGTCAGGGAAAGCAAAAAGGGCGAGAGCTAAAAACCAACGCCAAAGGGGCTTTGCGCCCCTGCCCGTCCCAGCCGCGGCCGCTCGCCCCCGGCGCCGGGTCCGTCCCCGCGCGGGCAGCGCCCCCTGACCCCCGGGTAACCCACCGGGAGATCGCCCCCGGCCAGCCGGGCAGGTTGCCACACTGTCAGGCCAATTGCTCCCATTGACGCTCTGCATAAACATCTTACGCGGGGGGAGCAGGAAGGACTGTTACGCCATTAGCGCTCTTTTTATTTTTTTATACCTAAGCCTTCCAGAATAAAGGCCTTTCTGAGCAAGGGATGACAAAAGGGTCAAAAGGTCACAAACATTCTTTTAAGTAGGTAAAAACCGGGAAGTTGAGATTCATTGAAAAGTGCAAATTGGAACTTCTTTTGCATCTTTCGACATTCCATCACGCTCAGCTTTTTCTGATTTTACTCCCAAGTAGTTTAATTAATCTACTTCAATGTGTATCTTTTACTTTTACTTTTAAATAAGAAAATGCTAAAGTCTTCATTTTAGGAAACAGCAAGCTATCTGATCTTCTCAGCTAATCAGTAATCTAAACAGATTTAGACATTACCATTAAAATCCTCAAGAGGAACAGTGTGAAAATACATAGAATTTTTTCTTGAAGCGGTGCAACTGAGCAGTCTCTCACATACAGTTTCCACCTATAATTGACACAGCGTGTGGTTTGCACTGTGTACAGCAAAATATTCTATATTTTCCTTTGTTTTGTTTTTGCTTTGATCAGAGATGGAAACAATCTCCCTTTAATAGTATAAAAGCCACCTGCTGGGCATTGCAGACTACAGCTAATTGGTAAATTCTTTGAAATTTAGATATAATGGATTTTGACCTCTTTAATTAAAAAAATCCCAAAGCCTAGAATACTGGTGAACTCTTCTGGGAAATGAACAGTGCCAAGCATATACAACTGCAAGCTACGCCAAATCTTTTCTTAGGAGAGAATACAGAAATACCACTGCAATTTTCCCCTCGAGAACGCGTGGCTTTTGACCCAGAAAAGAAGCCCCGTGACTACTGTTAGCTCTGTATCATTTAAGTCATTAAGATAAAGGAATAGCAAATATATTAATATTTCAATTATTACTACTCCAAAAGAACTACTCTAAAAAGCTCCAAAGATGAAGGGGACTTTTTCATTTATAAAGACAGAAAACTGACAAAACCACTCTCAAATGCCCCCCTCCGACGTCTCCCGCCCCAAGGAGCGCACGCTGTACCCATGTACACCTTTTATTCCGAAGAACAAAGGGCTTTGATGACTGAAGAGGAAGCCAGTCAACCAGAATCATGGTTGTTTCATAATTTCTGACATAACGTTAACCTTTCAGTGGAGCTATAATCTCATAAACTGGTGAACTCTGAAGCAGTGTTCTCTTCCCTTTGTTAAAACACTTATTTATACTCTGCCCAGCAAAAACGGGGCCGCGACCCCGCACTAGGACTCGCAGGCACTGCAGCGGCAATACAGCGAGGCTTTCTCCTCGGCCTCTGCTCCTGCGAATATACCTTACCCAGGCACGCACTTATTTCACAGGGATTAACAAAAAACCCTGCACAAACACCCTTTTAACACCCCCTTCAGTTTGCCAAGTGCTGCCTCCCTGTTCATTACAGCACTTACTCGACGGGAACTAGAAGGTGAAGGACCAGAATCAGAACTGACACAGACAGGTCTTACCCACTCTAAACTTCTCCTGGTCGCAAAGGAAGAACACAAGTATTTAAAATATAGATCTCAAAGTCTGGCTTACAAGGGAAAAAGGCAGAGTTTGCTAATTGTAGAATAACACCGTACCAACCAAATGCAATTGTCACTTCATCAGTTGGTCTTCGTTACTGCTGACAAGTACCTTGTTAGCCTGGTTAGCGAGTCTGCCTGCCACTTGCCAAAATATTTTGTTTTATTTACTCCTGGTGACATATTTTGTGAATGGGGTGAATTTTAAAATCCCCCCTACCGATCACATAACTGGAATAACACACATTGGTCTTGTATTTCAAAGTGTAAATTGATCTCTTGATCTCCGACTGTCTCCCTATCGGCTGTGCTGCCCTTTTCTGGATGGGTAGAACAAATGCATTTTCAAAGTGATGTTATGGGGACTTAGCTATGCAATTCCCATTAGTGTCAATGGGGGTCGCAGGCTAAATTCCTAGGCAATGCTTTGAAAACTGAGCCCTGGATTTTCAAAGGAGGATAGTTTGTGTTAGAAAGGCAGTGTCTTTCAGTTTTTAAGCCACTGCATTAAAACGAGGTGGTTTTTTTTTTTTTAAAGCACCTAGGAATTGTGCCTAAATTGAGGACATTTAAATGTTCACAAGAATGAAAGAGCTTTATATTTAAATGCTTCCATCTGTTTCAAATTTATAAGGGGAAATCAAATCTGTCACTATCTTGAATGCTGGGACACAATCCTTCCCACATTTGTAAGTGTATAATGTATAAACTCAGGGGTTATGACACCGGGACCTGAGAATCGTTATGCTAAGAAAAAATCAGAAGTTCCTTGTGTTCAAATAAATGCTTTATAACCTAAATCCTCTGAAAAGGCACAATTCTTCCTTAAAATCTGGACCTTGGGTACACCGTGAGAGATGCCTGCACTTGTTAAGAGCGAGCCCAAATGCTGGTTTTTATTCTTGGGCACTTCAAATGAGTGTGGGCCTGCCTGCAGAGCACAGCGCCTCTGCTCGGTCACCTGAACAAGCTGGTTGCTGTCACCACAGTCAGAAAAACACTTAACAACGTATACTTTTTACAAATCCCATTAGAACTCCAAGCAGCCCAAGATGTAACTCCTGAGGAAAGCAGTGACAAACAGCCAGTCCCTACACCACACACAGCGCAGCTACAGGTAATACCTCTTCAAAGAAGATTTGTTTAATTACAGTGCAAATGTTTATTATGAAGTGTGTTCTTCATCATTAAAGAATAAGCTGGACTAGCAGCAAAAGAGCCGTCCTTTGAGCCGGGGAGCAGGGGAGGGTTTGAAAAGTGGGGCTGGCAGGCAGTCAGCCGCCGGAGGGCACGGCTCTGGCCAAATTGCTCCTGTCAAGCCCGTTAGCCCGTACACCGAGTCCCTTCAGACAAAGCATAAAACTGTGTCAATGGTAAAATTTGTGTGGATTAAAAATCGTGTATTATGCAATGGTCAGGTCATTCACCTTTTTTTTTTTTTGTTTGGGAGCCTCTGACGCAGAGGCGACGGCGCTCCAGCAGCACACAGGGATGACCGGGGCAGCCCCCCGAAGCAGGACATCCCCCTCCCACCCGAACCAGACTTTGAAAACACAATTTCAGCTTTTGAAATTATGAAACATTTAGTGTAACACAGTTAAATTTAAGCTGTCATTTTCATTTGGCTTCTGTTTTTTTCTCTTTTAAACACAGACTTGCAACTAGCTCTTAAACATTGAAATTTGCCAAAACTATTATTAACTGAGAAGGTATTTTTTTACAGTTAAGTTTAAATAAACTTTCTGTAAGGGTTTTTTTTTTTTTTCAACTGCACCAGACTTGTACGAGGCTGGCTTTAAAGTATTTGTTCGTCTACAAAATAATGCCATGAATGGCGTGTAATGTGGCACTGTACCTTAAAACATGTTTCTGGGATCATTTGTATCAATCCTTCCTGTAAAAATCCATTTGATGTGTTTCACTAAAAAGATGTATTGAAAAATTCCAAAATCTAATGTTAAAATTCGATTTAACCACCTTCTTGGGTTTAGAGAAGGTGGGAATAATTAGAAATTGTCTAACTTGGTGTAACTGGAATAAAATTTAAACACAAACCAAGCCCACTTAACTTCCACACCACGTTCTGGAATTGAACGCTCCTGTCTCATTTGCCATGCTCAGAATTTAGCAGTAGCCACGAGCCACGTCACCTGGGGCTCTAACAGCAGGTGGGGAAAAAAGTTTGTTTCAACACAAAGGTCTAATTATTATTTAATCTGTAACTTTTTGGTTTGGTATATTTTTAAGATTTCTGTCGTTCTCAAAGTGCTGTAGATCTAAAATAAAAAAATCACAGTCCCAAGGCTCCAGATTCTTCTCTTAGGTGGCCATCAACGCCCTCAGCATTTTATACACAGGGAGTCTCCCTGCAAAGCCCCTGCAGGAAGCAGATACAAATACAGCAATGGCCAGAAAAGTATCTCAGCTGATCTCAGTGCTGAGTTAGAATATGTGGGAAGTCACTGAAATCTAAGACACAACAGGCCAGAAACCGGCACCATTCTGTTTGCATCCAGAAACAAGAATCCAGTGCAATCCCCAAGACAAAGCCACTTACAGGTGTGCTCATCCTGAGTTTACTGTAAACAGATAGTTATTTCTTCCAAAGTAGTGCATTCAGGGTAGGGCTTCGGAACCTCCCTTGGCAGCAGATGAGGTTACATCCCTTAGGGAAAGCCACAGCAGACCCGGGGACCACTGGGCAAGGAATTCCACAACCAGCAGCTCAGGAATGTAAATACAGACAAGTTAAAAGCAAAGCCCAAATCACTAGACAAAAGTTTCATATTCTTTCCTGGACAACCTTCACTTTCCTCTTCAGCTCCTACAACGTGTTCACTTCCACATTCGTATCTATTAAGTGTCTCTAAATACATTTGAGCAAATACCACAGCCCGTATAAAATCCTGGTACTGGCTTTTGTTTTTCTTGTCTAGATAACTTGGTTTAGCAAAAGCCCAGTCTATTGCAGTAACAAGAAACCCAGATAACTCAGAATTTGTTTTTGTTGGCTTTTTGCAAAAGACCTTTCTTCGCCTGCTGCCTTGTTTGCAAACATTTTAGGAAAAACCCCTTCTGCTTAATGTCAACAGTCCACTATTACTTTTTTTTTAAGAAACACATGTACAAGAAACTTTTCTCCTTAGAATTTGTTTTCCTTACAATACACGTTTTCTCATTACTTCTCAGATGACAGTACTTTCTTAAAATGTTCTATCTGAAAAATAATTTTTACAATTGCTCTGGAAGAGAAAAATTCCAAAATACGCAATATGCAATTTGTAATAATTACTCCTCATATCTTCACTCCAACAGATCCCAATATACATGGGACTTGTGCTGAGTAAGGATGGCACAATTAAACGTCTACTGCCTCTTCCAATTTGAAAACCTTTTCCCCTGATTTTACTTGCCACTTTGAAATGTTATCCCTTTCTGAGAGTAATCCTGTGCCAGATTCTTTTGCTTCTTAAACGAACATTATTCTCACCCTTTATTGACTGACCACATCTATTATCACTTGTAAGCAGTGTTAATCCTCTAGTAATTAACACCCTTATTAAAGTAATTTTAACTCAAAGAAGTTTAAATCGCATTATTGGTTTTATTTAATTAAGCTGTGGGGACTGTTTTACACTGTCATTTGAGTTTTCAGTTTGTGCCCCCAGCCCCCACC
>JAOXJK010000002.1:22219432-22266002 GCA_025774025.1 Xenus cinereus
TTTTTGGTTTTGTTTTGTTTAATAGGTTGGACTAGATGATCTTAAAAGGTCCCTTCCAACCTAGGTGATTCTGTGATTCTGATTCTGTGATTGTATCCCTTAAATGAACTACCTTAAAGAAACAACAAGAAAATGATTTTCTTGTTTTTGATAACTTCCATGGTTTAGGTACCTACAGCATGTTTTACTGTCAATTAGGAGACGACATTCAGTTTAAGCATTACACCTCTCACCACGCAGTCCTTTGTGCACAATCTATACTGTACCTTCCTCTGGAGAAACTGGCACAGTTTTTGCCATAAATGGAGTCGTGTATCTTGTAGTTCCATGGCCATCTGTATATTGTTTTAGTTAAGTAAGGTACGAATAGGGCTACTGAAGTGGTGTAAAAGCATTTGTACACTGAGTTTTTCAAACCTGTTTCCAGGTATGTCCCCTCATGGTCAGTAAGCCAGGACCCAGAGCAAAACCTTGGTGGGTTACCAGCATGTTATTTGTACTTTTCTGCTGGAAAAGGGGCATTCAGGTGCTGAACTGGATACAATCTGTTTTGCACTCAATTTGATGAATGATTCAACGTCCCAAAGAACACACATACACCTAATACCTGGTGCATGTGCTCTTAGTTCCTGGCAGTAACACCTACTGCTGGGAAATGACTGACCTCCCATCCTGTTTTTATTCTCAAATCCTTATCAAGATAGTGTATCCAAAGCCCTGCTTGTTTTTGACCCCCTGCTGCTAATTTCTGTGCATTTGTTCCCAGAGCTTCCTAATTCTTACCAGCTGGCAGGAATAAACCCCATCCAACTAATGAGCCGGCCTGTTTCTGTGTGCAGAGCACTGATTGGGATCTTCCTCACAAACACCTACACACCCCACTTGTGACCCCAGCCTGCTGCGACTGCCCACAGCTTCACAGAACCCAGCGGAGAGGGAGAAACCACAAGTCAGAGACTCCACCGGGGAGTACAGGTGCTGGCAAACCGACTGTCATGTTCCTACGAAAAATTCCATTTCCTTGTAAGAACACAGGAGAAGCCATTGTGTGTCGGTGACACACATTCAGTGTGCAGTGACGCTCAGGCAGCTGTGTAATTTTGAATACAGATATGTATATGCACGCTGCCCTGTGTGACGCCAATACGTGAGACACAGAGCCCAGAAGTATCCCTGCCTCCAGCCCTCCTCCCGCGTTGGAGCAGGGTGGGTTTATGGCAAAGGGGGAGGCCAGCAAAGCGTGTCCTCGTCTCCAGCAGAGCAGGGATCTGTGGCCTGATCTCAGAGAGGTGCAGCTCCTGTGCTGTGGCTGTCAGACACCGGAGCTCCCTTCGTTAGCCGGATAAGCAGCGCTGCACTGAAACGGGCACAAAGCACAAATCCCGTCAGACATCAGCTGGGCCCGGCCCCACGTTGCCCATGGGACGCACTCCGGGGGCTGCTCAGAGGAGCTGGGAGCACGGGCAGAGGGATGGGGAGCCCTGTGGAGATGGAAGGCTCAGCAGCGACTTCCCTCAGGAAGCAAAAGATGAAATATTCTATACCACTTGCTAATTAAAAATTCAAATTGTTGCCTTATGAAAGAGAGGCTTACTTCTGTCTTTAGGCTCCGAAGCTTTTAAGACTTACCCCTAAACACACTATTGGGGATTTCTCCCTCTTGGAAAATCCTGATGTCAAGACTCCCCTGTGGAACAGAGGCCAGGAGTGGGTGCACCCCTACTGATTCTCCATGGGGTTCTCCGATGGGGAGAACTCCATCATGCTTCTCGTCGGGGCAATCGGAGACAAACCAGAGTTGAAATCAGTTACTGCCACAGGAAATAGATCCAAATTGAACACTGCAAACAAACCATTGAGTAAGACTGAGCCGTCAGCCTGTCTTTGGCAGCAGACACTCCTGCGGCTGGGATCGAAGCCCAGGGATCTCTTACACGGTTCCTACCTACAGCGAGTTACTTCTGAGTCAACAGAAGGACAACATCATCTCTCAATGATGAATAAGAAGCAAAGATGAAAGAGAAGGACTACATTAAGTACTAGTAAGAATTTTATCCTTCAAATAAATTCACATTTGTTGCATGCAACACTACAGTTCAGAAGGTCTGCAATATTTCTCACCAACATTACACCAGAAAATGTATTACAAAGTAAACGGGCAAGCAACGCAAGAAACTATCAATGCAATTTCCATTATGCTTTGCAATCAGAAGAAAATGTACTATACTTTTAAATATCAGGTATTGATTTTCATCTACATTTGCAGCCTAGGCTATAACTCTGCAGGCAATGATTTGGTTTCAAGAATAGGCATTTGCTATCACCCAGTTGGTTAAGAATAAGGAAATTTGCCCTAGGACAGCAACTGCTGACCTCGCAGGCTACCACGAGGTTATTGCTCCTGTCCACTACACACTACACTGGCTCTCCAAAGAATAATGCACAAATTGTAAGATTCAGGCCTTTTCCTCACAGTATTGAAGTGTCCAGGACACCCAAAAAACTGCCCCATATTCCAGAACTGTAACCCTAGTCTTTAGGCACAAAAGAACAGATCATAACCAGGACAAAACTAACCCATGTCAGAGGCTGAGCTCCCTCAGAGACTAATTCAAGTGGGACAAACTAAGACCTGTTTACTTTTGAAGGTTAATTCCAATTGACCTAGGATCCAAATAGGCAGCAAAATCCCCAAAGTTCATCCTACCTCACTCTAGGCCACTACGCTATTTACCCAGGCTACCTATACAGAGATTATCTCCAGCGTGCGATGCAGGTTGCAGGAGAGCGGGGTCATTGTCACGAGATGCCAGAGACCAGTCTCTTTAAAGCAGCACATGCCACTTTGATAACCGCCTTGGTGAGCTGGCCCGGCCCTGGGTGACTTTAGGTAAGTGGGGTGACAGGGCCTGGGGTCATACGCTAAGACAAGGGGCACGAGCCATGATGCAGTCACTGCAGCTGCATGGAACCATTAATCTAAGCCAATTTTCTTTGCTGCTTCAGGGGTTGCTGAACCAGCTGGAGAAGCGGGTTCTCGATGACCATGGCCACGGGGTTCTCTGCTAGTGTGGGGAATTGTATATTGGCGCTCTCCCTGCAGTCACTCCAGGCATCCCTCTAAGAAAATGCCAAGAGTTATTCTGCAGTTCTACAGCTACTGCCCACACAATCCCCTCTATCAGCCCAGGGATGAAGCTGCATAGGTACATATATCCTGGGAAGAAGAGTCCACTGGCTGCTATTGATGCAGATTCCAAAGTCCAGGTAGACAACATCCACAAATTCCCAGTGATGCAAAAGCCAGGTATGTTTGTGACTACGCTCATTACCTACCAGTCAGCATGAAGCAAGTAAAATGGACTCCCCCATTTGAAGTAAACCACTCACACAGTCGAGACGTCCAAACATGAAGTTATCCTGGATTAATATCTTTTTTAAGATTACTCCATGTGATACATAAGCTTTTAAGATCTTCAGAAATTGTGCCCCTCCCCCCCCCGAAAGTTACTTTCTGTCTTGTTTGCCAAACATATATAGCAGAGCACAGGCAAAACATACAAATCAGAAAGTCACCTATGCATGTACAAGTCTTCCTCCCAGCAGAAGAAAACCAAAGAGAGAACAAATGCCCTACGTGTGACGAGCCAACCACACCGAGTCACCTCGGTGAGATGTTCAGATACTATGGTTATGCAAATAGCACAAAAATCCTTACTGCCTGGGCTTTCTACAGATTACCAGGGGTTTTAAGGAGCATGTTAAGCATGACAGGAGCACCAGAGGGGTTAGTATAAGGAGAAAGAGGTGGCTCATGAAAGGAGACAACAGTAAGTGCCTGCCCAGCCATGATTCTTGGCTCCCTGCGCTAACCACTGCCCTCTCCTCAGCAGCAACTCCTCCTCGTGCCAACCGCTTCTCTGTTTGCTCTTCCACCTCTGTGGAAGGGAGAGGGAAAGAAGTAGACTTGCTGGGGACAAGGTGTTGTCCTTCCGTTGTGTTCAGGGGAAGAGAGCGGATCAGGAACTGTTAGGACAGAAATACCAGTTCTTTTCACGGCCGTTCCTCCCCCACAGTAATACGCAAGCGCGGCTCTTCCCTCTCCGTCCTCCCAGCTGGCTCCTTGAGAGCAACCTTACTTCTTTAGCAAAATGTGCTACAGTACTCTCCTGGCCCAATCCTCATTAATCTTACACACTGCCCTCGCACAGCAGCGAGAGTAAGCCCTTGTTGAGATAACTGGCTTCCATTAGCAACCCGGTGACTGGCAGGAGGATAAGGTCTCGTCCCTCGCAGGTCAGCTGCTGTTTAAGGAGAGGGCAATCCTGCTGATCCATCTTTTAGCTACAGTCTCTCACTGAGTCCCAAATCTCCTGCCTTTTAGCTTTGATACGGTTCAAGCTCTCCCCTCGTATCAGCCCCTACCTGTCATCAGCTCCTCTGCACCAAACAGCCAGCACCGGGAGCGTGACCCGGGGGCACAGCCCGGGTGGGCAGGTAAAGCCCGACCACGGGACCCACTTCCTTATCTTTCATATCCTGCAATTCACAGAGAAGTATCAAATTCAAACTAAAAAACAGAAGCCTGACCTTTTATAAGAACCTTCTGAAAAAAGGCTCTGTTGCCTTTCTAAGTATTCTTGAAATGAACTGTCATCCACCCTATTAAGACAGAAATGGATCACAAATAAGGAAGAGAGGGAAAACAATCAAATCCTTACTAAACGGCAAGTGTTGTTTTTAATGCCTGCTTGCAGTACCTTTATGCTTTTGGCGAGGCACACAAAAATACAGTCGAAACCAAAACAAGTATACTGGAACTGTTCTACATCTGCAAGCTCCAATTGCAAGCTAATGAAGAGAGCTGCCCAGATTTTTGCTGTTTATGAAGTATCTGAAAAGGATTAGATTCCCATGGCGTATGGGATGCTCACAGAGCATCCTCTATAAAGCATTACTTGCAACAAGAGAATTCTAAATGTAAGTTGCTATCATAAACTGAGAGCTACCATAAGGAACATAATCCCTATTTATGTGACATCTTCGACGGCTGGTGTTTAAAACATACAGAAATATAATTTATTTCCTGTAGCAAGTATGTACACACCCTGCCCTCCAGCATAGCTGGAAACCACATTTTCCCTTGAAACACACACAGGCTCCACAAGGATTTACACCACTTCCACTGATGACAGAAACGGTTCCAAAATCTCTCACCATCCTTCCCCTTCAACCAAACTGACTTAGTGCAGATTGGAAGATGTTTAGCACTTCTAACAATGATAATATAAGGAGAATAAAAAAGAACCCAAAAGAGGAAGGCTGCTAGTCAGGGCAGGACTTGTGGTACGGGACGTCTGGCAGAGCACACCTTCACACGCTGAACTCTGGAACTCCTGATGCGCAGGGACCACACGGACAAATCTTACAGCCATGACCCTGTATCCTCCTCACGCAGCCCAGGTTATCCCACTGTAGACATTGTTCATTGCTACATAACTGTGAGAATGTGGCAGGTCTTTTAACCTTTGAATTTAAAAATACACCTTATTGAAGTCCTTTCTAACTATTAGGAGAAATTTGAATACTTTTGCCTCAAGAATTTTCCCTTCTGAAATGCCTTCTCAATCCCTGTGAAAAATCTATTAAACTATTAAAAGCAAAAGTATTCCTACTACATAGATAATTCGGTATGGAACTGTTTCTACACCTCTTTTCCGAAGACTTTGACAGGCTCACAATGATGCTGAAAAATATCAGCAACATCTACAGAAAGCTGAAGACCCTCCATGTGCAGTTAATGATTCATGTCGCTATTTAAATGACACTTATACTCACAATTTTTTGAAATAATAAATCCTTTCTAAAAAAGCTTACTTGAAGTATGAAAAGCTTTTGAAAATGAATTGCTATGGGTGGATATAGTGTCAGAATTTACAGAGAGAAGGGAATAGAAATAACTATGTGAAATTACAGTAAGTATACTTTAGTCTGGAAAAACCTTCCTTTTGAAAAGAACTGGGGAAAAGCGCTTCCAATATTAAGGCATTTAAACTTAAATGTGATAGAGAATAAAGATCAGCCAGTTGGAGTAAAGCTGCTTTCTGACCGTTTAAAAGAATTCTATGCAACAAATTAAGGAAAGGAAATGCTAAATAATACTATGCCTGATTCTGCTCTCCGGGGAGCAGTTCTGTGGACAGAAGCAATTTCTCCAAATGGCCTGAGGCCAGCACACACCAGGGTGACGTGTGCCCTCTTGCAAAAAGGCAGCACAGGATCTTTACAAAATTGTCAGGACCAAAATTCAGTCTTATCTCCACGGAACAGCACCACCAGCAGCACAGTGCCCCCTAACAACACGCCTGAGAAACAGTTCCATGCTAAATTACAGGGAATAGTGCCACTAATAACACTTCAAATAACCGCTTTTCAAAACTAATTACATGGGAATGCAAAAACATGAAAGGTTCTTGAATTTAATAACTTCGGCACTGGTCAAAAGGGGAAATTAGCAGGATAAAAAACAACAAGTAGTGTCTTACTTGTCTGAGGTCGATGAAAGCTAACTGCAGGGTGTCTCCCTGGAATCCTGGCACAGGCTCAGAACTAGCAAACACTGCAAAGAGAAGTTAAAAATATTACTGATGTGAATTTTTCAAAAAAATCTAACAGAAAATCAAGATTTATGCAATATAAATGCTAGCTAGCATTAAAATGAAACTAGTTTGATAGAAACAGATTAAATTAATAACTCAGTGATTAAAAATAAACAAACCAACAGACAACTTCTGCATCATTTTTCCAATAATCCCAGAGAATAATACCTTTAAGAGTATCATTAGCAATTTCTATTAAAATTCTAACCCAGTAGTATTGCTACAGCCAACATCTTTTCCTGGCCCCAGGTGAATGATTACTGAAGAATTTCAAAATAACGCAAATTCCATGGCTGTCAACATATTTTCAAACATCTGCTTCTGTTACAGCATCCATGCTGTAAAAACCCCACCACTGGCCAAAGAGCAATAAAAGACAAACACTGAGGTGGGAGGTAGTTTAACGTGCAGGTGACAGGTAGAAAGCTCTACATGCCACAGTCAGAGCAGAGCTGAAACGCCCACTCATGCCTTTTAGCCAGCTTATCAATAATGGACTTCTGCTCCTTTTGAACCCAAAAATAGGCTGGCAAAATTGGAAGGCAAAGCTTTATTCAAAATACAAAAAATGGTAACACTTACAGGAATGAAAGAAAGCTATTTGTTTAAATTAGGAAATGATCAATAATTGTCAAACTTGAAAATAAATACACTTTTTGTTGTTCTTCTCCCAGTCACACATTTGTAACAGCCACTTGCAGAAACACCCGCTGCCTCACATCCCTGTTCACGTCAGACATCTCACTGCAAGAGCCTGAGAGAAGTTTTCTTATGCTTTTCAGTTAGAGCTCTTAACAAAACTAAGGGGATATTACTGTAATTGTTTTAGAGAGGTACCATCTGAGGCAGGGAAAGGTAACATTTTTTTTCCAAGCTTGAGAAACAGCTCATTCGGTGGTAAGGGAAACAGAACAGAAGTATCCAAAAAATGTCCAGATCCAGTGCTCAACTCTACCATGCTGCATGGACTCCTACTACCATTTAAAAGTAATATGAAATCCTTAATGTTTTGTTGGGTTTTTTTAATGGCTAGTTAGAAAATTTGGATCATCAACTGAAAGTAAAATCCCGAAAGACGCTGGTGTCCAAGGAAACACGGTAGTAAAATAGTGGGCTCAACTGTTTACTTCTGAATGTATGGTTTCAACTTAGAGTAATGAATTCAGATAGACCTTTTCACAAGTCTAGAAATTATTATATGGAATGCAACTGTAAATGAAAATTAATAAAGATTCTTACTGAAGTGGTACAAGAAGCTACTAAGACCACGTCAGAGTATCTAAGAATAGCTTGGCAATAGATGAATATAGTATCAGAGTAGCAGCTTCACCAGTAGAGGCAGAATTTATTACTTGTATTACAGTAGTCATGGTTATGGACAGTCACGTAATAGGAAATTTAATTAAACTTGAATATGACTTCATACCTCATCAACCAAAGGAATAAGAAATAGCAATCAGACACTGACACAGACAAGTGTTGGCAAGAGTTGGCAAATGCTCAGGGATTGTACTCATTGTACGCAATGTACTTGCATCCTCTCTGCAGCTCACGGGGCTGACACCCTTTGGAATTTATCCCAGTGGACTTAATAAGGCACTATGACTTTAGTTCCTCTACACAGCACCTACAGCCACCGCAGCTACAGAAGGAGCAGCACACAAGGTACCACACCTAATAACTGTATATGCTTTGCTCTCTGCGACTACAATTCTATAATATAAATGCATTTACAACAGCAGGGACACTCATTATAGCACAAGCATTTATTCTCACATTTGGGTCATTTTTGACAGGTGACTACAGTAGAATTTGTTTCATTATTACAATTTCATGAGTTCAAAGGGCAAAAGATAATCTACTTATGGTAACGGTCAGACAGTCCCCCCTCTACCCCCAGCGCCGGGCTTTTAAGTTTTGCTAACAATTTTACAAAGCTAATTAAATATTTTCTACTGCACAGCATTTTAGGAAGATATTATAAGAACAGGATTAACATTCTTCATGTCTTTGTCCTAACGGTCCTTTTCCAGATAATAATGAAACATCGTCATATATACAGCTTTTAAAATATTCCCCCCTTCCACTCATTCCAGGCTTACAGAGGATTTGAGGGGTAGGGGGCTGGTGGGTTGGCTGTTTTAGCATGCATAAGGAATTTCATAATATGAGAGAGTGAAAATGCAAAGATAACCATTAAACTATTACATATAGGGGCAAACTAATTTGAGTCAGAAACTTCAACGTTTTGGGGAAAATAGGCTGAAACTTTTCAATACATTTTGTATACAGGATATATGTGAATTGATGTATATGTGTTCGTTGGTATCAATTTTATTCCCTCACAACCCCGTCTGGTTGTGTCTCCCTGTTGGTCTGGGAATTCAGTGCCTAATTCCTGACAAACAGTTCTGCTGCTCAACGCAGAAATTAAGAATCAGAGTCCAGACTTTGGCTCAAAAGCTGGGACAGAGCTTGTCCTTTGGGACAGCTCCACTTCAGCCCCATGGCACTGGTGTGCGGGCAGGACAGCAGGGCTCTACGTGCTTCTGAAGGAGGAGTGCGGAAGGGTGGCCACCTGGGCAGGCACTTGGTAGCCCTGCTGGATGCTCCAGCTGTTCAAACACGTCCAGAGGACCTGCCGAGGGAGCAGCCCCCGGCTCTGGCCACATCCCGCTGCCTCCTGGCTCCCGAGCTGCCATGTGTGACCAGCAGATGAAGGATGGTCTCAAGGCAGTGAAGTTAACCTGGCTTCCCTCTCAGAGAGGAGGCAGGTAAAGCCAGGGGCCTCCAGAGGAGAGGATTTGGGTTCCTCAGCTCCTGGCGTGCCCACCTGGAGACTGCCTTCATGTGTGCTCAACAGAGAGACAGGCCAAAAATTGCCAAGAAATTTTAAAAATGTATCTTCAGATATTCACAACTTTCTACATCTCACATAACTTCTTATTCAAACGACACGTGAGTATACTCCACTGTGTTGCTAAGAAAAATGTCAAACCCATGTACACAATACAGTAGGAAATATCCAACAGTTGTGAATTATTCGCACTCTAAGCACTAATTGAAATGTCACTGTCGCATCCATTAATCCCACAGTGTCAAGAAATAAAGCTGGGGGAGGGTGATGAGCAAGAACATAAATCACAGGCATCACAGGGAGGCCTGGAATGTGCCTGCAATGGACCTTATGAATGAGACCCCAAAAGCAAAGCACTCTCTGCCAAATCTCCTCTCCCGCCCCTATTCCACAGACTGTAAGATGTCACTTGTTGCAACAAACTTCTCTGACAAGCTTCCATAATTGTGTTGCAGCCACTCAATATGGCTGTGGGCAAGCCGACTTCACTGTTACTAACATGAGGAAATTAACCCCCCTTCAGTACTGCAGTGAAGCAGTTTTATAAAATAATTCTGGTGCCATACTTAGAATAGGAGAATAAACCACCATCTGATGTCTGCCAAATGAGGACTGTTATTCTGCACAGTGTGTAAGGCAGTAGTAGTTCCAGGAGGGAGGAAACTCTGCGTGACAGCACATTTAAAATTTGTATCATAATAAATAAACTCAAGAGGGAAAATTAAAATTTCACAGACCTTTTTTTCCTCAACTATAAAGGCATGAGATTTATGCAGTGGTTTGGGGCAATTTTGTACTAGAATTTTTACTGGATATAGCGATTATGATCCCATTAGGAATAACAACAGACATACATTTCAATCAGATACTGGAATTAAAAAAAAGGTTTCATAAAAAAAATTCCCCTAAATGTTAACATACTTACTCATAAATACTTTTACAAGAAGCTGTACTGTAAAAGACAAAGCTTTAGTAGATTATAGGAAAAGATCACTCTATGGCTTACATTAAAGGACGTTTTGGCAGTTAAGACAGATATAGATCGGCATTCTGGAACATGGACTTACGTTCACACTGTATCACGTCTAAATTAAACTGCTGAATTGCTCCCATGCTTATTTGCTTTAATTCACTGTCCAGTAGCATCTGCATCAGGGAGGTGGAAAGATGCTGGCAGGCTGACATGCAAGCTGTCTGGGCCACTTTTCCCTGGTAGAAAGAGCAACAGGTTTTAAGATAGAAACAAATGGTTCGTCACTAAAGAACTGCTGATCTGGTCTTAATTTAATAGACACTCCAAGTCTTAATGATGCAGGACTTGGATTAGAAGGAAAAAAGATCACACTTGCTGTTATCTCTTTGATTTGGTAGCTTTGCTTCTATTAAATCAAAAGGGGAACTAAATTAAATGCTTGTTAAAGCAATTATTGATATTTCTTCCAGAAATCCAACAGTCTTCATGAATACAAGGACATTTCCAAAATAATAACCATGTAAGTTGCTAAAGCATATGAACAGCTTTGTGGGTTTATTTAATTCTTTTTTTAATGCAAACAGAATGAAAGCAAGAATGTAATGGTAGCCAACATGCTGCATATATTTAACAACAGTCAGTAAAAAAACCCCAAACTTTATATAAACTAAACCCATTGCTTTCAGCTGGGGTATTTATCACAACAGCTTGTGCTAATTATTGGCAGTTTAATTGCTTGAATTCCATCTCAAAGCTTGTTGCTAAATTATTTAAAATATTCACACTTATCTATCATCTTTTCAGGTGCTTAACAAATCAGTGCTGTCAGTAATCAACTACTTACAAAACGAAATGTAGCCCTCTGCTGTACAAAACAGAAATAATTTTCCAATCACAGTCTAGTTGGTAACATTTCTCTTTACAATGTGTATGTAATTGAGACAAATAATTTTCCAAACATGAGACCAAAGCACAAAAAACAGACATTAATTTGATAAATCATTAAAAATTTTGTACAGAAAAATTGAAAGATATTGAAATTCTACCTTAGAATTGAGAAAACCAATCAAGACAGACACCCGCTCACAGGCACCGTTCTGTTCACAGCGCTGCAATCCTTTACAGCGGAGCGCTCTTGGCTTTCAAATGCAATTATATGAATTCCTGTAGTTTAACGTACTGATTAAAGCACGATTTCCCATTGATGTTTATGTCATGATACGTATGGAAACAAAGGTAACTGTTAACAGGCTTACAGGAAAGACACCGTAACTCCTTAACGCCCCTACTGGAGCGCACACCACTATGGTCTCACTCATGGCCATCAGCAAAGAGATGACACCTTTTCTCTAAAGCTGGTTCCCAGCTGATTTCTGCAAACTCAGGTTGATCATTCACTGTCCACTCCCAGACACACAGAAAAGCCATGAAAAATGGCCTGGACAGACAGCAGCTCACTGCCCCAAATCATCTGGAAAGTTCTGCTCCAACATCTGAGGAGCCACATCTTGTCCCCAGTAAGATAACTTGCTCGTATCACTGAATTCCCATGTATGCATACATGGCCCTAAATGCTTTGTACTTTAAAAATCCATTCTTTGTTAAAACGTAATTAAAATGTAGACAATACAATGGGAATTGGCCACTCTCCTCACATGTCACTGAAACATTAAATGGCTTTTGCCAATTCCTCTTTAGCAACGGGACACCTTGAACTGTCAGGAGCTTTATAGCTAAAATGAGATGTCAGTTTCTTAATTGAAAATCTCAGAAAAGCAAATCACATTTTTGATCAAAATAGATGAACTGACAAGGAGGAATGTAAGAAACAATGCAAGAACAGCATGCTCAAAGGTCTCCAGACCCCCTGGTAATTACACTGGGAGATACGCAGCCCTACTCCCCAAGCAGAACAATATCAATATGAATGGGGAAAAAAGAAAGGAGGAAAAAAGGGGGGAAAAAGAAGGAAAAAAGGAGGCAAGAAGGAGAATCAATGGGCCACAGCTCATTTAATTACAGTGTAGTAGGTTTGAAATACTTAATGGAAATGTCATTTTGATTTAATGGAACAGCTAGCGCATCTGTTAAATGTGCTGCTCCATCAAATCAGCTCCATGTCCTATTTATGCTGCCACTATAATGTAATAAAAGTTCAACCAGATTAATAGGTTGTCAAGAAAAATTTTAACATTCAATTTATTTTATATGTAAACAATGTGTACTGGTCTATTATTTTAAATAAAAGACAGAATTTTATATTTCTAACAAGCATCTGCTGTTAATTGTTAAAATCTGGCAAATATCAATAGTACTGGAGCACAAGATAATGGTTACGATGCAGAAATGACATGGTAAAAGCCACTTGGACTTTACGTAAGTATCAATACATGTACATTTAATGCTTATTTTAAAATTTAATAAAATGGAAACATCCTAACACTTAAACTATTTCCAACTATGTAACTTGAACTACAGGCTTATTGTTCACGTGGCGTATCAACACATAATAGAAGTTTACTATACACAGTTTATACGTGATACAATCACTCGATTTTCTTAAATCTAGAGAAAAAATGAAGCTACATATATCAATCAAAATGCTGAATTTTAACTAAGAGAAGCGTGAACCTTACCATTATCCTCTTCAAAATTCAGTGCTTCCCAGTTCAAAATACATTGGATGTGCAATATTCAGAAAATAATGAAATTCAAATTCGTGTTTGACAAATGAGATCTAGACAAAAATCTCTCTCCAAATTTCTACCACGCACCAATTATTCAGTTCCTTGCCTTTTTTTCATAGTGCATTTTGAAGAGGAATTTTAAGGATTCACAAACATAACAATAAGACCTTCCTTTTCCAGAAATAAACAAATCTCAGCTTCAAAACATTATTAATGTTTATTATTTGTTAGTTAGTTTGTTTGGGTTTTTTAATGACTATTATTTTTTAAGGGGGGTGGCCATGGTTACTGTATCTAGCAATTAAATACCTATATTCCCTAGCACGCAGAGACTCAGCAGCTTCCCACATCTGCTCCGGTTGCCTCCCACACGCAGACACCACTATTATCTCGGCTGTGCCTATGCTAATCGCTGCCAGCTACAAAACCTATTCTTCCACTCACCCAATGGAGAGTTTAAGAAACAAGGACCCTATTCTATAAGCAAAACCACCTGCCAACACTGCTAAAGGCAACTGGTTTTTCACCCAGCCTTCACATTTTGCTGAAATACAAGTTTGTAAAAAGAGAAAACCCTTAGACAAACTTCTTATATTTCAATGGGGCTTGTAAAGAGAATCTGCTGACATATTAAATCCTTTTTTATAGGACCCCAAAGCTTTTCTCCTAAGAACAATTGCAGTAAAGAGACATTTGGCCCTAGGAAACTCCCCAAGGGTCAGCCCCATGCACCCTGGCAGGGCACCTTGGTGGCACTGCTGGGACCAGGCTGGCCGTCTCCCAGCAGCTTCCGTCATTCACGCCGTGTCAGTCAGCATGATTTATGGACCGCATTCAACCGAGTCAAAGCATATAG
This sequence comes from Xenus cinereus, assembly GCA_025774025.1. Taxonomy (NCBI): domain Eukaryota; kingdom Metazoa; phylum Chordata; class Aves; order Charadriiformes; family Scolopacidae; genus Xenus; species Xenus cinereus. The sequence continues at coordinate 22,233,465 of JAOXJK010000002.1, forward strand.
AATGAGAAATATGACTACAGTCTGCTAATTTGTTTTGTATTGAGCCACTTAGGAGTCAAAGACCTGATGTGGGGCTGAGAGCAGCAGCACAATTAACGGGCCAGTGACAGGTCCATCCATCCTCCCTGCCCGGCCCTGCCAGTCAAAGGCGGCTCGGAGCGGCGTTTGGAGAGATGGGTAAGGAAACCCATTCTCTAAGTCGCCTGTGGAGGCTGTTGATGGACAGTTTTTGAATATAGCTGCAGAAAACCACCACCCCTGCACCCTCACTGCAAGCAGTGACGTTAGGCTTTAGCTGCCAATCACAGAAACAATAAAATAACACAAACTGCCATCCGCAGTACAAAAGGAAATAACAAAACTTATCTCTTAAATCTGAGAAATTAAGCTGAAGAATTGGTTTCACAATATAAAATGACATAATGAAAAGCCTTCTGAAATTGCAAAGAAACTAAACACAGTTTTTATCGTTTGTGACAACTAAAGCATTATACTACTTAACATCAGGACTAAAATCTAACTTCTGAACTATGGATAAAATACAAGTATACTAAAACACATTAATGGAATTTTTAAGAATCAATTTTACTTCCAGTCTCTGCCCCAAATGCTACTGAAGTAATAAAAAATACCTACCTGGGAACAAATTGTAACTGTTACTTTTGAAAAATCATTTTTTTTTCAAAGAGTTATCCAATACTAACCTTGTACTGACAAAGCACATCTCTAGAATAAAACTTCAGCTAATTCTAAACTTAGATTAAAATCATTTAAATATACACCCTATATAATTTCAAATTAATGGATCTGAAAATGAAAGATATGGTTTTTCTTTAACTTTCCAAAATAAAAACTAAAAAATGCAGGTCCTCAATCACAAATTTGATCATCCAATTGATTTCACAAGATTAATGGCTATGTAATGAAATTTTACTTTGCTTTTAGATTCAAAGTATCTAATGGCACTATCAACTGCAATATGAACTAAAAATGGGATGTAAAAGAACCTGCAAACAGCAATGATCTCAAAAGACTAAATTATTTTAACTTTAGAATACAGAACCATTAAAAACTGAGTTACTCTTGAATGATAGCCTTTCCAAAGCAATGCAGTCTCTGTCCCTGCATCTCTGGAATTCTGCTGGTACCTAGCCATGACACGGCCACCACAGCGACACGGCCACATTAACAGCAAATACTTCTGCACAGAATATTCAATATTCCTGCTGCTCGTGACACTCATCAGCTGTTCAAACCACAGAAACGTTCACTGGAATGAGCCACCAATGTCACCTGGCCCAGCCACCTACCCCTACTGCCAACACCAGTTCAGGTCCGTAGTCCTTTTTTTTCTGGCTGAGCCTTCAAAACCACTGAAGATGGGAATTCAGCAGCCTCTCTGGGTAACCTCCTCCAGTACCGCACTACTCGCCTCATGCAAACTTTCTCCCTAACGTCAACGCTTTGTCTCCCAAGCTTCTGCTTGTCACCACAGCAACAGGTGAATTTGTCAGTCCTACCAAGAAGAGTTTGGCTCCATCACCTTTGTACCTGTCCTTAGGCTGCCAGCAGACCTCTCCCCAACCTTCTCTGGAACTGACTAACCCACCTTCCTGAACCTCTATTCCTTGGCCATTTTGCTCCAACACCTCGTCAGCCCCTTGGAGACCCTTTCTCCAGGTCCACGGACCTGCTGCTCAGCCAACTGCCTCCCAGGCTGCAGCAAGAACAGGGTCAGTCCCACACTCTGTGCTCAGTAAATGCCTTGCACACTTGTTCAGTTACACACTGAGCAGCACAGGGTACGTTTGCTGCTGTACATTGCTTAAATCAACAAGATTCAACCACATTGTTAGGGAAAATTAGTAAAAGTAAGTTCAGAAATTCAGTATTCAGAAGCCACTCTGAGCAGAATAATATTAATTTCAACACTTTCATTATCATGGAAATGCTTATGCCAAATCAAAATAAACTCCTTATACAAAAATTAATGACCTGAAAATAATCAGGGCTTGGAAGAATTCTTAAATGCAATCTATCATATTTAAATAAAATAAAAATAATTGAGCATACCCGTTCCCTTGACCCCAGGAATGATGGACCTTTCACTGACTCTTTATCCTGTTCTCTTACTCTCTCCTCATTCTGTGTGCGTGTCTCACAGCTGCACCGTGGTACCCGACCTCCTTCCAACAGGTCCCACATTCTCCTCTGCATTGCCTCACTTGGGACGCAAGGCACAGCCACCAGCCTCCTGCGAGGTTCTGGGGCTCCAGCTGTCCCCGAGAACAGAAGCCCCACGTTGGTCACTGCCCTGGTCCCTCATGCAGCCACACAAGGTACAGAGCAAGACACCAGCAAAACAGAAGGGTCCTATTATTAAATGATTAAAAATTGAAGCAATAAGCCTGCAGGCAGTTCATAGTTTGTCAGTTCACATGCTTTTTCTTCATCTTGCATCTACTTACCGACATAGCTGCATGGTCATTGTTGTTATTCTGAGAAGGAAACCAGTAAGGCAATCAAAACAAAAAAATTAAGATGTACTGTCAACATCAAAAAAAAAAAAAAAGAATAAAAAATTGGTAGCAATAAAAGGCAAAGAAAAGCTTCCAAAAAAGAACAATTACAGCTATATAATTCCTTAAATTATTTTTTTTTAACCTGTGAACTTATATAGTATTTTGTCGAGGCATAACAAATAGCTTGTAATTTAAGTAATACTAATTCGTCAATAAAATGTTTTTCCATAACAAGGAACTGTATGCCAAAATATCAAAGTAGCAAACTTCAAATGACAAAGTGTCAGTTGATATGCCTTTCCAGAAAGCTTTCATGATAACACATAATATATCCCAAAATACTTAGGTTAAAAATTAAAGGCCGTGTTTACCCTCTGGCTTACAGAGGCTCTGTTCGTCAGTAACACACTTTGTTTAAACAAGACTTATAGCAGCTCAGGACAGTAAGAATCTAAACGTAACACAACCCACTAACGAATTTTAACATAAATCTAATGGTAATATATCAGCAGGGTAGAAATAAGCTATTTTCTTTTTCAAAACTAGTTCTTAAGTACAGTAAACAAAATGAGGAGAAAACAAAGATGTAAAACTTAAGAAAAAAAAGCTTCAGAGACGCAAGACATTCCCAGTGATTCCACCGGGACACCAGACCCCAGCACACTGTGCCATCAAGTGTGCAGGTTCAGTCAAACTGAGATCATGATCGACCCGATTTAGAACTCTAACCTTCCAATACAAATAATACAAACTGCATAAAACAGATATGAAACATGAGATGTATATTTTAAAAGTTGTGTCTAGGTTGGTACAGAAACAGCGTCGATCCAGCACGTCCCCAGGCGGGAGTACTGCAGGGACACGTCCCCGTGCGTTACACACCTCACACACACAGCCGAAATGAAACATGGCTCCAGGGACAGCAATTCAGGGACCGCAACAAAAAATCCTTAAAGAACGTTTCTAGAGGAATACCGGCATCCGACAATGCGCTATTTTAATGAGTTATGGAACCTACATCTGGTGTTATCTTTGAAATGTTTTTACTACACATTTTTTCTTAATGAAAATACCTTACTATTACAAGTCTAATGAGAATCAACACAATGAAACCGTACAGACATTTCCGTATCACCTCCACGGCTCACACACACCACCACTCGTAGGACTGCATGCTTCTACAGCTGGCCAAGCCAGAGCAGAGCGCCATACACCCGATACCTCGAAAATGACAGGAACCCTCGTGCCAGCCCAGAGCCGTCACCCACAGAGCTCTGCATCCCACCTCCTACTGACCTGAGCCTGAAGTTCCCAAACAACCTCTTCACAGGAGCTGCCTTTCTCCAGAGGTTGACTTGTGCCCCCAGGCACATCTTTCCACTCCTTTCACACTTCCCAAGCCCTAACACCACAGCTGCTTCTCTCCATCCCTCTTCGCACATCACTGCCTCCATCTGTGGCTCAGTTCACAAGCTCTCTCCGGACACAGGTTCCCGGCAGATGCCTGTAGGCCCTCTCCAGGGGCTGCACGTCCATAACTGCTACAGGCCATGGCGGAGCAGGGCCCTCCCTCCACACCGCAGCGGGTGTGAGGTGACGGTGAATCTCGCTGCCTCACAAACTCGCTGCTTCTTACCAAAAAGCGTGCCACTGGTCTGGCATGGAAGCTCGTGCCTCGTGTCGCACTCATGTCAGTGTTACCTGACATGTTTCCAGGGGTTATGTCTTTGAGTCAGAAAAGAAAAAAAGGAGACTGATGAATTGCAGCCCCTTCAGGCGTGATTTGGAAGATCAGGTAAGCCCGCCACGCCAGCAACTTCAACACCTGGCTCTGCACATAAAGGAATTACCCGTCCCTTCCAGCCTGGAGCCCCAACACCCCGCACACGGAGGATGTGCTCTTCACGGGCACTGCAGCAGGAAAATCGCTGGGACACTGGTGTGACAGGCTGGGGACAGCAGATGTGGCCTGAACTACCTACTGAAGTCATCCCAGACCTACAAAGCTACAAACTATTATGATGATAAATCAAACCAGAAACAGTTTTTTGTGTCTTAAAGCAAGGGGAAATTAGACAACAGAACGTAACAAATAGTACACGAAACAGGTTAAGGGTGCCCTTTTACCCAGGCCAAAGCAACATGGGATATATTTGAATATGAACGAGGACTCATTTTAATGAAGCTCAATACTAGAATCAAATGACTTCTCATGACCAAAACTATTTAGCTAAAAGCAACGTTGGAGAATGAAAGACCTCCATAATCTTACGTACAAATGGAGGATTTGCACCAATTCCGCAGTGTTTGAACCAATGCATGTGTACACAGAACCAATATGGTTAATTAAAAAGGCCATCTGATGCTCTAGAAAATTGCATGAGCTCTTACACTATTTGTAAATTAGTTTTTAACAACATTACTAAAGTATTTGAAAGTATCTTCTAAGTATTACCGTGGGTAAGCATCATCAACTACTGAAACACATCCAAAAATACATCTGCACTGAAAAAAGTTTAAAAATACATCTGCCAGCAAGTGCACAGTTCAAAAAAATCACATCTATCTTCAAAATCTGACAATTTTAAAACAAAATAATGCTCCAATATTTTGAAATTAAACTTAATTTTGAAAACTTACAGGTAAATGAGTAAAAACTTGAAACGTGCTTCTTAAAAAGTTAATAAGGTCCATTAAGTATCCACTGGCTCTTCCATCCGATTCAGACATTGTCCAATCATAATCAGCAATCTGAATAAATTCATCAATTTTTTGGTTAAGTTTTGTGTATATTTCCCCTTCTGCAGCGTGCCTTGCATCCTGAAAAAAACCCAAATGTGTGCAATTGTCAGAATTCTAAAATTTTACTACAATGTAGTTAAAATTATATTAATCAAGGAAAGTGAAGTCTCGTGCTTTTCTTGGACCCAAAAAATATCTTATTTAAAACAGTATTTTAACTTGTGTCTTACAATAAGTCTGAGGCTGTGGTTTTTAAAGTACTCCCATAATGTATATTGTAAGAGTGTTTAGAACAGAATATTCCTACAGAATAATCTCTGTTCTCAGAGACAAATTAAATAAATTTGAATTTGGAAACAAAGCAGTTGCTTTACTCCTTTCACAACGATCACCTATAATTCAGCCTTACAAATTTATCAACCCTGACATGAAGTTTATTTGACCTCTTTTTCAAAGAAAGTAATCAAAGAACCTAATTATTTTATCTGTCATGGCCAGAGGTCCAGCAACCATATGATTTTTATGTCATCAATATCTTAAAGCTGTGTATCTGAAAAACACACACCATTTTTCATCCCCCTTTAAACATCTTGACCATCACACACCCCGTTACTTCCTCCCACCCCAAGTTTTCATTCTGCCACCACCCAGACTCCACTTTTTGGACCAGCAGAGAGGCAAAGTCCCACATTTGCTGTGAGGAGAGCCCCGACGCTGCCTGTCTGCCCCATCTCTTTGGGGACCTCCTCTCAGATCCAAGGGGACCTAGGTGCAGGTGCTCAGGAAGCCGTATCTGGCTACAAGGGCACGCTTTTGCCAGCCTGGAGTTTAAAAATACTCCACAAATTCCACGTTCTAATTTGGGCTCAACATAAAACTTCCTTCACTGATCTTGGGAAACGATTCCGGACAGACACTGGATTTGAAGTGGACCGGTCAGTTGTGGAAGGTTTTTAGAGGGTGAAAACAGGCTGGATATACTGGAACAAGGTAAAAGTGGATGAGATTCCCATCTCTGGTTTCCTCTGGGAGAAAGCAGTGCAAAGACATGGCACTTCAGAAAGGTGTAAATAAGAAAGGCAAAAAGAAAAAACAGAGCAAACGATCCGAGCTTAAAGGTGGCATCACACCGAGTGTGTCAGATGTAGCCTTCAGCCAGGCCCCAGGACGTGAGCACCTCAGGAGGAAGCAAGAAACCACGTGGACCTGCCATGTATAAATATCACAGTATGATTCCCTAAAATCCCCTACATATGCTTAGTGTGACTGCTGAGTTAAAGGAAAACCAATGGTCACCCAAAGCCGGAAGGCGTAGCTATAAATATTGAAAGTGACACAATTTTTTAATATGATAAAATGAAACAAGTTTTGGTGGTGTTTTGGTTTGGGTTTTTTTTGAATTTCCACCAATGTGAAACAATGCTTGGAGAATCTGAAGGACATCTTAAAATGAGATCTTCTATAAAAAAAAAAAACAAAAAGAAAAACAGCAGCCATGAATTAGGTCTGAAGGCTTCTATTAAAAAAATCCAGTGTTGATGTACTTACAAGATCACCTCGTGGAACGCAAATGTGATCAATGCTGCAAATAAAGGGAGATTTTTGACCACGTGGAAAGAATGGAGGTGACATGATTTGGCACCAGGAGATGAATTTAATAACAGCAGACCATATCAACTTCATTAAAATAGAGAGGAAAAAAAAAAAAGAGGGATTGACGAGAAAAGAATTTTCTACTCTAAGTGGAGAACATTGTGCTAACAAGTTCTCCAGGGAAAGAGACAGGAGAGAAACCATAAACAAAAATTCTTGTGTGTTGGTCAGCGTTCATTCTGCATTGCATAGGTACTTCGCTCACGGAACAAAGCTACAACGCTCTGTGGTGCCCTCCCACAGAACTCAGACGGCTCACAGGACAGTGAAAGGTAACGTACAGCATAAGCAATCAGCACAAAACGTAACACAAGCTTTCAACTGCATTTATCAAATGAAGTCCAAGGATACAGAACATCTTACCTCTTAATGAAATCACAGACTGCAGCTGCATTAAGTGCTTTGTTTGAATGTTAAAAAGTTTATGGACTGACCTTACAGGAAAGTACCTGTGGATATGCAAATTCAAAGCCACACGCACTGTGGTGCCTGACCAGCAAAGCAGGCAGCCTGGGTCTTAGGGACAGGGAAACCAGTGACCTACTGGCAGGGTGATGGTAACCCAGCTACAGCTGCTGGGCCAGAGCCCTCTGTCTGGCCTCATTCATTTAACCCTTAGCAAAACAAATGGCAGTTAATGGGAAAATTGTTGGCAACCATCTGGAAACATAAAGTCTCTTGCAATGGTGATGTCTTATTCCACCTCACCCAGCTTTTCACACCTCTGCCAGAGGGGATGTTATAATAGGAGAGGCTACATATTGCATCAAGTACAGAAAACAGAACTTGCCTCAATAGGATTAGTCCTCTTTATTCCATAAATAGAAAAGCTCACCCTCCTTTGTGTCAGTGCACACTGAAAAAAACCCAAATACCTAAAGTTCATGTTGCAGCTGCTTTGGAATCCCTGATGACTTTTTGTTTTGTTCTTTCAAAAATGTCTGTATAGAAGCCCCAAGTGACGAAGAAGGCAAAGCAACGGCTGAATGAGCGGCACAAGGCAACCTAGACAGGGTTATTTTTCTGCGAGAATGTTTTCTTCAGAAAGTGAATGGGGTTTGCATGGTAAGGGTTTGGTAGTGGGGGGCTACGGAGGTGGTTTCTGGAAGAAGCTGCCAGAAGCTTTGCCCTTACCCCCTTTTGTTTCAATGTGCTTCATTTGTAGTGATTTTAACGTAACTGCACATGTAACAATCACATAATGGATGCCATGTACCATACCTTAAATGTAGAAAGTCCATAAAGTCTTGCAGTGTGAACAGTCACTTGTGAAATATTTGTAATGTTGGATATAAAATCCTCAAGGTATTTACAGGCTTGTTCCAGGTGCGTTGTGTTTATGATGATTTGAACAAGCTACAAGAGACAAAAAATTCTTGTAAGAATCCTTTTGGTGTCACCCATTGTCATTTGATTTTTTCAGCAACTTTCGGGTTACTTCTTTCAGCAACAATGCTACCAGAAACTAATTACAGTATTTCAGGTTACCACCTATTACCTGTTAGTTTTCGAGTTTGCTTTCAAACACCACTAAGGAGTAATACTACAGTTTATATACAAATGATGACATTTTTAAAATACAGACTGCAAACACCTACTCAGTGAAATAAATCCAATTGGTATTTAAAAAAAAAAAAAAGGAAAATATATTGCCAAAAGCAAATTACTAATTAGTACCATGTAAGAAAATAATTTCACAGTATTGTCTGCAGAATGATGCATTGTGATGTCAGGGAATTTCAACAATAAGGTTGTCAACTCCTTCCTCTCTCAGCAATGGTAACAATCTGCTTTTATGTGATATAAATGTTTTTATAAGTAGGACCTGCATTCGCATTCCATTCACAAACTAGACGTGGCACAACACACGGCATACCCTACGTAACGCAGGGTAACTGAAACATTGGTAAATTGGTTCTTAATCCTCACTGCACAGTCTGTTTTAGAGAACACTAATGTAATGCTTCGTAAAATAAGTTCTATCTTTTTAACATTTTTCTCATAAAACATTGACTTGATAATGAAACACCTCAAAAACATTAATGAATTTATTTTCATATCCTCAAAAATATTCCTGTACCCATTTCAATAACATAGAAAACCATGGCTCAGAGAAATTCTACGGCTTGTCTTACTAACACAGCAATATATGATTTCTAGAGCTCTCTCCTCATCTTCTTCATCTCATCTATAGAGGTTCCTGCCGTTTAAACCCACCCTTCACTATGCAGTAACGTGGCAACGAGCTCCCCCCCAGCAGGTCTCAGGAGGGACCTGCTGCCTCCTGACACTGCCTGTCCCTGCAGTGTGTGTCCCACCACCCACTGTCCCCCCACCTCATCCTGCCCCATAAACACACTGAACCAGGAGTCCTGGTGAAGAAACAACACACAGAAACCTAATCCCATATTTTCACTGCAATTACTATAGAAAATTCTCACGTGTTAGAGTGAACTTAAATTTTAGATTTTTTGATCTGGTAGGTTCACTCTGGAACTTTAAACAGTTCATGTGAGAAAGATTTTCAACACACCTCCCCTTTTCTTTATTTTAATAGGAAGTAAAAGAAACTCAACAATATGCCACTAATTGCTAGACAGGAGCAGAACACGGGAACCTGCTCCGTATGCAGCCAAAAAAGTCAGAGTCTTTGGCTTGTTTCTCGCAAATCTCTGTTTATCATTCAGGAGAGAGAACTATCCCACTGTCACCTCTCCTCAAAGGCACCCCTGGGTGAATACATGTACTTCCGACTTGACCAACACTGGAATGTTATTCTCTATGTAACAGATACTGATGCTTCTTTACACTTCATCTTTCACCTCTTTACATTTTCAATTTTAAAGCAAACGGTACATGTTTTTCTTACATAAATCTTAACAGCGTGGCATATCTACATCTACAAAACTAATTTTAGCATTGATTGTCTTAAAAAACACAGTTTTGAGTATGTGTTTTAAAACTTACCTCGGTTAAACCTATATGAGGTTTTTTAATTAGGTTCTGTAAACAACTACTTAGAGTTCTTGTAAGCAGCAAATTTGTAGCTTTTCTGAGCATATCATCTATTTCTGTTGAGCTGAAAAAAAATATTTATTTTTGTAACTATGCTGCACATGACAATACTTTGACAGTAATACTTAATACTTTTATATTTCCCTGCAAAAGGGACTTTTCATGTTAAGAATTCGTGAAGTGCATTTAATTTCTGGTTGCTCCAAGTCTTCTGTGTTCTAACACACGGAACACCTCTTTCACTTTTTTTTTTTTTAAATATATTTTGGACATGTTTATTGTCACAGTAGTTTGGAAAGAGTAATCTGTGGGCTTAATGAGTTACTGAGGAGGTCAACATGCACTCATTAGTATGTGTAAATTATAAACGGTATCAATTAAGAATGTGTGAAAGCAAGTCATTTACATCTTTACCAGTGCAGAAATTGGTGACCAGCCACAAATACCTTCCAGGTTTCAGATCTATGAATGTTATTTTTTGTAATTAAAACTAAGCTTTTGAAGGCCACAGGAGGAAAGGCAATGGGAGAATTCTGATGTTTCCCGTCGGAAAAAGGTGTGATGAGAGAAATCATTGCTAAGGGAACACAACGCACCGAGAAGGGAAACCCGGCTTGAACTAATCAGGTACGCTACACAACTATTTCTGCAACGGTCAGAAATCTGGAAATACTACTCAGTTGTTTTTTTTCAAATTTTACATGCTTTGTTAAATAAATAAAATCTCTAGATTATTCAAACAAGTGAATACTGTTTAAAACCCCCCAGCATTGTCTCAGACTGCTCACCGTGCCCAGCTACCCTCACCCACACAGGCACACAGAGTGTATACAATATATATATACATACATGAAACATATGCTATAGCATGGAGAATCGCAGATTAAATATAAAGAATTGTATATGTAAATTATGAAAGAAACACAGCCAGCAACTACACAAGAAAATATATTTCCAATTTCATATATATCTTTAGGTCACCTGGAAGTTCTACGTTACACAGCCACCTTCCCGACACTCTACGCTTACCTGCGGTGAAGTGACTCTGAAAACTTAAGGCTGGCATAAATAAATTCCTTCACCTGGATATAAATCTGAGGCACTGACTGAGACATTGGAAGCTTCTTTGGAAAGGATTGCTGTGAAAATAAAAGATAATACTGTTGTACACTTGAAACTGATTCAAAGAAGAGCTTGGTATTACATGCCATAGTTAGAAAGCCACTTAACACTATCAATATTTTAATCTATTTTAAACTTTTCTGTTCTTCATCAAAAATAAACAGTGGTATGCACTGGGCTGATTTCTACATCTGTTTAAACAGCATATAGGCAAAATAGAATGTTATCTCTTATTTAAATTACAATGAAGTTGGGAGGCTTTATGCAATTTAAGATCCCTCTGTAGAAAGCAATTTACAAACACACATTAAAAAACAGGTCTCAAACCACTTTTAATGTGAATGAACAAGATCGATCTAAGAGGGATGAGAGGTTCAAAAATGCAAGCATTTGGAAGCAGTGGGGAAAAAAAGAAAGTTTGAGATGTTCAGTACACCTGGGAATCTAAAAGCATCTTGATTATGTCTAGGCATGTATCATGCATTCACTTTCTCTTGATGGCTCAGAAAACCAAAGCTTTTTGAATTAATTTCAACAATTTGGATTAACATGTGGGAAATACAAGTAGTCTGTAAGAATAAAATCATGTTTCTTACTTCAATTTTAAAGCTGATGTTGTATTTGGGAGGACAAAAAGAAAAACATTCAATTAATTGTACATATACCAAATAGGTATTTCTGCATTGAATACATAATTTTTGAAATCTGCAAGACAATTCATTTTCTGTTCACTCTGACTAATGCATGCGAAAAATAATTAACAACTGATACTGCCCCCAGAAAATTCCATTTTCCTTAAACAAAAAAAATCCCCCACAAAAAAACATTTATCAACAGCAGCTCAATATTTGTGTACTAAAAAAACAAGACAAAACATATTTCCTTGACGTTCGCCTGATCATACCTCTTTATTTAAGATCAGGTGGTGTGACAATTATGTGACAATTACGTTCATGTAATTTAACAGCGATAGTGAACTTTTTTTAACAATAAAATTTACTTCAAATATGTGCTTATCTGATTTAAGCAATTAATTTTCACACATAAAACAAGTGCTATTACATACAACTATTTCGGATCATTAAAATATTCTGTCAGCAGGGCTTGAGTCTCAGCCTTCATATACCCAACAATGGAAGAGAAGCAACTCTTTATCCTCTACCGTGTCCCGCCAATACAGGAGGACACAAAACTTTCTGTCTGCTTATTAGAGTAGGCAGCACGAAAAAACCACTAGACATAAGCCAATTGTTTCACTTCTCAAAACAGAGAGTAAAATTAGGCAATATAATCAAACCACCATAGTTTGCCACATGCAACCTAAGCAGCAGAGCGAGGACCAGAGTGTTTTGCCCCTCAGATGGGATTTGCTGTGTTAAATATCCAGTAGGTTCTGGTCACAAATCTGCCTGGTGTGCTGCAAGCAACTTCTGTGATAAACTTACCTGTAACACGTGAGGGTGATTCATCCTGACTTACAGTTAAAAATGAGACATCCACTCACGTTTGTCTCTTTTTATACTAAATGGAGAGAAATAGATATTTTCAAAGGGTAATTTCCCCTTAATCTGCAAAAGGCACCAGAGATGCATCAAATGGAATTAGCCCTCTGTGGTGTCTATTCCTCTCTACCAACTACACAGGCTCCCTCAGCAACTAGTCTGAACCTACAAATCTAGTTTTTAAATTTTTTTTTTTTTAAACATCAAAATGTAGATTAAATTAACCCGCTAAATAGGACGTCCTGGTGTCTTACAGCCTGAGGCAACAGTGGAGAGGTGAAGGGGATGAGACTGTGAAGAGCAACCGATAGCAGTGATGTTGGAGCATTTATGAAGTTTCCCCTGCACGTGGATCCCCTGCAATCTAATAACACATAAGGGAACACTGCAGCTTCCTTTCAACAAGGACACCTAATCATTCTTTCTCCTCTGTCCCACTGTCTAGCTGACAAAGTCTCTGAGTACAGAGAATACATTTCCCTGCTAGTGAAACAAAAGCCAAAGCTTTGTACTAATCATACATACGTGCATGTAACTACACGTGCCACACACGCATGCTGGTACGTCAGACAGAGTGAGAGCTTAGCAGGTAAAAACATTTACTGCGAGTTAAAAATCTCTGCAACTGATCAGCAAAATACGTCCTGCTAAATAGCACTCAGGGTGTGGTATGCTTCCAATGCTGTAAGGGATTTCCATTCTCTTTATCTATTTTAATATTATAATGGCTAAGTAATGAATTTGAGGGAGGAAAGCATCCACCAAGCACTCTGACACCTTATTCAAAAGTCGGCATAAACCCCACCTTTAGTTTTTCATTTTCACTGCAGTACTGTATTAATGACATGCAACTGTTACCTTTGCCTGGTAAATCCCTGGTGAATCATAGATTTTACTCTTAGAATCATAGTTTAGGTTGGAAAAGACCTTTAAGATCACCAAGTCCCACTGTTAACCCAGCACTGCCAAACCCACCACATGGCACAAATCCATGCCCCTCAGCACCACATCTGCCTGGCTTTTCCATCCCTCCAGGGATGGCGACTCCAACACTGCCCTGGGCAGCCTCTCCCAAGGCTTGACAACCCTTTGGGTGAAGAATTTTTTTCCTAATATCCATCCTAATCCTCCCCTGGCGCAACTTGAGGCCGTTTCCCCTTGTCCTTTTGCAGATATCTGCAGTGACAGATGGTGTACAGACCAGCTTCCCTCTACAACAGTTGCTCCCACTGCCATGTGGTTCAAAGGTTTAGCTCCCCGCTACAGACTCCATCATGGGCCTGTTATTCTTCATGGGTATGGCCAAACCCGTATTTGAAGAGCAGAACATATGAATCACCTTTCTGTGAAAGGAGTTTGCAGTGAAAGAACAGATGAGGCTATGAAAGAGCATCCCATTGGAACGCTGCTACAGCAGAATTATTTGCAGTCTCTTCACACACGCCCCACATGCTCAAACACAAATAATTAATTTTAAAAGTAAAATACAAAAGTTGCTGTCTCTAAGAGATCCTGATTTTACATGTATTTTTGCAATACTAGAGCATATACTATACTATGAGTTACTAAACCCAGTGAGTTGCAACAAAATTTAACTGAAGATAGACTGTATTATAATTACATAAAGACTGCATCAAGTAAAGTGTGTTATTAATTTGTTTACAAAACAATGAGTTTCATTATTCACACAAACATCAGAGCAAAAGAGTAAAGCTTTAATTTTCGTATTTATTACTAGATAATTACACACAAAGAAGGTGATTTAGCCTCTTAATCTACCTAGCTTGTCAAATTTTAATTGCTTTTTAATTATAAAATGCATTACTGTCCCAAGTGTCCTTAATTGGATTTCGACAAACTTTAATGACATAAAACTTTTCCTTACCTTATCAAGTTCTGGATCTTGAAAAGGAAATTTGCTTGTGACTATTTTGTATTCCTCTTCATTTGCTACAGGAATAGGGCTGTAGTTGTCTGCTTCAAAAATATCCCTGGTGAATTAGTAAAGTGAAAAACATTTAGGACATGTAACTCATGTACAGTATTTTCCAGTGTTAAAACATGTAAATGAATATAAATTTTATTACCACACTTAGATGTGCAGCTTCAAAAGGTTATGAGCTGCAATCACCACAATTTCAGACATCCACACTATTTTTAGATCAATTTGAAAGTACCTTGTACATGCTGACTCTTTATGCTGTGTCTAATCTCAGAGGAAAAATAGCCAAGAGCATTTTAATATGTACAACTCAAAGCACAATACAGGAAAGGGACTTGAGATCAACTCGTCCGCTCCACAGTAAGCCATAACGAGACACTAATTACGGCAGCCTACCTACACTTCTCCCCCCATACAGCTTACACTCGTGTCTCCCTTGGGAACCGCGGCCACACACAGTCCACAGAGGGGACGCTGAAAACTCCCACCAGGCAGGTGGGCACAGCGCGAAGGTGCCCCCGGGCTGCGCTGCCCATCAAGTGACCGTGCTGGGGGGCACAGAGCTTGAGAACATGAAGCGGCCAGTTTCATTTTAAGGTTTTCTGTAACACAATGTCACATAATTTAAGGTAAACAACTTCTGCACATTTAGGCCTCACGCCCGATCTGCACAGAGTCCCCTCCTGCTCTGCTCCTGGGTTCACAATTTACTCCACCAAATGAAATGAAATGATTCCAAAGAATAGGTGGAAACCAACCCGCATTTTAAAAAACTGAGGACGTAGTGGCAATGTCAGCAGACTGTCAGGGAGACACGTGTATCAGATACCTCTAAACATGGAGACAACCTACATTAGGAAGCTAACGGCCTCTTGCAATAGTCTGGAGTTACTGGGTTCCTAATGAAGAGACACAGACGTCTCTCCGGCATGTTTCTCCAGTAATGCCCACTGGAGACCCTCCTGCTCTCCGCCCCCTACAGAAGCAGCACTCGATGGCTCTTCTCCTAAATATTGGTTACACGTGGTTAATACCTTAGTCCTATCCAACCCGAAATTCATACACAATACCGAGTTAATAAATTCTTCCAGAATTACAACTGTATCAAAAAACCTTGAAGTGAGATGAAAACAATAGATGCTGTACAAAGGCACAATGATTTTGAAATACTAACCTGAACAGTCCAGACCACTTTTTAAGAAGTGTTTCATTGTACTGGTCTCTTATCTCAAATAAAAGATCAAATAGTCTGTTCACAGGAAATCCATAGCCCTAAGGTATAAAAATGAAAAGGGTCGGTAATTCAAGAACTAATACGCTCAGTTCCTATCACATCCCTTCAGGACTCTGAGATGAGATTTATAATTCAATCTTGTCACTTCTATAAAACAAACTATAGTACTTTAAAGGCACCACTACAACTAGACGATTATATATTAAATTCTTACCAAATACTTGATCCTATTATTTCAGGTTTCAAGCAGAAATTTGTCCCATTTCTCTGTAACATTTTAACTTGCTATTTATGCATATAACTAATCTTTTTTATCAGTCTGTTAAATATTGCAAGAATACTTGCCAAGATGTTCACTTGATCTTTCAGCTAGAGACTTAACCAGAAGTGGAATGCTATTCTTGCTAAAGATCAGAACTGAAGCATTTATAAAAGACAAAAACGTACAGCAAGAACAAAGCTAATATTGATTTTGCACATACATAACTGGATGCTAGCTGGATAGCCCAGAAGGCAGACGTTAAATCGATAACACTGAAAAGGAGGAACCAAAGCAAGAAATACACATATTTTTAAAATATTATCGTGTAATTTTGTTCTTGATTCGTATATATGATTCAGGAAAACCCAAAGCATTGCAGTTACTCACATAAAGGAAAAATTTGTCTCTAGGAATTTCAGTTAAATTACTAATATACTAAAATACTAATACAGTATGTACCTGCAAAGTATCCGCAAATACTACAATGAGATTCTTCAGTTCCAGAACAAGGTCAGGATCACTGCAATATGACTGAAAGTGAGAAATTCTGGGTTTGTTAATAGCATTTAAAATATGGGATATGTGTTTGCAAAGAATATTAGCACAAAAGGTTAAACTCTCCAGCTTTATCCCTTTACCTGATTGCCTTCGTAAAAAACAACTTACACTCACTGCTCTTCACTACAGCCAAATAAAAGTATTTGTTAAATTATGATAGAAACTATCAGTAATATAAAAGATCAGTAAGTAAAGTAAAATATGAGAGTCAATAAATATTAGTATGTTGTACTGAAATTCAAAATCAGCAAACGAATTTTCTTTCAGTGGCTCATAAGCACACACCAAAATGCTTTCCAAAATCACCCTCAGAGGGGTTTCCACAGGATGTTCTTTTGAACCCTGAGCCTGGGTCTCACTAGGGCTACCAACGCCCCCTCAGTCACCCAGGGAACACTGTCTGTGCATGGGAAAACACTACAAAATGCTTTCTGAATAAATTCAAATTACAAATTTGATGGTAAAAAGTCAAGACATTGTTATTTATTAAATGACTGAAATTTGATTTTCAGAGGTGTAGAGTCCTACAACTAAGGCTTTCACCTCAGCTTCACTATTTGCAATAGTGGGTAAAGTAAAAAAATATTTATATTAAAATAATTTAAAGCAGAGTAAGAATATAGTATTGGTTGCAGACTAGACACATCTGTTTCACCTTTCTTTAATTTTTGCTCTTAGCACATTTCATTAAAGTAAGGGTGGGTTTAAAATACCTCATAAGACAACATACACTAAACATCAGTCTGTACTAGGATGGTGTTAGAAAGAGCTTGTGATAGAATTGGTTTTGATGGAAGTTACGCATTTTGAGAAGAAACAGTGATCAACCACATGACAAGACATTGAAGAGTTCTTTAGAGATTACATTACTTAAATTACCATATTATTACATAGGCGTATAAATCCATATGCCGCCAATTAACCGGCATAACATTTAGCTTAAAAGAATGCTGAATATGTATCAATTTACCCCAATCCTCTAAAATGGATTTAAGAAGTATGAGAACATCTCAAGTACCACTGACCAGTAAAGGGCCTATGATAAAACTATGGTTGCAATCTGAACATCTTCCCCATTTTTCCTTCGTGTATGAAATGTAAAACATTCCTGGAATTAAAGATCAATTTTAATAAAAATAAAAATAACAATAACACTGCATAAAGGAACTGCTTTGAGCAAACATTAAAAAAGGAAAGATAAAACTCTTCTATTTTTTCACCAACAGTGAAAGTTGTACCAATAGTAAACTCTGAACCAATTTACCATGGGTCAGCTGAATGAACAGTGGTACCCACCACTCCTCCCAGAGAAATAAGAACCGGGATGCAGCTGCTCAGCATCACCAGAGCGAAGGCAGAAACATCACTTCGGGAGACACACTTTGAATATAGCCAAATACTCCCTTGACACAGAATTTACATTCTAACATCTGTGAAGATTTTTCTAATACCTTTACCTCAACATAAACATATTACTACTATAGCACTGAAGGGATAGCTCCAAGGGGTTTGCTGGTGGAGTTTATTTTGGAAACACAGCATTTTGAATGATAATTAGGAACTATTTCCTGGTGGTGCTTTCAGTGCTGAACTATTCAATCTGATCTAATGAAGAGGTCAGTTGAGACTAATGAGGAAGGATTGCAATAATAACAGCAGATTAACTCTGCATATTCTAAACTGCTGGACTAAGAGAAGGTTTGGAAGACCCAGTGAGTTGTAAATCAGCAGAGGATTATGCAAATAGCCCATGGCTGTGGATCACAGCCTGATACTGTTGGGAAAAACAAAAGCTTGGCAGGCTCCATCCCAAATCTGAGCGATTTTTAGTCACAAGGAAAAGAAAACACAAGAGGGGTGTAATTTTTCACTTTGTTACTATCCCAGCTTTAAATACATAGAACTCTGAAGTAAGAGGATTTAAACGGCAATACTGATAAGGCTTCTCACTTACTGACTGTGTCCTAAGAACAGCAATGATCTTGGAAAGGGCCATGTTCCAGAGTTCATCTGTGTATGTTCGAGTTACCAGTCCTTGGGTTACATGTAAAATGTGGTCTTCTACTACAAAGAAACTAAAAGAAAACAATGCTTAAATTATTAACTTGTTTTCTAACATGAAAGAAAATGCTACCTTTTTACACAGAAGCACAGCGAAACCCATCCCTGCTTGTGCAGTGACCCTTCGGGAGGTTCAGTGTTCTCTTTGTTTGGTGACCCTTTGGGAGGTTTGGTGTTCGCTTTATTTGGTGACCCTTTGGGAGGTTTGGTGTTCTGCTTTGTTTGGTGACCCTTTGGGAGGTTTGGTGTTCTGCTTTGTTTGGTGACCCTTTGGGAGGTTTGGTGTTCGCTTTATTTGGTGACCCTTTGGGAGGTTTGGTGTCCTCTCTGCCCAGGATGAGGTCAGAATGTGCAGTTTGTGTCACATCAGCTGGAGCCCTGGCTGCTGGAGGGTCCCTGTGGAGCACTGTCCCCGGAGGATGCTCTTCCCCTGCTCAGATCAGCAACAACAACCTGCATGGTTTGTGTGGAAACGGAATCTTGCAGGAGAAGGTTTTTGGAGAATGGAAGAACAGAGGGTGAATGCAGAGTCAGTACCGTAAAACTGAAATAAATCTCCATTTAGAAAACTTACCCTACAATTTGACTGAAGTATCTTCTATAGCCTTCTACTGTTTCATGCTTTCAGTGAAAAAGAAAACAAGTTTAGGAATAAAAATGCCACCGAGTATGAGGTACAACCAAGTCAATGCAAAAACAAATGCATCGGTTACCATGCTTGACTGCGGCTGCAGAACTAATCTTGCTTGTTTCCTTCTTTGTTTTCTGTAGTAATTTTCAAATATTTCTCCATCACCCTAAAACAAGACAGAAGTAGTTAAAACAAGAACATTGCCTCAGTATGAAAAAGACATTTCTTAAATTAAGGGTAGAATTCTCTTAAACTAAGCCACATGTTTTGCATTTATTCCACATGTAGGCCTCCAGCTGGCACCAGCAAAGTTTTGCATGCATGAAAAACGTAGAAATTATCTTTTTATTTTTAAGGTAGCCTACAGAATGTACTGTAAATAAAAATTTTCATGTGCCTACATTTTGTCAAACAATATTATGCATTTAAAGCAACACATGTTTTTAAACTACAGCCTTTTTGCTTATTCTCTTTGGAATTGGTAAATACAATGCCTGTGGATTTGGATTTTTTCCCCTATCACAGTCCTTGAAGATACAATACCCTTTGTGCCTAATGACTACATTGTGAGGAATTCAAGTGACATCTTACCCATATAATTAAGATGACCATTCAGTAGAAACCATCTGTCCATCTGAAATCAGTGCTACACTGACCCATCTACCTACTGAACGCTATGTCATTTGTATGCGAGGAGAATAAAGCAACTTAGTATTTTTAAGGTTTGTTTTTTACCTCATGACCCTATTATTAGGACAGAGCTATTTAGAATTCCATTACTTGGGCTTCCAAAAATCTTAAAATCAAATTATTACAGAGATTGTATATTACAAAGTCAGCATTACTTACCTGACTCCTTCATAAGATATAACAAAGAAGGTTTAAATGCAGTATTTTAGGTTCATAATGACTATCTCATCACATTTAGAAATACTGCTAGCCTAAAAGAATCTAAAAGTAAAAAAGGACTGTTTAAAAAAAAAACCAACACTTGAAACCAAGATGCAAATTTATTAAATGCTTTCTCTTCCAGCAGGACTTTACAGAGCGCGTTGTAACTCGTGCTAACACCTCCTGAGCAGACACACGACCGTTCACCTCCAGCCCCCACGGTCAATGTCCTCCTGTTGCACAAAGCCACTGCTGAACCCTGCTCCCAACCCCAAATCTCTGCCCAGGCCTGGCATAAGCTTCTCAAGTGAAGGAGTAGCTGCTGTTCTCAAATCCACACCAGAAATGGAGATGTAAAATACCTCGTGATTATTTATAGACCACTCTATCTGATGCAATCAAGATCAGCAATTCAGGCATAACAACTATTTTAAACAGATGTTCTAAAGCAATTAGCAGAAAACAGCACCAATCCTGATAAGTCACTCACCGAATAAGCACAGGAAAGGGAAGATAAAACATACCCAAGCAATGCACTTTTTGCCCAGCTTCCAAAGGTTCAGGTGTTTATATTGACAAAAACAATAAATCAGTTTGTGCTGATTATAAATTCTAGGAATATTGCTCATACATCAAGTGTTGTTTCACACCATAGTTACATCAGTTTATGCTGCTACATAGCATGTTGTTAAAAGGTAACATCACGTACCAAAGGGATCAAGCATGTTTTCAGCAGAACTTAAATATACAGCGCCTCACATAATACATGGGCTAAAAAAAAGCTCTTCGTGTATACATTGTCCAGAAGTTTCTAGTCTAAAGAAAGGTTACTCGCCAATAGACACAGTCTGTGTGTGCTGCGTGTGTATCTTGTAATCAGCAGGTTGCAATCAAGAGTTATGTAGTATTCTGAGGTATATAAAATACTGCTTTCTTCTTAAATATGAAGAAGCAGAGTAGAAAACATTTGTCCTGAATAAAAATGGAATATTTTCTACAGCTTTGTAGCAGAGAGGGAATTCACTAAGAAGGTGACATTTGCTGTGAGGTGAGTCCTCGATACAGAAGTGCAATGCGTAGACACCAGGTATCGAATCCCCTCCTTTGCTGTCATCATGAAGTCATCTGAACTCCAAAGCCATGGTTTACAGGAGGTAAACGAGAAGGTCTCCAAGAAGTGGTTAATGCACAACTCTTGATAATGCTACCAGGGCTTGTTAATTAACTGATATTGGTAGGAAAGACAGAAGCCCTACTCTGAAGACATCAACAACCCTGTTTTCAAGGGGCTGAGGACCTTCGATACCAGAGCGCATTCCCAGTTGTTTTCCGTCTCCAGGAATTTTGGAATCTGGCAAACTTTCTGTACAAACCCAAAGACCATCTCCTTGGACTGAGGATCCAACATCAGGATCCTTGTTGAAGTGAAGAACATAATCATATATTACTTTTACATGTGATCTATAAATTTTACTTCCTGTTCTTTTATTATACTAAAGAAAGAATACGAAGTTGATGTCCACTGGTATATTTAACTTTACATGTTCTTTTTTATATATTATTTCACACTTAGTTCCTCTGTAAAAAGAAATGGTCTCTTTTTTAACTCTCTTTTAGTAGTTCTGGCAGCCTGTCTTTCTGTCCTTCCTGTTCTTTTCATTGAGATGAATAATTACTGACATAATTCCTGATGCTTTTGTTTGTGTTCCTTCTTAAAAAAAAAGTGAAATAACCCTTTTAACATTATTTCAAGATATAAACTTTCATGTTTCACAGCTGCAAAGACTCCATAGAAAGAAGATAACCCAGCCTGAAGGCTTGAAGCCAGGTTCAGCTGAGATTGTAGGATTAGCAATATTTAAAAGTACTTCATCTATATGTCCTTGGTACTTTCTCTGTAAGTAATCTGGCTTTAAAAGTAACTGAGACATAGAAAAGGTGAGAAAATAATAAATAATTTGTTACCAAGTTTCCCCCAAAAAAGTTTTCATCACAAACAAAAGTTTGTGCATTGTATTTCTTTTACAGCAGCCAAAAGCTGCTGTTGTGTCTCTGCCAGGGAATCCAACCTGCTCTGCCCGAGCACAGCCCGTCACCATCCTCAGCCTTCCTTGGCTATTTCGCTCTACAGTTCTCATTTCCACAGGATTCAGACTGGATACTCTTATGTTTTGTAATATTGACCATCACCCCTAAGCATTTGGGTACCATGGAATGCTTGGGGGAACTGCAAAAGTGCCAACAGCACTATTGAGGTAGACATGCACATTTTACATATATTCTTAAGAACACTTATGCAATTAATGTCTTGTTGTGTCTCCTTTATTATACATGCAAAATAAAACATGCAGTCATGCCCCGAGTATCCATACCCCACCCACCTCAGCTGGTTCATCAAGAACTACTACTACTACTAGAAGGGGTATGTTTGCTTGGGAACTACGAGAGTATGAAAAATAAGACAATGAACATTCAACTTCAAAAAGTAAAATAACTTTTTGAAGTCACCTTAATACATACCAAAACTGAGTAGATGTGCAAACACCTATAGACTGGAGAAAAGTCGACAAGATCTTGAGCAGTTAAAATCTGAAGAAGGAAAGCAGAAAGAAAATTATATAAAGCATAAAAATCATACACTCTGCAAAATGTGATACATTACCAGCAGAACTTGTCCTCCTAATAAATACTTCATAAGATATCTTACTGGTAAAGAATTACCCCTTTCTTCTACATTCTGGTTTAGTACCTTTAATTTTACAACTGCTCAACTTGGTTTCTTAAAAATTTGGAGATTTAGGGGAGAATTAGTAGTTTAGCAGAGTGTAAAGTTAGATGAATCTAAAGTTCAGATGAATATGGAAATACATTGGGGTTGAACACAGAAACATGACCAAATTGAGACCAGCAAAAGCCAACTCTGTTGGCAGGCTTTATGGCTAGTAAAACTACTGTTTTCATAGAAAGCGGTAGGAGTTTGCTTTAATGACTTGAAAAGTAACTGCATCAGTCTTTTTGCCAGTTATTTCAGGACCCAAAACTGGATGGGTTCTATCCCCTCCCTTTGTATTACAGTACTAGATTTTATCTGTGTTACAGGACCAGGCTCCTTTCACTGTGTTTTCAGAGCACCAGATTTAAAGGTCTAAATACTTGCTGTTTTATTCAATTTATGAATGCTGAGCACTTGATAGCTGAAAGAGTTCTAGCACAAGCTGAAGTCCTCCACACAGAAATGCTGGCTTCAGCAACAGCAGAATATTCCAGGGGGCCACATATCATCTACAGTGGGCAGACAGTGTATAATGTAAATTGCAACTGCA
Source organism: Xenus cinereus (assembly GCA_025774025.1). NCBI lineage: Eukaryota > Metazoa > Chordata > Aves > Charadriiformes > Scolopacidae > Xenus > Xenus cinereus. The sequence continues at coordinate 22,256,923 of JAOXJK010000002.1, forward strand.
TTCCAGAATAATTACAAGTTTGAACGTCCCCAAAGATGATGCTAAAGCTCGCGTTAATACAACTAATATTTTGGCCCTATTTCCTCTCCCTAAATCACTGACCTGAACTGGTGTTCCTTGAAGGCATCTCTAGTCCTTCCTAACTAACGTTAACCATCTACAGAGAACATACTTACACAAATCACTTTAAATAAGATGTACTCATTAGTACAAAGTTACCTCTTCTTCATGTTCATCATCTTCTTCAAACGTTCGCTTCAATGTCATTTCATTCTTGGATTCCAAAATCCTGCTTCTACCTAAATGCATATTCCGGCCACAGTTCACATTATTCTGCTTCTGAAGAGCAGTACTGAAGGTTTTCTGCTGCTGAGCCTGTTTTAAAAGTAGCACCAATAAAGAGGGATGTAATGCAAATTTCATCACTGACGAGTGCATGCTACGACACAAAAACCAGGCAGTGCTATTGACCGCACACCAGTGTCACTGCAAGATGTGTGTTCTCAGCCCACACCAATGATTGTCCTTCATCGATTTGGGATGATAAATTACTTCAATAGCTAATTTCTGCATAATGTTTCCCTAATCCCCAGAATGCAATTTTAAAGGTAGAAAAAAATTAAACAAATAATCTGTAATTTTCCTGATCATAAAGAACAAACATAGAGTTGATATTTAAACAAAGCACAGTTATCACAGAGTTCCCAGCTATTTGTTTGCTGTCTTCAGTTAAGCCTTCGTGAGCAGTCAGCTGCAGGGGCCAAATGCACTATATTGTCTTTACTAGTGAGTGAAATGCAAGAAAAAAGGGCAGCATAATCTCAAGATTAAGTTTCATTTATAATAATCAATGCTGCGTTTTACAAGAAGCTTAGATGACAAAACGGCAACCTGAACTCTGCCTGACAAAAAGTCAGGTGAAAACTTTACTTGCTTTCCAAATAACTGTTAAAAGCCTTGACTTGTTTTAAAGCTTGCCCAGGGGGGTCCAGCTGTCCCCATCCCATCCCAGCTCTGCTCTTGCTCCCCCGGGGAGGGTGACACACCAACGCCATGCTCTGTGCCACTGGGCAGTTATTTCAGCATCTCAAAGGTCTGTGTGATGACCATAACCCTCAGACAAAACTGGGCTAACCTGAGACTCTCCACACCGGTGATCCCAGCGGGTAACAGGACTGACATCAGGCGGATGGGTCGGCTTACCTGCTTCATAGCAGTTTCCCCAATTCTGTCAGAATGCTTTCGAATGCTCTCCAAGAAATCCTTGAGATCTGACATGGATATTTCTTTTATTTCTTCACGCAGTTTTGGTAGATTTTCTATCATTATCTGGCAAAAACGGTATTGGCTAACTCTAGGAAGGTACAGGTTTTCTAGCTGTTCCATTGTTTTTAAAGCAGAATAGTACCTACAAAGAGATCAAAATCAAATTATGTAGCTTCTTATCAAATTTTAATAAAATACTTTGTTTATCAAATATAGGATATTGATATCATATACACAATCAATATGTATCTAATGAAATTACTCTGCTATTGGAAAAATTAAGAAAAAAAGGTCATCCATATAATGCCTTGTTTGGGAAAAAACAGTGAACTGTCAGAGTGCCTCAGTCAAGTAAAAATCGTAAGTCAGGCTCCTGTGGTATCAGCTGTTCTGATCACTAGATTTATCACTAACACACTATCACAGTTCTGATCACTAGCAACACACGAAGCATCTTGTAGAATGGAGGCACTAAAATCATAACAGTTATTTTCCCTCCTAGATTGAACATATTCAGGTTTTTTATTAGTTCTTTTTTCTGAAACACAAATTGCCAATCACCCAACAGCACAGTATATGCATCAAACAATGAAAAAAAAAGTCTTGGAGAAGAGTGCCTGTATGTGTCTGCCTTCTTTAGGTACATGTGAACACACACACCCTCCTTCCACCATGTTCCCCTCTCTTCCTGAAAGTCCTACATAAGCAGTGCTGGAAAATTACCAAACCATTTTGAAAGGGAAAATCCAAATGTTCGCAAAGTCCCTTCAGCTGTTGAAGAAAACCTGGAAAAGCGTGTTTTCCAGTTCTTTTGTTTGTGGATATTACTTTGTAGATATAGTGAGAAAACAATTTCAGACTGAAATACAATTCAAGCTGCTGGTTCCCCTTCTGCAGACAAGCAATAATAAATCATTAATACTTCAGCCATATTTTTTTGTTCCATTCTGAAATAAACACACTGGTTTGAATTTTCTCAATTAGACATCTCTAAGCTAACAGTTCTCATAGCTGGAAGATGGGAAAAATCTTCTCTTTTATTCCAGAACACAACTGCTTTCAGGAGACTGCAAATAAAGAGGTTTCAAGTGTAAATTAGGAGCTTTTGTTTATTATATACTTGGTTTATACAAAACATACATAAGGCATCGGGAATGTTGCAGATAAGAAGGGGTCTGGGGGGTTTATGTGTGTGGTTTTTGTTTTTTTAAATAGTAAATGACGAAGAGTGCCAAATGGTGAGACTTCTGGTGAATAAAACCATAATAGCATCAAAATCGTGTAAAAGGTTTTTATTTAAATTATACGGATCAGCTTATCAGAACACTGTTAGTTCATCTGGAAGGTTTTTGACTGCTGTCTCTAAGATCAAAATTAGCATAATCCATTTTAAATCCATTCTAGAGTCCCTTACTAATTATATATATATGGAGCTCAGGACCCTGCCCTTTTAACATCTGTTCTGATAAAACACTGAAGTCTTATTAATTTGAAGGTCAAATGCAGGTCAGGACTTAAACTAAAAAGTTTTGCATATCGTTTCATGGAATGATTTATTTCTATATTTAGAAATAATAATAACAATATTATTAGCTCCCATCATATATTATCACTCACAGAAGGTAAAGATTGCCCATTTGACTACAAATGAGTTAAGAAAGTATCTTCAATGTTATTTTTTTCATATAAATATGGCAGTCCTCTGTCTATTCTTCTGACCTAATCTTCTAAGAATACATTCCCCAACACAAAATTTATAATGGAAGCTTTGACATTGAAGACACAAGTTTGAAACACCAACAGAGGTCATATGATGAGACTGTCCGCAACTGATCCATCTTGTCATCAGAACAAGAACATGGTAAGATGGTTTTTACTAACATCTCCAAACTATAGAAATGGAAACTTCTAAAACCAGAAAGAAGCAGGCCGGGGAGGGGAGGGCAGGACATCAACAAAACAAACAAACAAACAAACCAACCCACCAAAAAACCCCACCCCCCAAAAAAATCCCACAAACCAACAAAACCCCCAAAATATTAATATAAGTGTTTTGTATCATCTTATTCTAAAATTTAGCTGGCATCTTACAAAAGATTCAAGTTCAAGACACCGAGTAGTCAGGTCTGTATTAGAATTTGAAACATCAACACACAAAAAATCCATAAGAAAAAGAAAGTGGCCATTACTTTAGAGTACACAAGGTATTAAGTTACGTTCTAAATAACAGAGAGGACTTTTAAGATTTTTGTCAGTGAAGTGTCATTTGGAGGCAGTTAAAAGAAGTACTTTAACTTACTAAAAAAGCCCCATCAAGTTAAACTAGAGCAGTCAAGAAGCTACACCGGACAGGAGCATGGTGCACTCAAAGGCTGTGGATTTTACTGAGAATAACACATTTGTACACAAGTAATTTGCCTGAAACTTCTGCAAAGTGAGTCAAAAGCTCAGTATTTCTGAAAATGATATTAAGGAGTTGCTGTGTGAAAAAAACATCATCTGTGGAATACCTTTTTCATTCATAATGATGTGATATGAGATTTTTTTAAAAATAGAAATTATCAAACAAATACAGTTCTGAGAACCATGAGAAAGAAAGCAGCTGACAGTTCAGTATCAAATATATATTTTGATGTTTTGTTTTCCAGATTCATGATACCTTTGGGAAACACTGATGTGCAGCTGGTAAAATCCAGTGCTTCATTTTGACATGGCTCCAAAACAATGGAGAAAACCAAAATCAAATCACCATCGGTTTTATCAGTTCCAGTATCTTTCCATACAGACATAGATAGAACCAAATTATATAAATGATGACATTTTCCGACTTGCATCCTTTATGTCTTCAGGTTTATTTGAATGCTTGGAAGGTTTATGCAAAAAAAGGCTGCATGACTGCCTGGGTGAGACTCGGTAACCTAAATAACTGATCAACTCTTTCCCACAGTTCAGAAGAAAGCCTGTAGTAAGGTCAGAAAACAAATCCAAGTCTTTCAGGGCAAAAAGCTCACTCTGAAAGACCATACTCCTTCTTTAGCCATTCTCACAGCAGATTCAAGAAGATTCAGCAACAACCTTAGCAGACTGATTTATTTAATTATTTTCATTGTATGGTGGGTTTGGGTTTTTTTTGTAATACTCATTGTGGAAGGAGACTTGCAAAAACACCAGTTCTAACAATTCCAAATTAGAACACAATCTCTGGAAGCAGCTGGGAACGTTCTCCAGAGACACAGATCAAAATGGAAACACACAGGCCATGGTATCAGAGTGGTATAAAATGTGTGATGATCTTATCTCCGACTTAAAACTAAAGACTGAGGTGGTTCAGTCTAAACGCAGAGCCACCAGGCAGTGTATGGGGGAGCGGTGGAGAACCCATGCCTCTCCTTGTGCTTCGGAGCTGAGACTCCAAACCCTCCATAACTCTTCCCAGCCAATTGTCTCTGTTCAGAGCGGATTCCGCAGCTACTTCCTCCCACAACTATAGTTCTTGTCAACTTGTGTTATGCATGGCTCAGGAGACAGATAAATAGGATACAGAGCCTTTCACCTCTAGGTCATCAGTTCAAACGCAGCCCATGTTCATCAGGACCAAAAGTTGCTCTCAACAGATGGCTTTTTGGACTCCTCAGCAAACCTCCCTTCCATCTGCATAAACCAGTATGTATTCCAGACCCAAAGTCCTGCATTATCGTAAAAGGCGCCTGCTATGGAGACAGGAAATGGAATTCCAGTCTTTATCCCAAAACAACTGTCCCCCCAAAACATAGAATAGCCATGCTTTCTTCTTCCCTTCCTTTCAACATTAGAAATTCATAGTGCAAGACTGTAAGACAATGGAATAATGAAAATATATTCTAAAAGGCTGCAAGCAGAGAAAGTCAACAGAAAAGAGGTGCTTTTTTAAGAGACTAGTGAAAGCTTTGCTGCAATGACTTAACCCTGACCAGCAACCAGGAGCACACACAGCCCATCACCCACTCCCCGGCCCCGCTCAGCGGGATACAGGAGAACGGGGGAAAAAAGGAAACCTCCTGGGCTGAGATAAAGACAGTTTAACAGAACAGTAATGGAAGAGAAGACAATAATAACAATAATGATAAGAGAATACACAAAATGAGTGATGCAATACAATTGCTCCCCACCTGATGATCGGTTGCCCAGCCTGTCCCGAGCAGCGATCGTGAGTTCCTGCCCCCATTTATACACTGAGCAGGACGTCTATGGTATGGGATATCTCTTTGGCAGCTCGTCCTGCCTGTGCTCCCTCCCAGCTTCTATGGGAAGCTGAAAAAGTCCTTGACTTAATATAGCATAATTTAGAGACAACTAAAACGGTATGTGTTATCAGCAATATCCTTGTACTAAATCCAAAACACAGCAGCCACCAGGAAGAAAATTAACTCTATCCCAGCTGAAACCAGGACATCAGTGAAGGTTTATGGGAAAAGTTATCTTTGCCTAAAATAAACAGTCCTCATTGTTTTGTTGAGATGTAGCCTGCGAATGCTCCTCTCTCTGACTTCCAAGAAAGCTTCACAGCAAACTGAGAGACGTCTGTTGTGAAACGCCCTGTACCCGCACACAGCAGCCAGCAGGCCTGCGCGCTGGTGCTGCAGGTCTCCTCGCTGCTGCTCCACCACTTCCTGAGAACCGCCAGATACTCACACTCTTTGGATTTGTTGCCTGCGCAGCCACAAGGAAATTACCATTTGAATCACCTGCAAGCTCCAGGGGCAGCCACCTCTGGCTGTGTTACAGGGAAGTGTCAGTCACAGGCAGAGCGGTAACTGCAGCGTGGCTAATGAGAGATGTCTGAGCTGGAGCAGTAGCCTGCAGCAGCATCCAAACCTCCTGTGCTCCATGTGATTTCAAGGTACGGTACATCAAAGCCATGGCATCTCCCCACTCCCTTAGAACTTTTTATGGTATGACAATGACACGTCCAAACCCCTCAATTCAGTGCATCGTCCTTTGACTTTTAAGACTTCTTGCCTGGCAACTCCTTCCACAGGGAAATTATTAGATCTGAGTCTCCTACATAATTGAAATTTAGTTTTAGAGTTAAAGAGGACTGATGGTATCTCAGAAAGCGTATCAAAACTACAAAAAACTCTACAAAACTACTGGCAAACACGGAGTCAAAATGCTAAAAGCCATCTCCAATTTTATCTGCCCCAAGTGATCTCTGCATGGTGACATCAGGAACTATAGCTTCCCTTGCAAGTCTGAAGCCGGGAAGCTGTTTGTCTTGCCCAACAGAGCCAGGGAATGGCGGAATGCAGGCCTTGATGCCATGTTTTCAGCAGGCTGCACAGGAAGGGGTGAGGGGCAGGACACCCCGCAGCGAGCTCGGAGCAGGGGCTCTGCGCTGCTCCCTTCCTCCTGCCGCCCCGCGCCAGGGGCACCACAAGGGGCTGCCGCTGCTCTGGGCAGAGGCCAAGCCAGCGTCCTGCCGGGAGCAGACAGCGCAGTGGTGGCAGATGTGCCGCTGTCACGGTGCAGCAGACTGGCTGTGACACTGACGGGTCTGATGCACTTAGAGCTGATGTACTCACACACGGCGGCCCGAGGACTTTCAGATGTCCAGCAGCATGGCAGGAGGTGCTGGCTGCCCCGACAACAAACCCAGACAAGCAGCCCAAAAGCAAGTGTAGATCACACAGCAGCCCTGTAGACACCTGGCTACGCACAGTTAGTTCCCAAGGGGATCGCTCGGGTGCAGCCAGAGGAGGCAATGACACTGATGGTGAAGCCCGGCGAGGGAGGACACAGCAGCCGGCACGACCGAGGCTGTGTGAGCAGCAGGCAGGGACGGAGGTGGCGACGACGCTGTAGGGATCAGGGAGAAGAGAGGAGCAGCAGCGGCACCCCTGGGGTGGGCACGCAGCAGGTGCCAGGCCCAGTGGGACCGGGTGACAGCCCCAGAGGGACAGGAGCAGCCAAGCTGCCGCAGAGAGAACTGGGGACACTGGGGTTACCCACTTATTGGGGCCCTCTGAGAAGATGGGAAGTGAAGGCACAACAGAGGAAGGAGCAACTGGACACCTACCAGTTAGAAACCATTACTCTAGAAATTTATTTTTAATTATGGTTTTAATTTTTTTAACATGTCAATTTGTCACAGAGGTAAAAAAAAATCACCGAAACGACAACATATTTTCTGCACTTCATTCTCATAGTCCCATGTACACAAAAGATCAGCACAGAGATACCACATAGGTCTAAAGAAAGGTATATGGAGTTAAATGTCATTTTTTCTTGGATTATGAATTTTATTTAAATACATCATGATAGATTAATCAGGTATCAACGTACTCTGAAGGATCTTTACTCCCTAAGGATCTTATTATTCTTGCTTCTTAACTTGTTTTAAGTATTAAAAAAAACCACACTTCAGATTCTATAACCATAATTTCACTGCATGTCATGCTTATTGAAGTAAACATTTTTTATGTCAATCTATAAGCTCCTAAAATTGTTTATATTTAATACTACATTTGTTCACTTGCAGTGACAGTCTTGAACCACAGACAAGGTATTATGAAGACTACACGTACCAAGCCACAGGACTTAGGATACTTTCTTGTCTACATTAGTGTTTGTTATTCTATCAGTTTACTTAAAAATGTTGTATCTTACTCATAGAAATAAGTTCACTCACCTTTTTACATTCATCTGTTCTTTTAGTTTGCTGTACATTTCCAGCACTGCATAAAAACAAGCAGATTAACCCATGGATCTTATTGTGGCTTTAGTTAATAAAAGAGGAAAATATATACTGTAAAGGACAAAATAAACCATAGAAAAGGATATGCTAAATTTACCTTATTTAATTCCAACAGTAACATAAATGTGATAAAACTAGTAAAAACAAGTTCTAGAATGCAGCTGAGAAAGGAAAAAGAATTGAACTCTTAACAGCTTTTAAATGAAAAGGAATTAAGATCAAACAAAACTGTATGTATGGAGCACATCCATTCCTTCAGCACAGACATAACTTTATCTGCATTACCCGTCTATGACCTGTCTCCATTAAATGGCAACAGTACCACCTACTGTACTCCTGACAGGTCAACAATGAGACTTTACAAAGAAAAATTCTCAAATCTGTTTTACACCAATAGCCCTAACAGGATTAAACAGCTCTTATAGTGCCATGTGCAGTCCTGTAATCTACCCTTCTGAAACATCATTTACAGCCCTTATGTTTTATTAAAAAAAAGTCTGTAATGACACATAGCTAAAAGTACAACGCTGGAACAGAATAATTTGTATTTTCCCTAGAATTCAAACACTAAAAACCACACTCTTAAGCAATAAATTCATTGTTTATCTTATTAAAAATATTACTTCATTTAAAGCTGCATGTGGCTACATTGTTTGCATCATTTATAACTGTCTCGCTGTCTTCTCACCAAGTGGCATAATTGTTCGATCAATATTGTAAGAGAAATGGAACCTACATGTTGACATCTTTTTAAAACCCGTTAATATTTTTGTTAAACTGGATGTTACAGGACCACAACTTTAAAAATAAAATTATTTTCCATTTTGGCTATTGTGACTTAGTTTATTTAATTTGCCATCGTATTTAGCTAGAGGTCACTCACCTGGAAGACACAACTGCAGTTTTTCCACAACTGTTGTAATGTTCCGTTGCTGAACTCTACATCGGATGATTTCCTCTGTTTGGGCTATCACCTTAGAGATTTAAAAAAAAAAAAAAAGAAAATCACAATTAAATTATGCAAATAAACTTAATTTGCTACAAATATTCATAATGTCCATATAGGAAGCACCATTTTCTC
>JAOXJK010000002.1:22266102-22280523 GCA_025774025.1 Xenus cinereus
AATGTCCATATAGGAAGCACCATTTTCTCACCTCTTTCCCAGCATCCTGAAGCCTTCGATTGGTATCAGTAACTTGGACCTTAAAAATAATTTCACCTTTGTTAGACAAATATGCATATATTGCCCTGATGTGACTGCTCACCCTTGTAATCAGATCATGCTTCATGAGAAACTTAGAACAAAGAAATGCAAATTCAAATTAACTCTACAGCTTGAACTTGAACTTTTGATCGCAAAGGGCTTTTGTTAACTTCAATTACTTATGACAGTTCTTTCTAACAGATTCTGTGGCAAACTTCTCAAATTTACTTGGGATTTTTGAACTTTCCTTGTTTCTGTAGGTCTGTCAAACAATTCAAATCATTGACCCAATTGACCACTGGTCCCTTTTTGATAACCTCAATGAGCTCTATGGGCCATTCATTGTCTGTAAGAAATGGTGATTGCATTTTATGGTAATTAAACATTCATACTTTGCTGAATGCAAACACTGGGTGGTTGATTAACATCAAACGTGGAAATCTCCAAACCACAGCAACATTTTAATGCTGCAGGTGCAGGCAAAGCTCGACCTCGGATTTTCCCACATAGTAAGTGACTCATTAGGTCATCATAATAAGGAAGCACATTCTAGTTTATTAAAAATCTCATTAATTTCTGAACAAAGATGCTCAATGACCTCATTGACGCTGTATTTGGTCTCTTGTTATCTGAATATCCTTTATATAATGCTCTTCTAATCATAACCTCTGATGAACTATGCTCATTCTGTCTGGTGTGCATATTTTGCTCTCAAAAGTGTAAAGAGAGCTAAAAGGGACGGATCTCATAATTCACTATTCTGCGTTCTGATTTGAGAATAAATCTTAGTTCTCATTTCTAATGAAAACTACTAACTCCACCTACTCTCCTACTCATTATAGAGTAAAGAAAAATTATTTTTCATGCATAATTGCAGTATTTTTACTTTTCTAATCAAGAGTTTAGCTTTTTCTAAGGTCTGATATGTAAACACATGATTAGAAAAAGACCTATGCAAGAAATACTAGTTTTACCATTTGTTGTTCTTTACCTTTTGAGAAAGCCTTTAAAAAGAGAAAAATAGTTTTAGTAACGTTTTCTGAAAACATTTTTTAAAAAAAAAAATAATAAAATATTCAGCTTTGTAAATGTAAATTACAGGGATCAGGCAACACAGCTCTAATCACAAATCCTAAATAATCCACTTTTAAAAAATGGTTGCAAACATCAGAGTGTATGTGACAATCATGAAGTTCCTGTTCTTCAGTAAGAGTGTCAAGTTCCTTCTTTTAGATGAAAAGACAATGATATATGAAACTCTGAAAAACTAGTTCCTTACCTTTAATTTTTCTGCATCAGCCCTAACTTTAAGAAGTTCTGTAATAGCATCCACAAAGCCCTGATGGTGAAAATTGCACATCTTTTCTATCTCTCTGTCATGGTTACGTATGCAGGCATCTAGTTTTTCCATAAACCTCTGGTGTGCATTTGGTTGGTCATCATATACAGACCTGTTAAACACAAATAAGAAAAGAAAAGTTCACTTTTCCCCCCAGTTAAAAATAGTACACAAGGATCTTTATTGAAATCTCTTAAAGAGAAAGTAAAAGCACGAAAACTTGATGCTACGGTGGCATCACTTGTGATCCACTCCACTAAAATCAGCATTAAAAGCAAGAGATGGCACAAAACCGAGAACTGAACCAGCCCTTATGGCATTAATCCAGGTGCTTAACCAGTTACATCATGGTTGACCTGAGCCTCACTGCTCGGTTATTTATGCCCTAATGCTCAAACACGGGTACAAAACAATCAGTTTCTCTGACCACCTCAAATAGCATGGATTGCTTTTCCATCAAATTCCACTCTTTGCTAAATATGAAGAAGTGCAAACATACGAATTTGGGTTTGTGGTATTGCTAACACCGGAGTTACCCGGGCTGGAGGGTTCCAGCAGGAGGAGCAGAGCCTGGGGAGGCAACCCCTGCTCCCACCTCCTCCTGCCTGTCCCGGGGCAAAGCCACCACACGCCATTGCTGTCTCCACCGCATCCAGCTTTCAGGAATGGCCAAAATCAGGTCTTTTGGGTTCCTTCACCCATTGTTTCAATAGTACACTTACAAACCCCCCGCAGGAGACATGACTCCTGGAGCAATCACCGCCACAGGCTGTTGAGCTGCCTCAGATATGGAAAGCTGATGGAAAAATGCTCAAGCGTGAGAGCAAGCACAGGAGACGGGGCAACTGAAAGCTTTACTCTTTGGCAGAGGAAGCAAGAGAAGAACTGTGCTTGAAATCAAAGGTATGAAGTCTCCCCAAAAAGGCAAGGCACAGGCAGTTCCAAAATTTGATAAATGATTTGATACAGTAACAACAGCAAAGACAGGTAATTTACGAAGCAGCTTTTCGGAGAGAAGGAGCGTGGCAGTACAAGAATGATATACACACACAAACACCTTTGTATTGCAAACTACAAGCGTTCAAAAAAAATCAGGAAATCAAAGATCTTTAGATTGCTTTTTTTAGCCCCTAATTTCCTTTTGTAATTACAAAACTTTTCTCCAGAAATCCATAAGAAGAAGTTGCTTCAAAAATTAAAAAATCTTAACTTGGGGAAAAAAAAAAAAGGCTGAAGTTCCAATGACATCAATGTTTCTTGTAGAAGAAGTACAGCCTTAAATTCAAGACCCAGGCAACACCGAGTCAAAGCCTCTAAACCTCTTGAGTAGAGAGAAAGTACTTCCCTCCCAGTCTTCTCGGAGAAGTACAACATCCCACATTCTTCCAGATCCTCTTTTCTCAGCAGGCAGCTGGGCTCTGCCAAGATCTGGGCTCATCGTCACCCCTGCAACAAACCTATAGCCAAGTGTCTGACAAGAACTCTGCCTTTCAAGGAGGAAAAAGGTACAGAAGAGGTTGAAAAGACTCTTGAAACTAGATTTTCCATCCTTTTCGAGTTCCTTTTGACCTTGGGCCATGCGCTCAGAGAAGCAACCGAAGTCAGAGAGATGAGAAAGGCAATAAGCTGTCCTACATGCTGAAGGACGGGAGCCAACTCCCAACAGCCTGCGCATTATAGATATTTTCTCAGGAAAAAATCTTTTCAATAAAATATTCCTAGAACATCACCTTTTTGCTGATAATGGGAAAAGAAGGCTATGGTACTGAAAGGCAGGGTCCTTCCTCCAAAGCACCCCAGGGGAAAAGTAGAAGATTGTTGACCTATGAAGTGGTTCACAAAGGGAAAAATACCCCTCACCCTTCCCACCACCACAGTGGAAGGAACAGACAGAGTTGGTCTCTCCCCCTGAGTGACCTGTCAGACCACCCAAAAAAGGTTCAACAGCTGATGTTTTGCTCCAAAATACACAGTACAAGCTGGTTACATGAGTGCTGCTCTCCCTTTATCAGAAAAGGGTTGGAGACATTGGGACCTACAGGGTGGACGTGCAGGGACATCCACCTGTCTCCAGACTACTGTTCCTGGAGAAAAATAAAAGGATTAGGAGGACCAGAGGCATCAGATCATGTCTTCCCAGATACTGGGAATGCAGGAGCTTCCTCTGGATGGGCTGGACTCACCACCTACACTTCACTGGGTGCTAAAGCAAAAAACAGAAAAAAATGTTCTATTTATCACTGCTTCCTTCAGCCTTTTATTTAAGGGTGGAAGGAGTCTCCAAGTTTAGGTCTCCTTCCAATGCTGTCAAAGGGAAGTGGGAAAGGAATGTCATTATCACAAGGGCAGGAGACTTCCATCTGTCAGGGTGTGTTTGTAACTGTCAGTTGTGTAACACAATAGTAAGTGAAAACAGTAGTAAAACACACTAGACCAAACAGACCTAAAATGACAGCAAGACTGTAAAAAGATGGTGCAAGAGGAACTCCATGCTTGGTTTGTCACACCAAACTGTCTGTGGTGGCATGAATCACTGCCTTTTTGGACCTAGACATTGCCCTGTGACTGGGGAGGCTGCAGTCCAGCACGGCTGTCCCGATACCTTCTGATCGGTTTCAGATCTGCCAACACCAGCAGGCATGCCGCTAAAATACCCAGAGAGGGAAATAATTTGTCATCAGATTTCTCTTTAAAATGTTATCATACAATTCCAGACAACAGAGTCAGAGATTCTGGAAGCACATACGATGTAGCATAGGCAATACAGTATTCACTCTTATAAAAATCAGCATTTATTATATTTTCTCAATAGTAAAGCTATTTATACTTCAGCTTAATGATAATAAATAAAGTACTGATTGATAATTCTCAGGGATATTATCACAATATTTACTTCAAAATCATAGAGGGAATAAATGTTTAAAACTGAGGGGGAAGAAATCAATACTATATACATCCTGACATACTGCCCTAACAACAAGATTACCCTACCTTATTAAAATAATAGTGACTGTTTCGTGTTCTACATTGCACTGCTTTCTGTGGACATTGCACTGCTTTCTGTGGGGATACTAGTAAAATGGTGATCTGTGATCTAAAACAGTATTTTGACGCTAAAAGTATAAATTCCGTGTTAATTACATATGTAAACAGCTCCATCTTGTGGGAACAATAACAAATCAACCCTCTTCAGCACACTCATGAAAAAACCAAGACAGAACTCCTTACCTTTAAAGAAATACATCATCACAGTATTTAAAAGAAATTCACACTTTGTATCACAGCCCTCTGATCTAAATGAGAAATGAGAGGATGACTTAAACAAGATTACTCATGTCCCGAAGACTCTGCTCTCCACACTACACACACACACACACGCTATTTTGGAGGCTTCAGAAGATTCTGAGCTAAAGTACTTCCGAGAGCACTGGTACTGGAGAGAGTCCTGACATCTCTGGCCAGGGACAGATCAGACTTTTTCTTACAACCACCAACTCAACCAAGGTGACACACGCCTGACTGACCTACCACGGAACACCAGGCACGGTACAGTAAGGCTTATTTCTGATACTGAAGCTTATTTTCCATACATACATTTCGGAAACTACCTACGCTTATCTAAGCAAAGTAAATGCTACCTTTGAATAATTATCTGAAGGTGTACATTTCAACAGAGCACGGCACTGCATGCAATCCCAATAGCAGTGCTGCACGTTTCAGAGTCCCACCATCAGGCAGGCAAATTACCATATCGCAATATCCTGGAGAGACACAGAATCCTGAAAGCATCCTACAGCTCATTCTTTTCAGTTACAAGACAAAATTAACAGCATTTACAACACGCATACAGAGTTCTGCTGAGAAGAGAGCGAGGCGGTGGTAACCCTTCCAGATGCGTCTCTTCAAGAGATGAGCACTACATGCACAACGTCTGCCCTAAAAATCTCTCTCTCATTTTAAGTTGCTGTCAGTGGGAAGAGTCATAAAAAGGGACAAACGTGCCTCGGCTGTTCAGAAATTGTACTGGCTGTGCTGGTTTTGGCTGAGATAGAGCTAATTTTCTCCACACTGATGGGCTGGGGGGTAGAAGGAGTCGGGAGGGGACACAGCCAGGACGCTGAGTCCAGCTGACCACAGGGATATCCCAAACCATACAACATCATGCTCAGTATATAAAGCTGGGGGAAGAAGGAGGAAGGGGGACGTTGGGAGTGATGGCGTTTGTCTCCCCCAGGTCACCGTTAGGCTGATGGAGCCCAGCTCTCCAGGGGAGGGCTGGACCCCCGCCTGCAATGGGGAGCCTCATTTGGCTTGCCTGTGTAACACAGCTTTTGTTCTACATATTAAACTGCCTTCATCTCAACCCATGAGTTTTTTTGCCCCTTTTACCCTTCCAATTCTCCCCCACACGCAAACTGAGCTGGGTGGTACTTAGTGGCCAGTTGAGCCATGACACACGTGTAATATATCGTTCTTTCAATTTCTGTTTACATCTACGTACTTGTGAATGAAGAACCCCAGGACCCTCTTCAGCTCTATGGGCCCCTGCAGCAGATGCCATTGGACTGAAATGCAGCATAAATCTGAACCAAACAACACGGTCAGTCTGTCTGACAGCTGCTTTCAGCCAGTGGTCTCTACAGCATCAGAAACCTACAGGCTCCCAGCGGGTGACTCACACCACGAAACCCTGGAGAGGAAGCTCTCTCCGTGTGATTAAACTGGGAAAAAAAAAAAAAAAGGAGAAAATGACTGATGTTGGAGACAGAAGTTTGTACTTCATTTTGGCACAAGGAAGAAAACACACACCTCAGCACCTTAGTTTCCATCCCGTAGGGAGAGCTCGTTAAGGAGTGCCTGGTTAGGTACCAGCAGGGCAGCACGGCTGCACCCCAGCCACGGGGCACGTGGCGCCCACCGAGCACACGGAGCCGGGGGGGTTTCTGGTACAGCGGGACAGGTTATTTGTTTGTATTTCCCAGAACTCTGTATATAGACACAGAGACCTTTTTTTATGACTCATCCCAACAACTGGACAGTATGAGTCATGTTAATGCCAGTCTCGGTAAATAGAAGATAGTGCAGAAAGTACTCGAACGAGGGAAACGACAAACTAGGAATAGTCAGAGACAGCTTAGAATAAAGGAGAAAGAGGTCTCAGTCACAGACTCAATTTTATTGCAATAGGGATATTTTTACCTTGGTCTTTTCTTACCAGCTGGGCTGAAGGGAGAAAGCGAAACATAAACAGATTTGAATTCAGGTCTTAATTAAAAAACAAAGGAGAATTTTCAGCTATACAACCATTTTCCAATTAAAGAAATAAAACAAGGTTACTTTATACCATAAAAAACTCCCTAAGATTTTATTTTCAAAACTGAAACACAATATGAAAAAGATGTATTTAAGAGGTCTTATTGACAATTTTTTGTGCCTACATGCAAAAATCTATTGAAGCACCAGAGGGCACCAGTCCCTGCAGAAAACCACCAGCTGTTGAGCAAGCAAAAAGGCTAATCTCCAGAGAGCGAAAATTCGGCCAAGAATCATAAAACCTAACCTGCCATGAATTCCACCTGATCCCTTACAAAGTAATATAGTTCAAAAAATCAATTATCCTCAAGTCATCTGATCCATTGTACAATGACAACTCCATACACACGCATTGTAACGCTAAGCCACTATCACAGATCTCCTCACAAATGGTTACAGTGCAGCTTCAAAAATATATTTCTGCTATCATTTCACATACATATTTTCTGTGCATGCAGCCAGGACACATATCATTAAATGCCTGAGTGCAAATGGGATTAAGAGAGGATCAGCATTTCACAAAGCAGGGGAAAAAAAAGTTATGGGCTAAAAAAAATCCTAAGCCCAGAAATACATTTAATACAGTGACCGAACTACTGGAAAGGCAGGCAAAGGAGGTGCACATGGACCAGTAAGTGTAAAAGGAGAGGAGCCTAAAAATATTTTTTGAGAGTTCAGCAAATACCCCATTTGGTTTTTCCCCTCCTCATCCCCAGTCTTCACATCTACATATCTTCCCTCTAGAAAATGAGAATAATCAGTAACCTGAACACAGCTTCCATGGTAACCTACTCAGTGGGAGTTTAGCGTGGAAAAGTGAATTGCAAGAGTAATCAGAATGAGAACTGAAGTAAATTTGTCCCTTATGTCCATGGCAATAGCTGTAACTTTTCAATGGTAAGCAGACCCGCTCAGGTACTCAGGGTTCAAGCCAAAATGAACTTGAAGAGTTTATTTTATTAAAAATAAAAGCTCCATACTTTCATAAGAAAATAACGATTCCAATGATAATATGAATTCCTGGCTGGTGATAAACAACTGTCAATTAAAAATCATTACTAAAACAGTCCATTAGATAAATAAAAGAGTAATATTTAACAATTCCCTTTTGGGTCTTTAAAAAGTCTAACCAAAAGGTTTGGGGGTTTGTTCTCTTGTGTGGGGGTTTGGTTTTTTAAATGGGCAATAACTTGATTTTTAATTGTGCCCCATATTCAGGAGAAACATCTCTGAGCTTATGGAGCATTACTATAAATTTTCAGAATGAACAATTCTCTTCCTAGTAATTATTTATAATAATAGGTTCTAACAGCAGCAAAGACTCTTAAAACAGGTCATCTATTTAAAAAATAGCAAAAAAAAAGTCAGAAAATAGAGAAAAAAATACACATCTTTTTACAGGCCACAGTAGCTCCTCACTAAGGACCTGCCACCTTCCACCATTTTCACACGCTCCCAACCCATCCGGCTCTATCCTGTTTCTAGGACGAATTGCAGGCTCCCCACCCCTGCCTGCATTGCCACAGTCTTTCATTTCCTGATTACAAAAGACATATGAGGCAATTAAAAACTGTATACACACATTCCTTCCAGGGTTCTGATAACCGCTCGGTAAGTGCTCATCAGTTACATCTCTGTGAGTGTGGTGACAGTGACAGGAATTACACCTATCTGCTCAATGGTTGTACAGGTTTGACATGGAAAGTCAGCCTGGCCACACAACTTCTGAACTGCAAGGGATGCCAGAAAAAAGACTCATTTGTAGAGCTTCAGATTCGGCATTGTGTGAAAAACAAATTTTTAACCAATCACTTTGATCAGTTAAACCAGATCACACACAAAAAAAGAATACAATTTTCATTCCATTTTTCAAAGTAATACTTAAAACACACAGACAAAAAACCCAAGTCTCAAGCGAAGAAACTGTTTGTTCTCTCCTTCTATTTCTCATTTGATTAAAGAAAAAAAAAGAGATTAAAGTTATAAACTAAAGTAATATTTACAATTCAAATTTGGATGATGATCTCAGTGAGATCGATGCAAGCACAAAAAACTGACCATGCAAATTAAGATTCTGCCTTTAAAACAGACCTGTCCTTGTGACTACCACCATCCCTAACCACGATACTCTATCAAACACTCAATTTAAGTTGCCTTTTCACAGGAAACACTGCAGAAACTTCCTTTGTCTTACAATATACAAAGATATTTTCTGTTTACACAAACTGCAAACTTTGTCGGGCTTTTTCCATGGGGTAATTTCATATAGGTTTCTGCATACACCCTAAAAGGCTTTATAAATTAACGTCCAGGTGTTTCCTGTAATTCAACTGGAGTTATGGTAATAAGCACGTTTCTTAAAACCTTTCTATGCCAGGCGCTACCTGGGGTCCAGTTCTGCTGTCCTTATTCATGAGTCCATCTCAGCCCCCCACTGAAAAGACTGCACTATGTGCCAGAACAACACACAACTCAAGCTACGGCCAAATCACAGAAAAGATTTTATTAATTCTGGTTTAGCTGTTACGCTTTCCGTGCCCAGTTTTCCTGGATGTGCCGTTTCTGTGAATTGTTCTCACTAATAGCATCCTGTTTCTACACTCAGGAAAGGGCTGAGCAGGGCTTGTCAGTGACCATTGCTTCCGATGAGTGGGGTCCCTGCCCTGGAAAGACAGCGGCCACTGTCCCTGCCAGGCCAGCGATGGACCACGCTGGCAATGCTCGTGGGCATCCCTCCAGCGACACCAGAGCAGATAATCAGCAAACCCAGATTTGCAACTGGTGATGGATAAGCATGGACAACCGATGGACCGTCAATGGACCGCGCCGGCAATGCTCGTGGGCATCCCTGCAGCAACATGGGAACGTATAATCAGCAAACCCAGATTTGCAACCGGCTTCCTCCTTCCTGTTTTCACGCTGCTGACCAAGGAGATGCCTCTTCCTGCCGAGCCTTTGTGCGACTTACTGGTGTATGAAGCAAGAAACTGAAAAACAAGTGGTGCACTACTTTTTTTTTTTTAAAAATTGTGTTGTAATAGTAGCTAAAAAGACAGCAAAGAAAACACCAGCTTCAGTCACTTTGGTATCACCAAAATATCTATCGCCATGCAACAAACTGCCCAGTTTGGACACCTGTCTCATGTACCTGTACAGATACAGCAGACATAGTTGGAACCTATGTCATTTCAAAAAAAATAATATAAGAAACTGAAGTCCATATAGCAATATTCTTATCTTTCCTTAATATTTCCAGACTGTAACATAAATTGTTCCATTTTACGAGCAATGGATTCGCCTAAAATTGAAATTGTGAGTTTCTAAGTTCTTCTTAAAGATTTGATCAGATTTCTATTACATGTTCCAAAAATAATTAGTCGTCTATTAAAACCAATAGCTATAGTCTTCTCTATCTGGGGCACTTTAGACATAATCTTCAAGATAAATACGTACCAATTGTTTCTGTAGAGTCTTCATAAGACGTATGAAAGTAGAACAGAACATTTAGGGGATTGAGTGCACCCTCAGTAAGTTTGCGAATGACACCAAACTAGGTGGGAGTGTAGATCTGCTTGAGGGTCAGAAGGCTTTACAGAGGAATCTAGACAGGTTGGATCAATGGGCCAAGGCCAATGGGGTGAGGTTTAACAAGGCCAAGTGCCAGGTCCTGCATTTCAGTTACAACAACCTCAGGCAACGCTACAGGCTCGCGGCAGAGTGGCTGGAAAGCTTCCCAGCAGAAAAGGACCTGGGAGTGCTGGTGGACAGCCGGCTGAACATGAGCCAGCAGTGTGCCCAGGTGGCCAAGAAGGCCGACGGCATCCTGGCCTGGATCGGGAACAGCGTGGCCAGCAGGAGTAGGGCAGTGATGGTGCCTCTGGACTGGGCCCTGGTGAGGCCTCACCTCGAGTGCTGTGTCCAGTTCTGGGCCCCTCACCACAAGAAGGACATTGAGGTGCTGGAGCGTGTCCAGAGAAGGGCAACAAAGGGTGAGGCGTCTGGAGACCAAGTCCTACGAGGAGCAGCTGGGGGAACTGGGGGTGTTCAGCCTGGAGAAAAGGAGGCTGAGGGGAGACCTTATCACTCTACAGTTACCTGAAAGGAGGGTGTAGCCAGGTGGGCGTTGGTCTCTTTTCCCAAGTAACAGGCGATAGGACGAGAAGAAGTGGCATCAAGTTGGTGTCAGGGGAGATTTGGATTGGATATTAGGAAAAAAATTATCACTGAAAGGGTTATCAAGCATCAGAATGGGCTGCCCAGGGAAGTGGCTGAGTCACCGTCCCTGGAGGTATTTAAAGACCTGTGGCACTTAGGGACGTGTGATGGACTTGGCAGTGCTGGGTTAATGGTTGGGCTCAATGGTCTTAAAGGTCTTTTCCAACATAAATGATTCCATGCTAAGTTACTAGGAATAGCTTAACATCACAAAAATAAAAAGTTCTTAGTACGCTCTAAGCATATAGAACTTGTGAACTGACTCACTTCTGCTACTGAAAAGGAGAGTTTTGTTTAACCATCCCTATCTGAACTGTTTTTCTTTGTAATGGTCACGGTAATCCCTCATAGAACTTATTATCCTTTTTCATAAATAGATGGACGTGCCTCTTCACACTCATGTGTGCACACACCCTGAGCACACACATGCACGTATATCTAAATATAGGGTGTTTTGTGTATTCATTGGTAATGGTAGTTTCCTTTCCATTATTATGCATAAGGGCTGTCGTTTACTTGCCTTGTGGGTTTGCGTCTTCTCAGGTTGTGTGCTCTTCTCTCTCTCAGCACGCGCTGGATCTCCAGCTGGCGGTGGCCAACATCCTGCAATCCCTCGTGCACACAGAGAGAAACCAGCAAGTCATGTGTGAAGCCGGGCTCCATGCACGACTCCTACAAAGGTGCAGCGCTGCTCTGGCTGATGAGGACCACTCGCTGCATCCCCCGCTCCAAAGGATGTTTGAAAGGCTGGCCTCCCAGGCGCTGCAACCCATGGTGTTGAGGTGAGAACCATAGCGTTGAAGTCCAGTTGAGTTGCTGCCTACGCTGGCGCTGTCTGGCTGTAGATGGCTTGGACTGGTAGAGAGCATAAGTGACCTTGCATTGTCCCCTTCCAAATAAACGTTGTCCCACCTGCCAAATAAACATGGATAAAACAAAGCTGAGGTCTGCCTTTCCAGATGAGTTCAGCTTGCTGTGAGCATCTTGATGTCCTCCTACAGGATGCGGCAGCCTCCTGCCACGTCTTTGGAATTTTCAAAATGGCTTGATTAGTTAAAATAATGTCAACCTTTGAGAGCATGCATTCAAAACTTAAATAGTTTAAACTGGATCAAATGTGTTTCTTATAATTATGCATTAGTTAATTTATTTTCTTGGTTAAACTTGTATTTATTACAAGTAATAAATTAGTGTTAGATTTGGTGTCATTCTAGGCAAATAAATAGACAAAATGATTTGTAAATTTTTTTATTCTCTTTCTTAGGGAATTTTTACGCTTGGGAAATCCTTTGAATTGTGGAGCTTGGGACAAAAAGCTGTTGAAACAGTATCGAGTGCACAAACCCAGCTCGCTGAGCTTTGAGCCGGAAATGAGAAGTAGGTGTTGAAGTGCTAGAAATTTGTGTAAAGAATTGCTACACTGACATCCCCCAGTTACATACTTAAGTAAAATTTGTAGATAAGCATCTGTAAAAATCTGACTTCACCCCAGCTTAGTATGAATGTGAAATCATCAGAACAATTTGATTGGAAAAAGTTTTAAAAGCAGAGGGAATGTAGTACTTGTATTTCATATAAATTCAGAGAGATAATTATTTTTTGTCTTGGGAACAGTAACTAGTAAATAAGATGGTAGTTTGATTTTAAGTCTTAAGTAGATGCTGAGTTTGTAGTTACTTAACAGTAAAATGAATACTGTTTTTTTCAGATACTTTTGTGGGCACATCACATCATTAAATCCATGTAATGGCTTCAGTAAGGTGTCAGATAAAATAACTGAAATTCCTGTAATAATTCTGTTTATTTCAACTTGAGCCTGGCTCATCGTTAACATCACTATTGATGAGAAATTAGAGAAATTAGATAAATTAGATGAGAAATAGAATTAAAAAGAAATAAAGCACAGTTTACCTCATCTAGCAGAATCTCAATCTAATAATAATTCCTCTTATAAAGAGGTCAAAATTGGAGTTGAAACACCCACTCTTAAAGTTCAACAGTCCCTTATTAACCATTCATTGGTTTTTCATCAATAGTTTTAGTCATTGCTTGCTTTTAATATGTTTAATTTCCTAGTATATTAAACTTGAAATTTTTAATACTATGTGGTAAGCATGTGTTGAATTATGAGCATAACTTGAAAATTTTTCAAGAAAAAGGACAGCTTTAAAAAAAAACAAAAGGGAAGGGGGAACACCATGACAACTCAGTTTCTGTTTTAGCCCAGGAATTCACACTGGGAAGGAATTCATGATGGATTAACTAAATATCCCTAGATTATAGGTAGGAATGCATATGTGTATGCAGTGGAAATTTTCATTTTAAGTTTGTGTGGTATCCTGTCATGGAAGTTCATCCATCGGATAGAATACTTCATCGTCTGTCAGCAATTACACATCAGCTCTGATTTGCATACTGGAAAGATATATCTCTATTCCAGCCATTTAATGAATCAGTCTGATAAACTGCACTGACGTCTGTAACCGATGGATTCCTCCAGCCGATCCAAACCTCTCTTCCACACTCTCTTTTTTCCTATTATTGTCTTAGTTGTAGAGGTTGGGAATAGCTGTTCACATAGTATAGGAGAGTCTCAAAGCACATGGTATTTATTTCTTTGTGTCAACTCAGTCGTCCTATGGCCAGTTGTAAAGCATAGTTTAAAATACCTTAGATGAAATGTTTGAATTATTTAAAAGGAACTAGAAAGTACCCTGGATGGTACTGAATTACAAGCATTAAATAATTAATTAAATAAACAAAATAAAATAACTGAATTCCTGTTATGTCAGGTTGAGTACATTTTAAAAGAGGAGAGAAGGTGAGATTCAGCTTATCTCTTGGCCAGTGCTTTCTTTTATTTATCATTTTTAATAGGGTATTATCACAGGGGAAAGTGCGAAATTGTGAGTCTGAAAAGGTTTTAACCTAGGAAAGGGAAGACAAGGCTAGCTTCTGAATACCACAAGTTATGTTAAATTTCCTTAGCGAAGCTTACTGACCTTTTGTGCTTACCGAGAGCTCTGAAGCTTTTAGCTCAGAGATCCTGCATCTGAAAAACAAGAAGCAGAGTTTTAAGTCAGGGAGCAGGAATGTGCCCAAACCAAAACAGCCTCTTTGAAAGGGACATTTCCCAATATCATGTAATGGGATGGCCTCTTGGCTCAATTTTTTATCTTTATCACAGGCTTTCTGTAATACCTTGCACAAGATGCTTGTCTCTCTGCCTCAGTTGAATGTTTTTATAATGACGGCAATACTTCCCAACTCATGATCTTCTAACTGAGAGGCTGGAGTAGCTGATGATGATTGACAGATGATTGACAGTTCAGCTAATGCATGGAAAGCATTGAGAACATTTGAGAACAAGTCCTACGAGGAGAGGCTGAGGGAACCGGGCATGTTTAGTTTGGAGCAGAGGAGGCTGAGGGGAGACCTCCTTGCCCTCTCCAGCTCCCTGAAAGGAGGGTGTA
>JAOXJK010000002.1:22289874-22304672 GCA_025774025.1 Xenus cinereus
GGCGGGGGGCAGCGGGAGCCGCCCGGCAGGGCTTCCCGCCGCGGAGCGGGGCCGGCGGCCGGAGCAGGGAGAAGCAGGTGGCACCAGGCCGCCCCCGCCCGGTTCGCCCCTTATGAGGGACCGGGCTGCGCCGGGGGCGGCCAGGGAGACCGGCCTTCCGTCCCCCGGGCGCTGTTGCCCAGTAAAGACAAACCCGACCTTTTCGTCCGGGCTGGTTCTGTTTTGTTTCTTGGGGTGGTTTTTTTTGTAATTTTTTTTTTTTTTTTTTTTTTTTTTTTTGGTTTTAACCTCTCCCGCCGGTCGGGCCGTGGCGACCCCGGTCCGGGGCCCGGCGGGGTCTCTGGGGTCCGGTCACCGCGGGGTTCCCGCCCGCCTGCGGGGGACAGAAAGCTGGGGAATCGGGGTGAAAAACAGAGCAACCGAAGAGCACAGCTTCTCGTGCGTGGGCTTGGCTGTGTTTCACTAGAAACCGGCACGGTGCTTCCTCCTGCCCTCCAGCGCCCGCACAGCACATGAAGGAGGAATAGCCCGTTTTCTATTTGAATTATACACTTCGTGGTTTGTGGCCAAAGATGAGCCAGTCCTTGGGTTTTGCATGCTCGGGAGACAGGATACACCTGCGCTCTGCACCCAGGCGGGAAGCCACTGTCAAGAAATAGGCCCGAAGTGTGAAACTTCAGGGCGGTGCGCGGCCGCTTCTCCAGCGAGGGGCTGGCAGCGGTTTGTGGCTGTGAACTCACCAAGGTGCGGGCACCAGCCACCGCACCTGCCCTCCGCACTGCCATCGGCCCGGGCGCCTCCTGCCCCGCTGCAGCTGCGCCTGGGTGCTGGTTAGTGAATAGCACCGAACGCTATCACGCCGTGCCTGCCCTTGTGGTTCTGTCATAGTGTTGATTCAGATGAATTTATTGATGGCACCTACTAAATCAAAAAGGACTATTCCAAATGCAGACAAGTGCCTACAAAGCGCACGCTGCAGAAGGAAAACAGGAAAAGTCCCACAGGCTACGGCTGCAGTCGCATTTCCTCCAAGAAATCACTCAAATGTGGTCACGATCTTCGCATGTTCCTCTTTCTACAGGAAGATGGGAAGATTGTTACTGCATTCCATCACAAAACTACTGAACTGATAGATCGACTCATACATTTTCCAGGGTAAATTAAATTTTCTTTCTTTAGACTGATAGTCACTGCAACCCGACGCCTGTGGGGCCAGGCAGGCTATTTTTAACACTCTGCTACGGATACTGACAATATACTTAAACACATAACATCATAATAGTTCGTGTACTACTTTTTTGTAGGGACAAATATGCAGAGGAAATTTTTTTCAGTTGCACTTTTACCATTAAATGATTTGTATAAGCTGCAAATGAAGTATTAAATTTTTCAGGCATTTAGGAACATCAACAGTAAAACCTTAAGTAGTTGTGTCTTTAGTGATTAAAAGAGGCTGAATTTATTAAAAAATCTAAGAATAAGCAGCAATTAATTCTTTAAAAATGTAGCTATTAACAACAAACTAAAACCACTGCCACACGAAAGAGCCATTTCCCCCTTGTTTTCATGTCTAAGAATAATTTCTTTCTTCACAGAGAACCTGCAGCCAGCCTTCAGTAACAGATAGCTGTGTCCCGGTGAAAAGAAGGAGCTGAGTAAGTGACCTTGGTTTGTATTTTTTCATTTAGGGCCAATCACACTGGAATGAAATTCAACTTTCCTGTAGATTTCAGGGTCAGGAAACCCCTGAAAAAATTTTCTAATCTATTGGACCGACTAAAGAGCAGGTACAGCATGGAACAAAGCCCTCATAAACAGTATAATATTATCCGAAGGATGCATACCTTAAGGTGGTTCCAAGCGGCAGCTCAAAGGACTGGATCTCAGCAAGGGCATTTTCGTATATCTGATCTTTGTTTTCTTCTGGGTACAGTTCTGACAGCTTTGACTTGCTTTTCCTGGCCATAGATTAGCACAGAACTAGTTTAACCTTAGGAGAGGACTTTTATTCTGGTTATTATCGTTGACTACGTGACTCCATAGTCAGCAAAACCCGGCGTGAAAAAACTGATCCTGCGCGAACCTCGTGACTGCGAGGACTTTGTGTCCAAGAATGGGGCACAGCTGCTGCTCTCCTGCCTGCGGGTACCCTCTGCCTCCTGCACAGTGCCCGGGCCTGCAATGCCTTTTTTCTGCGCACCTCTGATTTATCTATCTTAGCAGGAAATTTACTGACAAAAATAATATTTGTACATCCTTTTAATAGCTCACCAGTAATAAATTTTGATCCTGAATTTCATTCTACGTTAAAATTGTGTTTTCAAGCTATTTCAGACACTAGAGATCAATGCTCAATTTGTCTGTTAAGTTTTATGAGATTAAAAATCTATTTTTTAAAAAAATACTGTATTTTTCCTTTTTGCTGTATAAAAAGTCTGCACATACAACAAATTAGCTAGATTTATTAGGCAGGTTTATGGACCTGCAGACTGGAAAAGCAGAGAAACTTTTATGTTCTTTTTCCTTTTTAAGCATTAGTAGATGCTATTTACAATAGCAGAGTGCAAAAAATGTTCTGGGATACCTGTGATTTTTATATGAGTGTGCAATTAACAAAAGGGTTACTAATTCGTTACCTGCACAGAATCCTGAAGGAAAGGGCAGGAATAAACTCCTGCAGATGTTGAGAGCGGTGCTACTGGCCAGTCATTGTCAGTGTGATGATGGCAAAGAAAATACTTTGCACAACTGCCACCAATTACTTTAATTTCAGGCAGTTATTTCAAACTCAAGACTGGACTTCTAGATCTTTCAATTTAAACAACTTTTCAGAAGCCTAATTCAATGTTATGTGATGTAGTCAGTCTTCTTGTATTTGGTCATTTTTGATATTTCAAAGGTTTTAATCAAAATTGAACTCCTGTCTCAGTACTGAAAAAATTGATGAGAGTCTTGACACGTGGTGCAGTCGACAGCTAAGTCCAGGAAAGCAGAAATTACAGCAAAATTGAGCAATTGCTCTGTTGGCACCAATATCCCATGTGTTTCCTGCTCTCGTGTCCCAGACAGAGCTGTGAGCCTTTTACACACCTTTTGCCGGGGATGGGAGGCTGTGATTGACCCATCCAGCCACTGGATGTCACACAAAGGCAGGTGAAAGGACAACACAGCGGCTCCTCCTGATCTTAACAGACACCAGGTTAAGTATTAATTTACCAATTATGGGGTGGCACTGTGAAAGTAAACTGCAGAAATTATTACACTGAATAAGATGCATCTTAAACTTACTCACATGACAGAAAAAGGCGCATCTGCTGCCACAGACAAGGCAGGTATATCGGAGACACCCTGGGCATCTGCAGCATCGAGTCGTCGAGGTCATTTAATTTTCTTTCCCAGTTGGGAAAGAACTCAGAATCCATTCTGAGTGATTCATGGAAAAGAGGGAAGGGGGAAAATGTTCACCCTCAAATGGAATTACTGTAGATAATTTTCACATGCAATGCCATCCATAATAAATGACTTCATTGGTCATTGCCCAGATATCTCCTCTGTACATCCCTCCACAAGGACAACAATGGCATTATTCATTTCTCTGGCATCTCCTGCCCTGGTGCTGCCTCCTTTCCCAGGCTCATCCCCAAACCTGAACCTGCTCATTCTCCCCAGAACCCTCACCGGCTGCTCATGTTCCCCTTGTACCCGCTCTTTTCTGGTGGCCAGACCCGTTTCTGCTGGCCTCTCGGATGGAGCTTGGTGGCAACACCCCCATCAGACGGCTCTTGGGACAGCCAGGCAGATGAGGAGCTGCTGGAACTACCGCTGCCATCTTTTGCTGTGTGTGCACATGTGTTTTAAGAGATTTTATTTAATCTGTAACCTCAACAGCCACCTGAGCTTCTTGATGGATACTGCCATCAGAAGATCTAGCAGGAGGAAGAAGGGAACTCTGACTTGTTTCTTGCTCCTTTCTCTACCCCCCAAATTCCTCTGGTCACCCACACACACCTCCCTGTACCTCACTGGCACTGGCACAGCCACATCCAGCTCAGCCCAGCCCATTTGAATTGGCAGCATCACTTTGGAAAAGGCAATCTTTTCTCTATGAAAATGGACTTCTGGTACCTTTCTAGGCCTCTTAATTCATTATACACAAAAAAAAAATTATGATTGGAATTGAATTATTGGAGATAAAACCATTAATTTGTGTTTGAAATAGGAGATTAAAAATAATAATTTAATAAAAGGTATACTGGTTACCTAATTCTTATGCTTTGATCTTTATAATCTACCGCTTTTTTCAGATTAAATACATCTTGGACACATTAATAGATTTTATATTAACCTTTAGAAACTGTAAGACAACCTTTCCCAGATTAGGCCTCCATGTACGATTCACAGCCATTTGCTGCAAATAAATATGCTTTTTAATTGTCCCAAATACACTTCATTATGATAAGCCTTTGCAGGACAAACTATGCTTTAGGTTATTGCATATAAAATTATTATCTCTACTTAAAAATAGCCTTTATTGTCAGGTATTACTACATACCATAAACCAATGGAAATGTGTTAGAAACTGGTTTAGTGCTCAAAGCACTACCGTGACTAAAATCTGATTTTTCTAAAACTGGATTGCTGCTGTCTCGCTCCAGTGCATTACTACTAACGCATCTCTTTAGCAAGCATTTGATAAAATGTACTCTTTTAAGGCTGCAGACTTTCCTGATGGCTCCATACTGCCAGTATATTACATACCAGCAGGAAAATTGTTTTTTCAGAGCATTTAAGTGAATTATGCTTCCTGAATTGTAGCCAAAATCTGTAAATGCATGGCATTTTGTTTTAATTACACTGGATTTAAGTATTAGACAGCGTCTATAAAAATTGAGGAAATAACATTCTATTGCACTTCTACACCTGTTATTTTCATAGTAAATTGATCAAAACAACACACGTCTCTCCCATTAGGGGGGGAGCGCGCATCACTGACTACTTTTGACGTTTCATTGACATCTTACAAGTGCCTAGAAACATGGGGAGCGATGCTCAGCTGGCAGGGATGTTGTCTCTGTAAAAGCAGTAAAGCCTGGAGCGGGGCTGAGGGAGGCACTGGAGTCACCCTCACCCCAGGTGTCTGTGCGGGGCTGGGTGCCACTCAGGAACAAGTACTGTGTCATTTTCTGTGCAACACAGACCATGAGATAATACCCAGCCCCAGTAATTAACAGTTCAGACCAAATACTTCTACTACATTTTAACACTGTGTTTGAATTTCAGATTTGAAGAAGACACTGCTTAATAACATTGGATAATCACTTACAAGTGGCTTATCATTCTCCAGAAAATAAACACTGATGCATAAAAAAATTTCTCCCTGCTTACTAGTGCTTTTAAGAAACAAACCCCGAGCCCAGGACATGCCCCAGGAGCCTGAGGGCTTTCTCCCTCTGTGTTAGAGATGCTGCTCTCCTGGAGCAGGGGGGGCTTTTTTCCTCCCCATATTAAAAATGTGGTTTTAGCTAGCCAGTGTTTTAATTTCTTACGCAGCCCAGGAAAACTTTCCTGAGTAAACCAGCCCCTGTCCTCGTTTGGGGCACGAGCAAGCCAGAAATCAAAATGAGTTTGGGGATCAGGAGGAGCGTACAGTGGATGGACAGCTAAGTGGTGGTGGCCAAGTGACCCCAGCGGGGCAAGTCCGCTGGACCACGCTGACCGACAGACGGCGTGCCTGCCCCGAGCCTGTCCTCACTGCAAACTGAAAAGCTTTACATGAAGAACCCACTCCAAAGTGTGATCATTTTTATCATGGCCTATATTCTTTAAATGCTTTGGGGAAAAAAAAATAAAAATCCCTTGTCTGAATATAAGCTTGGATTACTTTAGCTGACAATTAATTAAACCAAATGTCTCCATAGGCATTTTTAGTCTCTTGGGTTCTGATTTCTCTTTAGTTAGAACTCCACCTAATTGACTTAAGTGAAATAACTCTGCCTTAAAAAAAAAAAAAAAGGAGTATGGTCAGAGAGCTCTTTGCACCAGTTGTGTGCGGGTCAGGCGTGTGCTCCTGCTCCGTTCCCCACTTGTGCTCCACTGAGCTTTGCAAGAGGGGATAATTAACATTAGCTTACCACTGCCTGATGGCCGGGATCTTAATCATCCCACTAGTCAGACCTGGTGAGAGGAAATCTTCAGAATTAATTCCACTGAAGAGCCCATGCCTAACTAGCTAGCAGTGTCCACAACGAGAAAATTTAGAGGAAGTATCTTGACAATATCTCCTGCTCAGATAACCTGGGTTTTATTACTGTGAAAGATCAAAAAAACCCCCACTGCCAGATAGTATTATACTTGCAGAGGAAATCTTTTTTCCAGTAAAAGAATACAGGAATCATTACTTACAGTATCACACCATACTAGCTGCTTTTTAGTAATATTTCCTAGCTATATGCAATTAACATAGCAGGTTAGACCTTGTAAATCAGCACTAATAGCTCTGAGAGGAACTGCGTGTTTTTTGAGAACATTCCAGTCCACAAACACTTTTTCCAGTGAAAACCGAACAATTACAATAAGACTCTGTTTTGGTAAGAAAATAGGAAATGATGCTAAACAAAAGGGAATGTTTATTTAGAGATTCCAAGGCCATTAATTTATATTAAGAAACTGTTTGTGCTCAGAGACTATAATCAAGAGGTGATGTGAATCATTGATCACAAAAGGATTTTATAGATAAGGAGCAATGCAGTGCTGGGTGATTGTATTATACATTAACAACTTCCATGAGCAGCTTTTGCTGATTCATTTGGCAGGAAGTGAGCTGCTGAGAGAGATTTCTAGGGGAGGAACAATCAACAATATTTTCATATAAAATAACCTCCAGTTACTGTATTGTTCTCACAACATTTGATAATGAATGCTTTCCTGTTTAAGAAAAAAAAAAACATAAATCACAAAAACAAAGGCAGATCTAGTTTAGTGTTACACGGCTATAAATACACACGGTCTGGCAAAGTGAGGGAAGGAGCTGATCAATTAAAAAATTGGAAAACTGGTAAGTTCTCCTTGTGAAACCGTTGCACAGCTGGGAACTAACGGTACGGTAGCTGCTATTCTTTTCAGAGGAAAACAAGTCTGTGCCTTTACCTGCCTTCTTGGTGGGACGCTCGCGGGCCATGGCAGGCTGGGGTTGCCCTGGTTTCCATCCAGGAGACCAGGAGCTCCGTAACACCAAAGCTGGGGGCTCGCACCAGGCTGGGAGGCTGCTTCGAACGGCCGGGGGGCTCAGCACCTCAGACACTAGAACTGCATCCTCACAGACAGACCCAGCGCCCCCGGGACACGGCTGTCACCAAGCCAGCCCCAGGCCCAGCAGCCCGCTCCGAGGACACACACCACGGCGTGGTGGCATCTCGGCCCCAAGAGCCAGACAGCTCCAGCAGGAGCAGTGAGCCCAGCCAGCGGGGCTCCCCAGGCGAGGAGGGGTTGGGGGGGTTGCATTGTAGAGATATATATATGGCATTATAGGTAGCCAACACGGGGAACATGGTGAGCCGGTAAGCTCTGGGCCATCCAGCCCACAGTGCCAGCAGGGGTCATTCGGCTTTCTTAAACTCTCTCACCGCTACCACTGGCACAAGTAAACAAAAAAATACAAACACCTATAATTAATCTTAGTTATAACCTGATCTGTGATGGGACTGCCCAAACACAACACCTTTGGCAGCAGGTGGTGGAGCAAAGGGGAGAGGAGAGAGAGCAGGAGCCAGGGAGCCCAGGGGAGGAGGAGATACCTGCTTGTACGAACATCTTGTAGGCACCTGTAGGTTCTGCTCCAACTGGACACCAGTTAGATGGTACTCACGATCAATTGTGGAGCTCTGTAACACAGACTTTCCTGTTTTAAGAATTTCAGGAGTAGGTTTAGGAAGCAATCTTTATTAGAAAGACTAATAAAGGTTTCAAACAAATTAAGAAGGAAAAAAAATAGAAACCCCTTAAGTTAGCAGTTGTAGGGTATCACTCAACACAGCACCTTGCAGTGCTTTGGTTCAGAATCTTTTCTTCATTACAAAGCACATAGCTCTTCTCTGACTCAGGAAATATTAATTAGGAAACTACAGAAATATAATATTGCAAAGGAAAAGTACCATGAAATGAAGCATTCCACTAATTTTACCAGAAAGAGTAACCATTATCAAAATCCGGTCAAACTTATAAAAAAAATATCCTAAAGAAAGCATTTTGAGGGTTTCTTTTTAAGAGCTAGGTCAGCAAAATTAACTAACATAGCCAGAGCCTGAAATCAAGATCCAGCTTGTGCAATTAACGTAAATTCAGACTTCAGAAAATGGTTTAAAACATCAGACATTGATGCTGAATAAATACCCACCCCCTCACCTCTGCCGCTGAGCTCATGGTGAGAACGCAGACGTCCCATCCCTCTGTAACAGCCCATTATTGGATTCAGGCTGTTCTGATAACGTGGCTCATCCCAATGACAACTCAACAACAGGTAACCACAGTCTGCCCAAACAGCGCTGCACGAAAGACAAGCTTAAATAATTAATCATGGCAAAACACAGATAGTGGGAGCCTCAGAAACTCCTGACTTCAGCTTCAATTCTTAATAACATAAAATGTTTGAATCCATTCACATGTGAATACTGTAACTTACCAAGACAGTGAGGATACCTTGAATAAATAAATAAAATTTACAAGATTGCAGAACAACAAATTGCATTCAACACGTAAACAGATTTTGGTAATTGAAAATCTAATATTTAAAGTCCAAATGACCATTTAAATTGTATTTTGCCTTTGCGTACAGCAGTCTACCTCAGATAGAGGGAGACATCAAAAAGATTTCAGGAAATACTAGCTATTCAGCAATAATCAATAATGAATGCAGAGATTTAACACAACTCCTCTCCAGTTACCCAGGAAAGACGATAGAGGTACCTGGGCCACGTAAAGAATGAAACTAAAGCATTTGTTGTGTCAGACCTCACCTCAGGCAGCAAGAGGAATGTATTGAAAGGGTTAGAATGGATTAATTCCTCTGTTCATTAGCCAGAGGTAAATTTGTAAGACAAACCAATAAAAGAGACATGCAAGAGGCAATCATGGAAAAACAGGTAATCCTGAGCCTTCGCCGGTGCTGGAGGGTTCAGATTTGCACTGCACACAGCGGTTCTGAAGTTAGAATGCAAAGTTATCTGACTCAGAGGAACTGATAATGATAACTTAAGGATATTTTTATTTTCTCTCCCCTTACTTTATTACTGGTAGAAGAAAAGACCTGCAGTCAGATAGTCCTATTACCGTTTAGAAAATTGTCAAGCTGAAATAAAGGGTGAATTAATATATTTATATACTAATATATTTTTATATATTTATATTTTATAATCTTAGGTAGTTCTCAAATATTTTTTTCCTCTCTATTATCAGGCATTAGAGAAATTAGAGGAATTAGAGAAATTCTCCCCCATCTCTCAGACTAATATAAGCTTGACATTTATGGTTCCCTTTTCCTCTGAAAGGCCACGGATCACTTTCAGAGGTGATGAGCCCAGCAGTTTGAACTCTGTCACCTGAAATGTTGTGCCTAATATTGTCACCCCTCTCTCCTTCAAAGCTTTAGAGGAAAAATCACTCACAAGAGACACAAAGTAGTTAAGGCTTCACCTTTTTTTTTTTTTTTTTGCCTTTTTTTTTTCCTTAATGCTTTGACTACAAATTTGCTTTCAAAAGGCTCTCAGGTGTTTTCCTTGCCCAAGACAAGCTAAAGCAGCAACGGAGCCCACCACAGCCCACTGCCCAGGCACAATGGGAAGGAAAACCAGCCTTCACTCCTAATTTCCCTGAGTGTTTAAATCAGACACTTAATGATTTTTATTTTCTTTTTAAAAGTAAGGTTTGAGTTTGAATAGTACTTTAAGCATTAAACTGTCTCCTTAATGTTTGGAGGGGATTAAGTTCAGAGTTCATTGTGTTGTCTGTCATTTTAAAAAGATTAGATAGTTTAGTTCGGCTCTTACTGGCAAGGTAAAAGTCTCTGTATTTATTGACTGTCTGGAGTCATTATCAAAGCTCCTAAAGCCAATCGACACCTTGTAAACAAAAGTCCCATTATTTTCGTGATCCTGATAAGATTTACATGGTATCTACATTTTTGTTATGATTGATTGATCTGTTAGAGATATTCATAGTGTAACAGGTTATGTGATAAATGATTACAAATTCAATTAGCAAATTAAGCTTTACATTGGTTTAGGAAAACGTGAATGAATGGAACCCATCCTGGTCTGTGTCAGACATAACTTGTAGTTTTGATTTTGCATCAGGATAATTCTGAAAAAGGTTTCAAATATTCTTCCAGGAAAAAAAGGTCCTTTCAACGGGAGGAAATGATATTTTAAACTTGGGAATTTTTCTAGTGACTTAGCAAACTAAGAAACAACATCATGTCAAGGAGTTTGACATACTAAACCAGCACATTATGGTCCTGTAGTAGGAACGGTGTATAACACTAGACTGCTGCTATGTAGTTCTTCATTTGTATGAACTATTTATTTCTCAAATAACTGGATAAAAATCAAGTTGAATTAGAGGCCCAGACTCCAGAGTAATTCTCAATAAATGACTGAAGGGTTTTAGTTGGTTTTAAGAAGTGACAAAGCTGAAGAGAGGGCTGTGAACTGAACAATCCCATAGCAAGTGTCACCCCACAGGCAGCCCTGCTGAGGGTGCCCCTGGACCCACCTTCGTACGTCAGATGCTGTAAATACAGCAACGCACTGCGAAGTGTCTGTGAAACAGAACAATGCTGACAGATTAAGCGAATTCAATTTAATTGGAGAATTTTGACATAACTTCTATAACTATACCGTCACAGCAACATTCTTTTCACCACGATCATGAAAGGAGGTAATTTAAGGTACTCCAGGTGAGGTAAGACCTTTTCTTGGAGCTGAGGATGTAGTTGGTTAAAAAATCCAACAGACTGTTCCTGAATACCCAAATTATGCTGAGCACATCACGTAGGGCTCTGACAAACTGGTTTAAGGAAAACCCCTTCCTATTGAACTTCAGCTCACATTGTACAAGTAGTCAGATTTTGTGGTGATCCTTCTGCTGAGCTTTTGTTTGCTGACAGTTGATAAATACTTGCTACTGGAGATGTTAATCAAATGGTGTTAATAAATCAAATCAGTTTGTTAAAACCTCGTATGTTGACAGTGCCAAGGTGTCCTGTAATCTATGACAAAAGAATCAATAGGAACCCATGAAAACATTACCACTGTGGGACAGTATTGATTTTTGTCTTAGAAATACTTACTTAACTCCTGTTCCAAATCATTAAAATCAATGGAAAGTCTCCCATTGCCTTCACTGGGGTTTGGGCAGGTTTTTAGACCGACAATTCTGGGTTCATGTGCTGTTGTTTAAGTTTGCAGGTGTAGAACAGAGTGGGGTCCCGATCCTTAACGGCAAGTTCCAGGCATGTCTGTGATGCAAATAAGAAGAGGTACCCCCCGGGACGGTTCCATTGTGTAGTTTCTTAGAATATACAGATTTAAAACATCTGCATGATAGGCAAAAATTTAATCTCCCTCCATTATTACTACTTCAGTTTGCGTGCCTTGGTTTTTCAAACTTAAATCATCCCTTTTTCAGTCATATTTAAAAACAATACTTTATGTAATGCCCTTTCCCATTAGAATAATTTCTCAAAGAATTTATAGCCTTCAAGGTAAAGGTCTGTGTAATGGGATTATAACCATAACAACTACACAATAGCATCATTAAGGCTACTTCAGTTGCATTTACTTTCCCAGTGCTTGAATTTATTGCTACACTGTAAAGTCTCTATTCAGAAAAAAAATACATTTAGCTCAATTTATAGAGCTGACTTTGCTTGAGAGAGATTAGGACTAAAATGATTTGAGATAGAATCAAAGAATTCCATCTTTTTAATTAGTCTGTTAAAGGAAAGAGCACCTAATACAAATATTTAACCCTGTTGTTGAACACTACTGCTGAAGCCATGAAGAGGAAATTTATAGGCAGCTCTGAAGTCACTTGACAATTATTTTCTTGGGTTATGACTTCTCAAATTGCTGTTTATTGCCAATAGAACTACATTTTGACATAAATAGGATCAAGGATTAGTGCACTGTCCTGGTAAAGATGTTTAATCTTCACTTTAAATGAGATATGGTAATTGAACCCCTTTCTTTTTGTGTAAGAAGTGCCTTTAAAAAGGGTTAGCTTTTTTTTTTAAACACACTAATGAATCACTAGCTAAAAAACATTTTTGGTCAGATGCCAGGCTTGCCTTGTTACCTGCTGTTCTCAGCAAATATGAAGCATGAGGTGAAGAGGGGGAAGAGGAAGGGAAATTACTACTTACGATGTTCTAATAAGAAAGAAGACATTAACCAATACCGCTTAAAGCACTTCAGCATCAATGTCATTAAAAATGAGAAAGGAAAAAAAAAATCCCTTGGCTACTAATTAGCTAGTTCAAATCCAGCCAGTTTTGTGTTAAAATAGTAATTTGAACACTTTGTGGAGTTTTTGATGAGTTTGATAAACTTTTTTGTGAGTGGACTGAAGCACAGCAAGCATTAGTAGAGAGCTGGAGACAGGATTACCTCTCAGCTTTAGGATGAGCTCTTTAAAGCAGAGTTAAAGAATTCTTGTGGTTCACAATGGGATTTGCTTTGTCAGAACCCAAATAATTCCAAAACTTCCAGAAAAATAAGAGACCCAGGTTCCCTGCCTGTTACTTCATCATTCCTACCGGTTGGAAGATCCCAAGCATTTTAAGATCACTTTCAGCAGCTGAGTACAACACACAGCTGCTTACTGCTGGTGTCTTCTCATGTCCCACATCACAGGCAGCCAACAGGAGACTTCACTGAGCCCCTCAACGCTCCTTCCTCAGCTACAGGGGTCATCACAGCAGCGCTTGTGGGATGCACGTACCACACCTGGGCAGCCCCAGCACAAAGGTTCCGTCAAGGTAGGAATCCATCCGGGGCAGAGACACACACGGTCCTGGGTTCAGGTAGTGAATTATGGAACCCTCTTTTTGCATCCTTGGCTTCCCTCACTGTCAGTTGACTTATATTTCTGTAAGACATCAGAGGCTGCACTTACTCTAGGAAACTATTGGGCATTGGGACCTTTTCTGTGGCCATGTGGTCCAATGGCACAGGACTGCTCCCATCCACACTTCTAGACAATCTCCTGCAGTGCAACAGGATGTCCTCCTCCTTTCTGACTGCTGGGAACCAAGTGGCAGCTCCTGCCATGCCCTGGGACAGGCAATGGGGAAAGCTGGCCATCACAGGTGACAACTGCCAAGAAAATGGACGCTACAGGCCTGTGCCTGGTCCCTGTGTTCACTCACATGGGTGAAGCTGCACAGATGACCATGGGCTCTGTGATCCACGCTGAGACCAACAGCACCCGGGATAGCAGTGTGACCACTGTCCCCCACAAGTACAAATTTTCAAAGGGTCAGAAAGTCACAAACCCCCTGACAGGCACCATTTCCAAAGGGTGGAGCAGGAAGGATTCGCTGAGCATGCACCTTCACAACCCCCAGCCCTAAATATCCCACCAGGTCAAGAACTTCCCCGGGACCCCAGCACAAACTAACCATGCTCTCCTCCTTCAAAAACATTCCAGAGTTCGGTTACACAACAAAAGAAAAAATTTGCCCAACAATATTTAAGATTGCAAATGAGTGGCAAAGCAGAAAACCGAATCCAGATTTCCCAAATCCCAGCCCAGTACTACAGCACAAGACGACCCATGCTCTGCAAAAACGGGTGCCTCTGGTTTATTTCTGGTACTTCCAGGTTCTGATGGGGCTGGAAGTATTCCAGCAAAAGAAGGAAGTGGAGAAGAGTGTGAAAAATGAAACAAATACAAGTGTAACCAAACTTTTTTTTGCAGCCTCAAAAATGGTTTAAGTTGAGAACAAATCTTAGGAACATTTTTTTTCCAAAGCAAATCAATCTCTAAATAAAAGTCTATGACTTCTGATATGAATTTCCTTTTTAAAGCAGGTTAATAACTGTACCTAAAAATATGGAAGGAAATAAAACAATTTAGAAATTTGAGGTTCAATCTTAACTTACTGCTGAGCAAAGCCTTATGGAGAATTGTTGCCCAAAAGGCTGAATCTGCTGCCCAGGATACAAGTTTCCTGACCTCTCCCCAAACTGGATCAAGGAATGAGAATGGCAGAAAATAAATTCGTTTTCTTGATAGAATTAGTTTTCTTCCGCTTTGACTCTTTCTTAACTGGCAGACTTCTAGGTCAGACAACCACGGCTCCTGGTGCAAGAAAAGGGGCAGGAAACTCTGGCACAAAGAGAGAAGTGGGACCGTGCTTTTAGCAACAGATAGCTGCCACAGCAAGGCTAATCTAGTACCAAACCACATTAAATGAGGAAAATTTAGTCGCAGATTAAGGTAGCCATCTATTTTGGACAGAGTTAAAAAAGCATCTCTCTTTTGCTCTTACTTGCTTTTCCCAGACTGGTACCACCATGTTCCAATGTTCTGGTCTTCCGGGCAGCAAAAATTTATATGGGATAGAGAAACCCATGTCTGTTCGAGTCATTGGTGCTAAACAGACACAAAACGAGGTTGTGGATCCACTGTCAGACTCTCTTGTAGGATAAGTTCAGACCCGATCAGGCATGAATATACATCTTAGTTAATCAGCTATGTTTAAACACACCCCACCCCCCCCCCAAAAAATCAAACAACCACCC
>JAOXJK010000002.1:22304772-22321810 GCA_025774025.1 Xenus cinereus
TCAAGTTTGTGCCCATTTCTTCTTGTCCTGTCACTGGGCACCACTGAAAAAAGACCAGCCCCATCCTCTTGACACCCTCCCTTTAAGTATTTGTAGGCGTTGATCAGATCCCCTCTCAGTCTTCTCTTCTCTAGACTAAAGGCCCCAGGTCCCTCAGCCTTTCCTCATAAGGGAGATGTTCTAGTCCCATCATCATCTTTGCAGCCCTTTGCTGTACCCTCTCCAGCAGATCCCTGTCCTTCTTGATCTGGGGAGAACTGGACACAGATTTTAATACAGTCTTCAATCAACTCCAAGGAAGAGGCATTCTAGGCCTCCAAAAGATGAGATGCTCCAGGTTCTTCATGTTCAACGGGTGGCAGAAGTGGAATCATTACACAAACAACCTTCAGATCCTAAAAGTCTTCGTGCTTTAGATAATGCTGAGTGTGAAGAAAAAAATGCCAATGAAAATAAACAAAGTACAGAGGAAAATATTTCCAAAGCTTTACCCATCAAACTCCAAACACCCAAATCTTCACACAGAATACATCAGTCTATTAAAAAGCAAAATGAAATGTCTCCCTTTAGTAAACTCTATGAAAAACACCATGTTACATGCTTTTCTGAGCAGGGACACATGGGCCCTGAATCAGGACTAAAGAAGAAAAAAAAAAAAAAACAAAAAAACACAACAAACCACCCCTCCACACACCCCCAAAAAAGAAAAACCAAAAGATCGCAACAAAACAGAAGGAAATATATTTAAAAGCACCACCTTAATTGGAAAAGTGAACCCAGTAACTCAGCTGATTAGGCCTTCCATGCCCACTAGAGTCCACAAGCCATAGACTGTCAGGAGAGGTTGACCCTCTAGAGAAAAGTATTGTATTAATCAATGCAGACAAAACCAACATCTCTAATTATAAACGTCAAGAAGAAATCAACATTATCAAGACAGTGACCGCCAACACTTCCTTGTCATTCCTCTCCTCCCCCGCAAAAAGGGCAGTTGAGCACCAGAGTGCAGTTTTAGGGTGATGTGAGGTTCCGCAAAGCAGAACTACAAAAAACTTCCAGTTTTCACCGTGCAAACGTGTGCATGCAAAAAGCTATGCAGCTGGTTAGTACCTGTAAACCTGATTCACAGCACTGGTCATCCATATTGACTAACAAAAGCAGTGAAAAAGGAAGTATTCTTCAAGGGGCAACAGCATGTATTTGCTTCATGCGAAGTATTGTTATTTTCAAAGCAAAACTATTTTGGAGCAGCAGGACAGTTTTTGAGGTGGGATCCTGACTTTCACTTTTGCTATATCATCAAACCGAAAGAGAAGGGGAGGAAAGTTCAGCTTCTATAAAAAAAAAAAAAAAAAAAAAGTCCTTGGTTTTAAGCGCTTTCCCATTTTCCGGCCAGCAGTGAGGGCTTGTTCCCCACAAAAGGCTGACAATGCTCAAAATTACAGCACAGAGCAGCATGCCCTGCACCTTTTAAATTGGTCCCCAGCTCCGCTGAGTGGCTACGAGGGCCCAACCACCCCTTCTCTGGAAAAAGTGGTGGGAGGCAGCAGCTGAAGGCAGGAAGACAAAATTAAGTGCCTCTCAGGGTTTCCTTGGCATAGCAAGGCAGAGTGGAAAACAGCAGAGTTAGAAAATTGGATTATTTCCCAGCTCTCCCTCACGGATTGACAGAAAAGGGTCTGCCAGAAGCTGGAGTCCTCCCTGCGGGTTTGGGGTCCAGGGCCCCTGCCTCCAGGCAGGACGGCTCTGCTCAGGTCTGACTGGCTCCCCCAGCTTGATGGGATTTGGAGTAATCTCTTAATCATGTTCATCAACCAATACAGCAGTTAAAATGATGAGGAAAAAAAAACCCTCAACCAGTTTCTGTTTTATTAATAACTTTTTTTTTCCACAAGTAAGAAAAGGGACATCAGGAAAGAATAGATTTGTGTCTTTTACTGCTGAGTAATTAAAACTTTTTTGCCCCCTTTTATAGTAGTAGCAGATTTTAGCAAATAGCACGTTACATCATGGATCTGAGGGTGGATACCAGCTTCACTTCATATTCTCGGTTTTGCATCTATCACGTGGTTAAAACACGCACCAGAAGCATGTGGGAAGGCGCAGAAACAGACCCCACGCTGCAGCTTCCCGGGCTGGCCAGCGGGTACCGGGCTCTGCCGCGGCCGGGCACGTTTCGCTGCCCAAAACCAAGCCCTGCTGGGTCAGAGGAGCAGTGGAGCCAAGCGGGACGCTGCTCAGGGCATGGGGAGGGTGATCGGAAAAGCCAGAGCCAGCGTGGAGGAGCCGTGGCTCGGGGCAGGAGTTCTGCTGCCCGGTTTGAATGGGCTTCCTGTGGCTGCCCAGAGGGGCTCACATCTGGCAGCACCCAGAGGGGCTCACATCTGGCAGCGCCGTCCCCGGTACCGGCGAGGGAACTCCCGTCTGGGGGGAGAGAAGACACAGACATACCCAGAGAGGTGGGAGAGCAGGTTCACAAGCTGTAGCCAACCTCCTAGTAACTTGTTCTTATTTATTACAGTCTCATTAAGCTTATTTGATACATAGTCCTCTAGATCACCATCTACCGCTTCAGATTTGCTTGAAAATAGCCAGCCAAAACCACATGGATTCACAATTTTAGAGTGTTTTTATAATTCAAGCAGGCACTACAGCAGCGTGCACCGAGTCCCAGCTGGGTTTGTTTTTTTGTTTTTTTCATTGTATAAGTAATATTTTGGTTTTCATCGTAGTTTACATAGTAAAAACAGGCAAACCGTGTCACTTTTTTAAAAAAAGCAATAAATTCAAAAACAAGAAGTGAAACAGTGCAGATACCTGCAACTACAGCAATTCTGCTGCCTTTGCTGCACGACCAACAGAAATAGTTCTGTCCTGTTTAGATAGACTTTGTTTTGCTACATGACTGCATATGCAGCAAAGTGATATCAAGTCCTGAGGGTCCACTCCTTTGATGAGTTAAGCACACAAAGGCCCACATTTTGATGCAATCTGATATCATATATTTAAGTCCTAGACAAACTGCAACTGTGAGGAAGTGATAAACAGAACTTCCTGCACAAAGCTGCCTGAGATAACACTTTCCATGGACTGGAAAAAAAGAGACATGATTGCTACAGAACTAAAAGGGAACTGTTCTGCTCTTAATAAATAACCCTTTCTTTTTCACGTGGCTATTGCAAAAGCCGAAACACAAGTGACTCAGATTCAGCGCACTGCGGGGCGGTTCCACTCACACATTTCTGAAACGATTCTTTGAGGAACTACTCTCAATTCCTAGCTCTGCAGATCCCTGTTCTCCCGAAGGCTCCCGTGCTGCAGCCGGAGCCCCGCAACTCAGAAACCTCCCAGCTGATATTTTTAACTTCCATTTTAAAGAAAAGTCAAGAAAGCTAAACTAAAAAGTTTGGTCAAATGGAGGAATAAGGATTGGTTGTTTAAAGAATAAGGCTAGATTGTCTCCAACAAGGGAAAAATCCTATTGGAAACACAATTAATTCTTTCTGATGGAATTT
Organism: Xenus cinereus; assembly: GCA_025774025.1. Classification (NCBI taxonomy): domain Eukaryota; kingdom Metazoa; phylum Chordata; class Aves; order Charadriiformes; family Scolopacidae; genus Xenus; species Xenus cinereus. Next base: position 22,308,288 of record JAOXJK010000002.1, read on the forward strand.
CCTCCATATTTTGCGTCAATGTCACCTCAAACTCCAAGAAATTTGACACATACATAATTATTTTGAGTTCAGTTTGTTTCACTTTGTGAAACAGCCAAGTTTTGCTCACACTGGAAGTCATGGGGGAAATGAGCTTCAAACGTGAGTACTTAACATGCACCAAAAGGGTTTTTTTGTATTAGAATTTAGAAAATGTTTGAAATATGGAGGTGTTTCTTCATATACAAACTGACTGGAACACAAAATAAAAATGCATGGAAGTTAAAGGTCCAAAGCACATGCAATTTCTAATGCAAAATATCAAGAATTCATAGTAAAACAATCACTAGTTGTTAAGGGTGAGGGGGAAGTAATACTCACAAAGTAGACTTACTCATTGTCAGAAGCACGGTCAAATCACTGAAGCCTGGAAGAGACTCCACAGGTATTTCTACAACAGCTCACCCGCTACGCAGACACCTTCTCTAACCTCACACCTTGGTGTCCTAGGACCAACCCCAAAGTCACGGTCTCCTTCTGAGATGCCAGAAGGGCTCCAGACTCAGGACATTACAACCTGTTCTGATAGAAAGGGTCTTTGCAAACTTTTGCCTGTTCTGTGCATTTCCTTTTATACTTTCTGGTTTTTTGGGGTGGGTTTAGTTTTGTTTCTTTGTTTGAAAAGCTCAGACTGTGTAACAAGTCAGGAGAGAAGCAACTGCAGTATATTAAAAAGTAATCAAATGCTACGCATCATTGAAGAGCTTTAAAAGTTATGCTTCTGTTGCATATTTATGAAGTAATCGGGGAAACAACAACTGATTAAATTAATGTGACAGCTCTGTGGTCACATTCCCAGAGATTTGCCCCGTACAGTGTTCCTTGAGACATAAAGAGCCCAAGTATCAGCATTTCTTCTGGTCCTTTTTGGACCCTGCACATTGCTGGTTGGACCTGAAGGTGACCACAAGCCAAGCAGCCAGCTGTGATCGGAGCAGCATTGCAGATGCTGTGCTGAGCCCAGCAAACCAAGCCAGAGCTACACAGCACTCCCAGTGTCTGAAATACCAAGTTATTAAAAAAAAAAAAACCACAACCCCCACCCCCACCCCCCAAACCCCTACCACATCACCAGAAAGAGAGAGAGAAAAGCTGAAACCTTTTCAGCAGCCTTTTTAATTGGATCATTTCTGAGGGCTGGGTTAGCCCAGGGCCGCTCCGCCGGGGAGCAGCCACAGCAGCGACCTCTGCACCGGGCAGGAAGGAGGAGAATCAGATTCAATTCTGAAGAAGTTGTAAGTGGAAACACAGCCCAGTTGTTGCTGGTGACTGTGCAGTCAGGGTAACAGGGGACAGAACGCACCAGGCCTGAAGCTGTGGTCTTTCACACACCCAAAAGACCCACCACAGCAGGAGCATTTTCTGACAGTGCCTTAGCCATACGCTCGGGCAAAGGACCCAACGCTATGGATGACTTCAGGCTTTTTATGGTTTAGGAGACAGTAACTGCCATGGTGGCAGCAACAGGTAAAAAGTATTTAAACAAGTGATAAAAATACACAAATGCTTGTCAATTTTGGCCTATTTCCATTGTTTCTACAGTATATTGAAAATATGGAGACGCCCATTTGTAATCCAATTCAAAACTGATTGCTTTCCCTTTCATCTTAAACATTTGCTAATTTTATTCTGAGCTCTTGTACATCCCCTCCCCTAGAGGGATTCCTCTTGCAGACAAATTAATGTAATCAGTTAGAGAGCGATTTGTATTTTTCAGGTGTGAGGTGTTATCGAGTAACGATTAATGACATTACTTTTCTTCATGAACTCATGGGCTGCTTGTTCACTTGGGAATTGTGGTAGAAATTATTGAACAAACATTTTTATCATCATTAAAACAAGTTTCATTTTCATTATCCTAACTTATCGTGAAAGCAATATTTAGTATAACACTTGAGTGACTAGTTTATTGTGACTTAGATAGCCCAGTGATAGGCACCTTAGAAAAAACAAAAATAGGTAGCAGATCAAACTGTAAGTAGCAAACACTCTCAGTCTCCTCCTCTTTTAGTATGAACACAATTGAAACCCTTCACCGTGGTGGTAGTCTTGTAATGGGTTTGAGCTCTTTATCTTGGCCATGAATTAATTATTGATTTTTCAATTGCAAACCCAAGTCTGCCAGGCAGACGCTTGTGACTGCAGAAAGACCGCTCATCTGATGTGAACCAGTGGACAGAGAAGCCTTGTGCGTCAGCAACCGATTCTTAAAACAAATAAAATGTCACTTAAATAGTGGAAAAACAACAATCAAAAAACCCCATCCGATTTCTAGTGTTGCAAATGGGACACTGTGCCAACTTTGCTCAGCATAACAAGTCTCAAGAAGCTCTCCTGGGAATGTTTATATTGTGTTTCTATCCAGGCCTTATATTCGCTTTGAATTGTGACAACAGTTTGACCGTTTTCATGTTAAAAGCTTCCTGCCTTTGTCATGAAAGGAGCTTTTCATCAATATCTATAGACAACAGCCAAAACAGGAATTCAGGAACATTGATGCAAACTTTACAAGCCCCGACCTGGAAGTGCTTGCGCCCCAGTGCCATCCCCATGTCCCCCCTCAGTCCTTGTCTCCAGCAAGTGCCAGTTCCCCAAACCCTACCGAGACCAAAGCAGAGGGCAGTCGGACCAAACCGCGCTATCGAAGCCAGCTATGCTGTCATTCACAAGATACATTTGTGCATTTTAAAATTTTTCTAAAAGTTTTTTTAGTTTTCTATTCTAATACAATAGAAAAAGCCTTTGACAAGCATGCTCGGGTCCTACTACAGTGGAAAAGTAACCAGAACAAAACATTTTAAAGAGGTTTTTATGTACATAAACACACATGTGTTCATGTGTGTATATATATGGGAAAAACTCATACATCAGTATGTATATGATTGTTTCATATTCATGATTTGACAGTTTGGGTTTTGATTTTTTATATTTAACACTGCAGAGCAGGTTACTATTTTCACCACTCCCAAGTCAAATAAACTATTCACATCCCAGTGTCTTGGAATATATTGCCTTCGACGTACGGGAAATTTTACTTGAAAGATAAGACAAGATACACACAAGACTGAAGTAATAACAACTGATTGGGCAGAAGTCACCATGTCTTTCCCTGGAAGAATTAGTTACCTCAAAACTTCAGTGCAATGAAGAGAAATCGGAAAGTATGATTAGCCTTTTAGATTGTTTTAGTTGAGTAACGAATAGGCTCAACTTCCTTTTTTCAGAGTGTACTCAAATAGTGATTATGCAAAGTGTACAATTCTAAACTGCTAATTAAACAGCAACCCCAAATCTTTACAGCTGAATAAGCTACTTTAAAAAAAAAAAGAGCCAGGAAAAAGCCCCAATACTTTGTGTACATCTCTTAAAAAAAAAAAAAAATCAGCTACACTACAGATTCATCTCCTCACGCATTTTTACCTCTGCAAAAGACAACCATCTACAGGATTCAATATATTTTTCTGTCAGAGCACTTTCTATCTGAAGCTCCCAGGGGAGACACCCTGTTTCCTAATCAAGAAAGGAAACCATCAAGAAAGGAAACCATCAAGCAAGTAAGAGAATAATGCGAAAAACTGCACTGCAACCTGGGTCTGCAGTACCTTCATTCAGGACTAACACCTAACCTAATTACACCATTCCAAAGAAACGAGAGCACCTTACACTTTCCCAAAGGTCACTTCAAGATGTTGGGTGTACTTTCTTCCCATCAGATATGTACAGAAAAAGGAATAAAATACAATTATTTCTATAATGAGACGCACATACTTTGGGAGATATGTCAGGATCTCCAGAAAACTACAAAGACAATTTTGGAACTTTTTCCTTGAAGTGAGCTAGACATCTGGGACCGTGTAACTCCAGTGGCTGCAGAGAACTGCTCCGCGCAGTGGAGCTCTCCACAACCCATGTGTTCGTCTGCGCTGCCTAAGCAGCAACTTTGATAACTTCACTACAGGCTTTCTCCAGTAAAGCCAAACGTAGCGGCAGTTTGTTTTCAATGCCTACTTGAAAAGTCCTGGGATTCTCTGGACATTGATCTGTCAAGTGTAATTTCTTTAAGCTTCAGTGAAAATCTACAAACCGCTGCTATGAGAGTCATCTTCTAGTACTTCTTGCATCTTTTTTGAAGCCTGAAGAGAGCCTGAAGTAAATCAATTCTTGTTCAAGCACCACTTCAGTCCCATCATGGAATATTGGCCCCTCAGCAGCGAAGCTGCATGCTTTTGGCTGTTCCATCCACACACTAATGGACACAACTATGAAAAAATAGCCATCGCCACCCAGGAACCGTTCTAGCAGGAGCAGCGACTGCAGTGTTTTTTTTAATCAGACACAGAACGGTTTCTTTCTCTTGTGCTCCACAAAAGCTGAACAGGCATCACACAAACAGGCACCCAAAGGGTACGTGACTCATTTGGAGAAAAAAAAAAAACCCTCTTACTTTACTAGGGAATGTTTGTTAACATCTTATTTGGATTAGGACACTTACTAATTAAATCCATCACATCCATTTCATTTTCAGAAACCTTTTAGCATTTGTTTAAGTTTTTTCTCCACATTTAAATATGTTTAATGGTGCATTACTTCATGATGTGGATTGCCCAGTGCTGTTGGGATATATACTGTTAAACAACAACAACAAAAAAAAAATCTGAAAGCAAAAGATGCTTCAGTAATAAAAAAGACAATTTAGTGCTTTTCTCATCTTTTATGACAGAAACTACACGTTGCCTAATGGGCACTGTTACTAGATTTTACTTTAGCAGCCAGGAATGCTCATTTGAGCTCTTGGCTTATATTACCCTGTTATCTGGGAGTGGGGTCCTCAACAGCAGAGAAAACTATGTGAGACATTCTTGGTACTCTGTTTAACTTACTTCACTGCGTCTCTGAGGTGTTAAGTGAAGTCTGTCACTATCCCAGAAAAGTTCCTTAGTTCCATCGGCTTTCACAACTTATATATCCCATTTATCTTCCAGTTCACTGGGGATTACAGACGACCTCAGTGGAGTCGTAGCTTTTCATGAGCCCAGGGCTGCGATACTGAGCTCGCTCCTGCCCCAGCTCAGGCGGGGGCACAAAGACGACTGTGTTGGAGCAGAAGCAAGATATTCGCTCTGTTACCTCTGGCCAGATAGCCAGGAAACAGCCGGCTATCCCAATTCTGTAACTCATTGTTTCCTGAACATGGCAGGTCACTGAATCCCAGCTAACCCCTAGCATCAATTTTTTATCTGTGCTAAAGGAGAAAACACATGGTTAACTGGAGCATTGTGAGGATACATCCTGCAAAGGGCTCACTGAGGTTACCTACCATTATCTGGAGAAGCTTTGCTGAAACTTGGGTTTCCCAATAAATTTAAGCTGATCTAAATGCGCGCTGCGACTGAAAGAGGCAGCCCTGCCTCTGCTCAGATTAGTGTTCTTACTGTGTTCCCTCTCCGAGCATGAGCAGCCATAAAAAAACCTACATGGCCAGTTAGATCAGGGAACTTCTGCTGAAAATTAACATGAAAAAATACAAATACAGTGGTTAGTTCTCACCAGCATGAGTTTTCACAGTGTGTGTGAACAATGACTGGGGAGAGAAGGGCCAGAAAAACCCTTTTGGGTGCAACTTCTTAAAGCCATGGTGGAACCATCAGGAGCGGACTGCAAGCTACCCCGGGGCTAGCAGGAGGTTTTTGCAAGGATTTAAAACTGGGTTGTTTTGAAATAGTGTGTTGGCCATATGCTTCTACGCTGCCTCCTGCTGAGGATGCTAAAGAGCTCGGTAGAGCTCACAAACAGCTCTTTGGTAGGTATTACCACCCCTGGCTCACAGGAATGAGGATGTGGAGAGAGCCTGGACCATTTACCTGAAGCAAAAAGCAAATCAGCGGAAGACAGACTGAAAAAAACAAAACCACTGATCCTTGATTCCCACCACTATGTTAATTAATAAATCAATCGTGACCAACATGCAGAACATTAAGAAGCACCCCCTGAGCATTGCTACCGAGTTAGGCAAATGAGCAGCTGCGCAGCCACCGGTGCAGAGGACAGCCAGGCACAGGACCGGCACAGAGGGACGTGCCCCCCACTGGAGGGGTGGCCTTGTACTTCTGGTGAGAACAAACAAGGGCAGGCAGCACAGGAAAGAGCCAAGATAGGAAATTAGACGTGGATACACAACTCTTCTGACAGCAGGTTCTTGGAGGTGCAGGGTGTTGGCTGGTCCTGACCTTGTCCTGCCCGTGGAGGGGCTCTGCACCCTGCACAGCATCTTGCTGGCCACAAGTTACAGGAGGTAGCCACTATTTTGCCACCCCTGTCAAGTTAAGGAGAGTGTGCATCCCCCATGGGTCTATTGCTAAATTATACTGCTCCCAGCCAGGAAAAAACCGAACTATAATGCTATTGAAGGAGGAGGAGGTATTTTATTTTATTCCACTTCAAAAACACACATTACATAAGGGTAGGAAGATCTTTGTCAATGCTTCAGAGCCTGTATGAAGCCATGCAAAGATACGTATTGCAGCCCACAGTGTTCCTTTGAGCCTCATGCAGGACACAATACTTTACTTCACTGTATAGAGTAGTAAAAACCAGATTAACACCTGATTTAGCATAATTTCTGACTGTGCACTTCTGACTTTCTTTTACGCCACTTTCTATTGACATGAACAATGGGACACACTGTGGAGTAATGGATATTCATATCTCTCCTCTTCAAAAGGCAGTTGCTAGTTGGCTGTCAGGCATTTTTATCTTGTGGTTTTATAGCCTCCACTACAACAAGTGAACAAGACGCTTCTGCCCTTGAAACCACGAAGATCGCAGTTACCATAGGCCTTTGAGGGGGCACCAGGGAGGCAGCGAGAGACGGTGAGCACAAAGCACTGGGTCCACCAAGTGAGATTTGGTGTGCGCTCACTCATTTTCATCTGTCCTAAGTATTAATAATAGTGCTTATTAGTGTTCTTTTCTTTTTGGAGAAGTCATCTTAACTTAGAGTGTACTGAATTCTGTTTTCACCTCTCCACAACATCCAGCTGGCAGGCCAGCTATTTATAACATACACTCAAGTTTAAAAGACATACTAAGTCTTCCTTCAGCAAGCTCCAAATAAACCAGACTGTGGGGAATGTCTACTGTTCATTTTTGAAAAAGATCACGTACAAGACAGACTTGGGCAGAACTGAAGCTTTTAAAAGGATGTGTAGTCCAGCTCCTTCCCCCAACATCGGGGCAGATTTAGTTTCCCTGACATTGACCCTTCACCACCTGTGAGCAGACAGGCCTTCCCCAACTCAAGACTGTGGCCTGCCTCAACATCTCTTAGATTGGTCTCGCTAATTGCCTCCCTGATTTACGCAAAGGTTTGCTTTCTTTTTTTCCCTCCCCAGAAGCATTTCTAGCACTAATAGAGGAGCCGTTCTCTTGAGCCAGGAAGTCGAGAGGCTCCTCAGAAGGAGGGCTTTGGCTGCGAGGGTGATGCAGCAGAACAATAACTATAGGCGGAGGGGGACACAGCTGCCTGACAGACCCACAGGCTCCAGTGAAGCATCGCTTCGGGGACTCTTTGTGCTCAGCTCATTTGGAGGGGCTCGTGGTGGACTCGCATCTGTGCGGTCATTCTTGTTCTGCCTCAGCAGAAGCCCTCGGGTGGGAGCGGTGAGAAGGGTGGGAACAGAAGTTTTTGGGAGGAAAAGGGTAACCTGAGGCCTGGGCAGACGGTTCAGTTCTTCAGCACTTCCCAGACTCCAGGGGAACACCAGTCTAGAGATCCTAATCAAGGAAGCATCTGGATGTCCAGTTTTAATCCTAGAGAGCCTTTCCCGACCAGCTGCCATGCCAAGTGCTTCCTCTCAACTCCTACACCAGGACGTGCATGAAACTGACCCATGACATTGAGACAAAATAAGACCATAAAAGGGAGATGAGTGATGTTAAAACCATTCAGTGGGCATAGATTTCCATTGGAAGTGACTTACGCCAGGAGGGCTGTTCCCAGACAGGAACAGGAGCTGGAAATGTAGGCTCTGACTTCTCATCAGTGCCACAGGGTTCAGCAGCTCCTCTCTTTTCTTTAAGCTCCCCACTGCATATACCCCAGGCACAGTCTCTAATGAACATCGTGAGAGAAGTCACAATAATAAAAAAACCAAACTGTATTAATCGTGGAACCTTATAAAATAAAATGTAAAAAAATACTGTAAGAGTAATAATTCCCTATACAATTTTATCCTCTGAACTTCCCTGAGTTGGTTGAACTGGAATTTTTACAGATATTTGCTACAGCATACTTTCAGATACATTAGCACAAATTCAGAATAAACATCCTAGAAACAATGGAGGAGCTTCGTGCTTCCACTACCATGACCAAGAGCAAAACACAACCTGCTGCAGAACGTCCCGAGGCCAGACTTTGGGAACGCTTAGAAGACCCAACACAACCAAACTCCTTCAGGCAAGAGTGCCTCCTCCATGCCATAAACAATATATTAAGGGCAACTTCTTCAAATCTTTTCTGGAAAGCAATTTATGTCATAGTTACAGGCATTTCCCCCAACATTTTCTTCTCTATTGTTTCAATCTTTGATAGTGCGGGAAGGAAATCAGACAACTTGTGGATATTGCTGCTACCCTTCAGTTCCACTGATAATAGTTGTGGAAATATACACATAAGAATAACTTCCTGAATGAAACAATATTTAGCACGTATAGCAGCTTTTGTTCTTGTTGCCTAGAGGATATATAGTTTTACACAATTATAGTGACTTTTAAATTACCATAAAGAACACCACTAGGATGTGTGGATGCTCTCTTTGAAAAAAGAAAATCAGCCAAATTAGGTGGGTTTTTTTCCCAGACAGAAAGGACAAACAGATACGTGCCAGCTCCATTTTTCTTAAGCCAGTTGTATCATAACAGGAAGCGTTACTCATTTTAAGTTTGATATTGAACTATTTTACAAAAAAAAAACCCAACCAAAACCAAAACCTATGATGAGCAGTGGACAGAACTTTCCCCTTTTTATTTCATAACCTTGAACAGATTTTTCAGGAGAAGAAGCCAATGTGTCATCAGCTGAAACGCATTCAGTCACAAAGGGCTTTGATTTTCCTGCCCCCAAAATGATAGAGAATCTACATGATATAATTGACTCAAGCATAAAAAGCAGAAAAACTCCTGAGGAATATATCTGTCACAGCAAGATGATAAAAGATACAAAATGGCTAAGCTCCTCCAAACAATTAGACGTTATACTTTTGTAAGACAGAACTTGAGAACATAGAAGTGGCCATATTGGGCCAGACCAGAAGTCCATGTAAGCAAGTATCCTCCAACAGTTACCCACTGTGCCATAATTAAGGAAAAGAGCAAGGACAATGAATAAAAAACAGAACAAGCTGAAAGAGCCTCTTACAACCATATACACTTACCTACTCCTTTCATCAAAAATGCTGAAGGACAAGAAGGACCAAACTACTGCTCCTCCCGGGACTCCAGAAGGACAGCAAGGGAAGGGACAGGGCCAGAGGAAGTAAATTAAGTAAGAACAGAGAGACAACAGGTGTTTCTTATTTTTGTTCAGGGTAGGTGGGTAGCAGGCTTGCCATTTCCTGAGGCAGAATTCAGACCATGATTTCTAAGAAATCATGGGGTTTGTAACTTTATCAAGCTTAGCTTTTCCTTTCTCTGTGCTGGAACATGAAGATGCTTGTACTTCACCTGCACTGTATATTTAGCAATTTTATTTTCTAGGGTATGTGGTTGTGACCTTGCACATGTTATTGCAAAGTGCTATAATTATGTCTCTCTAAAGCAATACAAAATTCTGGGTTCTGATGTTACATAATGGGTTAAAAATCACAGTGTTTTCCCCTGCCAAGCCAGCGTTTAACATAGTTATCCAACGCATAGGAACGGGATTGAGCATCACATTGAATGGAAACAAAACGTGCTCATTGCTTTCTCAGCACTTTAATATATATGTATGTAGCTTTTAAAATTCAGCTTATTTTATTCACTTTACTAGAGCAGTTATTTCCTCTCTGGCTGAGAAGGTTAAGGGAGGTCTTTGGCATCTTGTATCAGACATCACAAATTTCAAGTACAAAGATCGCAATTCCCATCAGTCTGCACACCTTGCTCAGTTACTCACCCTAATTCTGTATCTGAATTAGTAGCATCTGAGATTTTAAAAAATAAATACAGCAGAAATTAGACCTGCAGATTTCAATCTACAGTGTTTTGAGGTACTTTATGCCATATCAGAGAACATACAAAATCTCACCATGTAACAAAACCAATGTGAGTGTTTTATTTCATTTATTTCAGCCTAAGATGACAAGGACATAATCATATCTGTTTCTCAGTCCTTCCAGCTGCCTGGGTAAACAGTAAGCATTTACAAGAGCAGTATCTCTTGGTATTTAATTAGAAGAGCAAAGTAAAAATAACTCTTCTGCTTTAAACAGATTGGCTTTAAAGTTTGAACAAATCTGAGTGATTTTTAAATTTAAATCTGCAAATAGCCTGATGGCTGCTTCTTTACTCTTTCTGAGTATGTCTGAGATTATAAACTTAATCTAAATTTATAAATTTAATCTAAGTCTTAATCTGAGAATGTCCCTTCCTTTGATTTTCTGACCGGGGCTGAGACATCGCTGACAGTCACTTCTCCAAGAACAGGCCAGGGTGGCTCTGCCCACCGCTGAGGCAGGCAAGGATTTTATTCTGAAATTCAGTGGATGCAGTTAGATGAATGCCAAACACTTCTGAAGATCTCATCCTAGTTAGGGCATTTCAGCCTCTGTTTTGGTCTACTAGGTGAGCAGGCAGGGTTTTGCTACTGCACTTGCCCCATTGAAATGGCAGCTACGTAAATAATGTTGGCCAACCAACATGCTGGCCCACCAGCTAATAAGGATGCCACCAGCAGCAGGGGTTGTGTGGGGAATGAGGGGGGACAAGGAGTGGAAAAAGCAGCTGTGTGACTCTGGTACAGTTCCTTCTACACCCTCCAGTGATCTAAATAGGGAGACCATGATGCCTGTGAGAGCAAAAGACTAAATTTGATGAGTTAGGAGAGTTCTTCCTGCCCTTGGTTTATGGGGTTTTTGAGTGCCTCCACCCACACCATTGTCCCATTAAAGCAGTGGCCAGGTCAACTCTGAGAACCATGCATGACCAGGAGCATCTCCAGCAAGTTAGAGGACTTATAAGCACAACCTTCACTTTCTGCATTAACAGTGTTAAAACTACGAGTTTTCCTGCTCCAGAATAGTCAGAAAACTGAGAAAAGCACATTTATTCTACCCATCACATAGGTTCTTATTTGCATTCTGATTCTTATACTCCTTTAGCTACACATTTTCTAATTTTCTTTCACAATGTCACAGTTACAGGGTCTTTGTACTTTTTTTTTTAATGAAATCTCAGGTTTTCACACAACAGCAAGAACTGAGGCTGGAAATGAACTCTAAAACCTGGTGCAATAAACAGTGCACTATGAAGAGTTGGCGACACCTCTGTTGAACGACCCTGGGCAAGTCTGTGTGTCTTTGCTCCATTTCCAGTGAGTAAATAGATGCCAGAGGGGCGACTCTCTGTGCACCAACCTCACAGGGTTGCTGAGACAGTGGCTGCTGTCAGAGAGAGTGGCTCAGGCTGCTGAGACAGTGAGATCACAGAGACCTTTGCTTTGGTGTCATCATCCTGGAAAGAGAGAAGTACTGAATCAAAGGCGTCAGGTCTTTCATGTGAATAAAGTGCTGATGCTACAGGCTCGGCAGCCGCTGCTGACGGGCACTGCTGGGCGCGGAAGAGCTGCCTTCACGCCAGGTCAGCACACACAAGGTGCTATGCCAGTGGCCCCCGAGGCCGATGCCACCTCTGCGGGTTCCCATGAGAATGTCGATCTCCAGGCTAGCACAAGTGCTAACCTCAGCCCACCACACAGGGAATTTTGCCCTCCTAATTACCCAGCAACATGAGCTCCATCGGAGAATTGGTATCTTCAGCTGGTAGACCTGGGGCATGGGAACGAGGCAGCTACCGAGACTTGTCCAACTCACACCGCACAAGTCGGCATAGGCAGGAGGGAAGTGCTTTTTATCACTTTTAAATGCACGAGCGACTCCTTTTCCCAGCCAGAGGAGCACTGCAGGACTGCTCCCCCTCCGCAGTGTCTTTCCCCCCGACCCCAGCCCTGCAGGGAGGAGGGTCTCGCTGCCGCCCCCTCCCCTGCTGCCACCGCCAGGGCAGAGCCCCCATCCCCTGGGGACAGCGCGGGCGGAAGGGTGGGCCCAGGGGAGGAAGGAGTGGGTGGACTGACAGTAGGCACAAACACGCACGACTCTCCTCCCACCTTCTAGTGGGTCTTGCTGGGGAAATTGTTTTATTTCCCCATCTTCTGCTCCCCCCAAAGCAGAGGGGGACATGACCGCCCTGTGGCTGGGATGGCAGCAGAGGACTCTCCTCCCCTCGGGGGCGGTGGCAGAACACTGGCCAGGACTGGCCAGGCACAGAGATAAGTGCCAACTGAAGTTCTTTGAAGTTCTTAAAACAGATAGTGTGCTCAGGTTTTGGACTTCATAGAATATAAGCTGTCAGTGCTGGAATTCTTTTTCCTTCTGTTTTGAGTGGGAGAAAAAATCATTTATGCCTGTAAAATAAAAAGCATTGTTTTCAATCTCCTGAGCAGCTGATTTTCCACATACTTTCCCTGCCAAAAGGCAGTCACCAAAGGTAAACGCTTATTTCACTCACACAGATGCTGATACTGCCTTCAATGGGATCAACAAAATAAAAAGGAAAGAGAACGGGCAGGAGGAGTTGTGCTCTTCCCGAGTCAGTGGCTCGATTGTCCTTGCACTTCTGGAGATGGGGCAAAGCTCAGGTGTGACTTGGAATTCTGCAATTCATGTCATTTAGGTAACTGTAAAGATGTGCCAGGCTTCCTAAACAGACACACATTTTGTATTTCTCATGGAGTTACTACACTGGACACAGAGGCTGTTGTGCAGCTCGCTCACTAATTACCCATCAGAGCTTCATCCGGTCCTGCGGGAAGCCGTTGGGCCACCAGGGCGGGTTGGGGACCAAGCACCGCCTGGCAGAGTGGCACTTCCTACCGGGATTGCATTTGACTTTTATTCCTACTTTACCAATTTTGATAAAACTAGTAAAGCTCCCATTCTGTAAGCAGAGCCTGACAAAGGGAAAGGTGTGACAGGAGAAACAGGAATCCCCAGCTCTTTTTTACCTCCTCAGGCCGTCATGGCTGACGCAGCATCCCAGGTCAGTGATCTGTTATCCACTTCTAAAACCGAGAAGTTAGATATAATTGCTAGATGGTTCTGCTGCATTTATATCAGGATTTAATATAATTTGGACTTTCCTAGGGGAATGTAGTACAGGCTTGGGGAAGCGTGGCTGGAAAGCTGCCTGGAAGAAAGAGACCTGGGGGTTCTAATTGACAATCGGATGAA
>JAOXJK010000002.1:22321945-22338545 GCA_025774025.1 Xenus cinereus
GTAATTAATGACAGAACGAGAGGGAATGGCTTCAAGCTCCAACAGGGTAGGTTTAGACTGAACATTAGGAAAGAATTCTTCACAGAAAGAGTGGTCGGGCTTTGGAATAGGCTGCCCAGGGAGGTGGTTGAGTCACCATCCCTGGATGTGCTTAAGAGCCATTTAGATGTGGTGTTGGGGGATATGGTGTAGGGGAGAACTTTGTAGAGTAGGGTAGGTGGTTGGACTCCATGATCCCAAGGGTCTCTTCCAACCTAGATGATTCTATGATTCTATGATTTGTATAACCTGAGAGCCTGCCCCGTCCCAGAGGAACAGTTGGAGCCGTTTTGTACCTGGCTGTACGTCGTCCCAGAGGATGTAGGTGGCTTTCATCCTTTCAAACACATACATAGCTGGGCCTGTGAGTTTACCAGTGGAAATAGCAAGTAATACAATAGAGGTCAGTAGGACCGATGATATTCCTGATGCAGATCGGAGCCCAGGGTGCTTGGCACTGGCAGATCCACCTTGTCTGTCAGCGCTGGGGTGCAGGGCAACGTGCTGCCCCTTCCCACAACCCCACCTGGGTACAACCCCCACAGGCACACACTTGGGGAGGGGTTTAGAGCTACAGGATCCTATGGAATCATTTAATCTGATCAGCAGAGACCATATAGTTTTGTCCATTTCAGCTTTGCCATTTTGTGTGGAAAACTTTTTTTCTTGATACCTAGTCACAAAAAAAAAGTCCAAGAAAAAACACACCCACCACCCACCCCCCCCAACAATCCATGCAGAGGAGAAACTGAAAATAAGGGGGAAAATGGAAGTCCAGCAGTAGTTTTAACTCCAGCTTCAGCTACCTTGACAGCAAGAGTGCAGTATTTAGATAACTTTTGGCCACTTGGTCAATTTAAGCTATTTTTGTACCATCAAAACCGATTTATAGTCTGGACTTATCTACTGTAATACAGCCAAATGAACTTTAAAGATCAACCTTTTATAAAATGGCCAAAACGAAAGGTTTTGAGGAAATGACAACTGACCCCTCTCCATAGCAGCACAGTGCTACAAGAGGCAGCTGTAATGGCATAAATGGACAGTTTATCAGCTTTCTGCCAGGGACTGACAAAATCATGTCAAATGAGGCATTAAAGACCTAGTTTTGAAAACTGTGATGAATACCAGCTAATCTACTGACATAATATATAGTGAGTCAAATATTTAGTTTTGCATTAAATCTAAATCCAACATTAGAGCATTTCCTCTTGATTAAAAAGGATAAAATGTAGATGTTATTTTATGCTCCAGTTCCCACGTCTAATTAATGCTTGACATTCGGAGCCATTTCTGACATTACAAATGTATGAGCAAACATGCCAAGGAAAGGGGGGAGGCACAAGGGAAACAAGTGCAAGATCTATATGCTTAATTCATATTCCTCCATTTGCAGTGGCTAATATGTTATTGCAGAGACTATTTGCAGACACTTGCCCTGCCAGTGAGCAGCTAGCTTCCCTGATTGCTTGTATAAACAGTCTTCTAGATCTGGAGACAGACGTAAGAGAGCACATAGCTAACCTAATTTTAGTATCATTAGGAATTAAAAGCAGGACATTAATAGATTCACAGCAAATGCTGGCTAGGCAATCTAAGCATTGAACGATATGACTATTGAAAGCCTTACTATTTGTGAGTGGCCATATGAAAAGGCTTGTCAGAAAGTTTATTATCTTGGGAATAAGATGTACCTAATTAGAGAAAAGATTGCTGCTGAGATAAAATAAAACACTTGAGTGCTTTTGTATCATATATTACTGATCTTAACGCACATGAGGAAATAGTGCTCTTAAATGTATATATATTTATAGTTTAGTTAATTACTTACTCATATCTGGAAAATATAATTCACAAATTACTGAAATATCTCCATTCATTATGCATTGTATTCCCAGCATTATGCTTTAGCTGATTCTTGGAAGGCAGAACTTTGAGAAATGGGTTTTATTGTCAAATACTATGACTTCAGACTCTTGTGGTTTCAAAATACACTACACTGTAACAGCTGCTTTTCTAGAGTGCGTGCTTTAGGAAGCTTAAATGCAATCCAGTGCTGTGTAAGACAGCATGAGCTCAACTCAAATGAAAAAAGCGTGAAAGACAAAATAAGTAATCACCTTCATTTTAGGAAATGTGTTGATGTATTGATTAGGAAAAAGGTCTTTACCGGTTGACACTCCTAGCTAAGCCTGCTACCGACACCAATATTAAGTGCAACCTCGGGATTTGGTATAGCTTATGCTACCAGCAATATAGTTCTTCATATTCTGAAAATAAAGTGAAAAATCACTGAAAATAAACACAGAATTTAAAAAAATAAAACACAAAACTAAGGAGAGCTTAAAAAAGATGGACTTCAGAATTAAATACTTATTCCATTCAAGAAAATTACACTCTGATTTTTCTTCATCGTTCTGTTCTGCAAAGGATTCTTGTAAATGTGTGGTCGCGTATCCACAAAGTCCTTCAGGGTGCAGGTTGGGAGATATTTGGCATTTAGGATGCTGCATGAACTTTAATGCCGGTCAAACACCTCAGAAGCTGTTTCCCAACAGCCTCCTCCAGCGCAGGGGTCTGTCAGGGGAGGAGGTTGCACACCAAGTGGTATGGTATAACTCACCCTTTTGGTGGGTAGTTGCTTCTATTCAGTTTCCTCAGTTTCTTATCTCCAAACCACAAAGACCTTAAGCAGAGCCATAGTTCAGAACAGTTCTGCAAAGACGTGGCCCCGGGTGCTTTCCTGAGCTGGCTCTCCCCACCAGGCAGGGGAGCTCCCAGGCTCTCCGTCCCACCAGGATGGCTCTCCTGCCTGCTCACCAAGTGGGAACTCAACCCACTGTCGATAGTAGCTATCACCAAGGAATTACTTTCAATCAGTGTTTAAAATGGTTTAATTGTTCCTGGAAACAAATTAAAGTCGAATTTGCCATTATTCCAGAAACTGTGGTGACAAACCAAGTTACACTGGCTCCACCCCTTTCAAAAACGGGTTTGTGCTATTTAAACCTGATAAAGGTTTGGGTACCATTTCGAACAGACAGGTTGGTCACAATAACTCTGTCATATCAGACTGGTCTGGCCTGACAGTAGGAGCGAGTCACGGAGCAGCTCTACACAGGTCCTCGTCCTCCTGCCCAGTTCCACAGTCAATACAGAGCAGGGCAGGACCCAGACATCCCCTCCCCACACCCTAAAATGGCAATAGCCAGTCTGAAAAAAACCCAAACAGACCCTGAGTAGTTTTGCAATCTGAAAGACCTAAATCGATGTTGTCTTACTGAAAAGTGATTTTTGTCTTTTTCATGCCACTGTTTGTGTTACGACATAAAATACCCTCTGCCACCCACCGTAACGTTAAGGAAGACTCCCTGTGAATGCCCAAGAACTTGGAGTTGGTCTCATAATTTATACCAATGCCCTGTGCAGAATCCAGTAGCCAATTTACAGAAAATGCAGCACTAGCAGTTTCATTTGCCTTGCATTTTGCCCCTCAATTCAGGTACCAAAACACCTAAATAACAGGCCTGCCAACAGGCAGTTTGGGAGCTACTGATGTATGGGAAATTAAAGTCATAACAGATAACTACTGGAATATCTATATTTCCTGAGAAATTTGGAGGCATGTGCTCTAAGGTTGGGGAACTGGCACCTTTCTTCATCAGTGCTATGAGCTTTTGTTTCTTCTTCATATTTTCACAGTCGTCTTTGACTCCAAAGAGACTGTAAGGGGTACAGGGATTGGCACAGAACCAGAAACAGCCATGAGTGAGAATAACCCCAAAACACGGGAAGCCCTGGTGTTACTGAATTTGCTCAAAATTATTTTTCAACTGCTATCTATTAAGAAAAGAAAACAAACAAAAAAACAAAACAAAAAAACCAACCAATTTTTACTTTATCTGTCATTCTGGAACTTGATTCATAACCTCTTGTTGCATCTTTGCACTGAGAGGAAAATATGTCTAACTCCTTTTGAGAGTTCATCAAGTTCTTGTGACTGAAGTCACATTGTTTGCAAGAATGAAGAAACTCATGCCAGACTCCTTCTTCTGGAAGGAAACCAGCTGTCTTTCTATGAACTGGTCTAAAAACAAAACAAACAAACAACAGTGCTCGAGGAAGCTCAGCTCTTGCCACGTAGGTTTTGAAAAGGGCTTCTGACATTACTGTACAACCACTGACTGATCACCCACCTTTTCTGGGACAGTCATCCTGCAAAACGAACGTGTGACCTGGAAGGATGTGTTCATGCGATGTCTGGAGACACACACAAGGCCACACGTTACTGGCAGTGCTGATGTCCGTACCGCGTGCCCTCTAGCATGTGGCGTAAAGAATGTGGGAGGTGCTGTGCAAAGCCCTCTATCAGCATCTTCTGAAGCACCAAGACTGGGCATGGGACAATCGTTCCTGTAGCACCGGGGTCCCCAGAGCACCCTTACCTTCTGCTGCCACATTGGCCTCTACAGCAGCCTCGGTGGCTTCCTCCTCCACAGGGATGCCAAATGCTGTCTTAGTTTACATTTACCCTTAAAATAACCTCCGCTCTGTGCCAGGCACTGAACAACTTCTTACATTTATGTTTGAAACAGCTTTCATGTCAAGAAATGGTGATTTTCTTCTTCCATCTTCCACTCTGTTGATAAGGCTTGAATATTTAGACAAAGCCTTGAAATAGTTAGAAGTTTACAGTTCATTTAAGCAAATATAAAAACACATTTCATATCCTTTTTCTTTACATACCTGGTGCATGGTAGTCATTCAAGATCTCTCGCATGGAGGAAGCTAATTCAGAAGCTAAAAATATCACATGTTTACACTTGTAAATCACCATTAGCAAATGATTTTCCTAATGCTTTAGACAATATAGTAGCAAAGTGCAGCTGCTTCAGCCAGAATGGTATTTTAGTGATTTTTAAGAACTTAATGAGATCAGGTAATTGACTAGTGAAGCTAAAAATTTTACCTTCAATTAAACAATCAACAGTTCCGTACATCAACATAATCATCTTCGCCCCTCCACCTCCCTGTTATCAAATCAATATGTGGGTAGCAGTTGTCTAAGAAACCACTTCCTCTCTGCTCTAAACCAGTGTTCAGGACCCATTTTAAAGCATTTATTCAATCAGTCTGGTGTAATTTGCAAATAATGGAAAGTATGTAGTAATGCAGATTCCGAAAGCAACTAAGGAAAAATTAGGCTTTAATTCATTTGTTGTTTAATGGCATTATTTATCCTACATTTGCTCTGGTGCAACCAACAAATAACTTAATACTCGACATTTTAAAATATAATCATGTGTGCTTCAGTTGACAGTGCTAGATGTATTGATTTTACATATATAGGAAATAAGATTTTACAGGCTGTGTTAATGAATCATGCGACTGATAGTTCAGGAGACAGACGTGAGGCAGAAGTATCGTATTGGGGAAAAAAAAATGCACAGGAACATAAAATAATTTTGTCAGGGAACCCCTTCCAAGGGCTATATTAAAACATAGCAATCTTGTTTTGGAGTAGCTGTTAATGAATCGATATAAACTGCCCTCCCCAACCACAACTGTGAGTGTAAAGTATTTATTACCTGAAGTGTAGGGAACTTCTGCTCTCTTGCAAAAGGCTCTGAAATCGAGTAGTCGTATCCCCCCGCACGTTATGTTCAGAGGAGTGCTGGTGTCACATCACCTGCTGGCATCTGTAGCACAGTTCTCTTCTCTAGCGAAAACACTCATTTCCATCTGCAGGTAGTGTGTGTTTTGTTACACCAAAAATATCGGGCAATGGTTAAAAAGGGAGAAAAACTGCAGAGAGATATGGAGATGTTAACAGGTAAGTCAGTGACTTTCCAGTGTAAGTTTTTCATAATGAAGGCATAAATATATACTAATATATGCTGATATTCATCGCCTGTGCTTCCTGCGAGTGCGCCCTGGGCCCAGACAGGTTTGGGGCTCCCAAAGGTTTGGGGAGGGGGAGGCAGCTGGTGGAGCAAACCAGGGCCAAGTATCAGCAATATTCATTATGAGAGCAGCGCTGGCAGAAAATGGGTGTCTGTTATTCAGCGACTGCAGCGTCAGCATCATCTCCTCGTACCACAGCACAAGGAAACTGCGAACAACACCAAGACTACCTATGCCCCCCCGCCCCTGCTCCCCCAAATGCAACCAGACGCTTCGCTCGGGGTGAGATTCTTGGGGGGAGGCGGCCGTCGCTGTGCCGAGGAGACAGCATTGTATGAGGCACAGCATCAGCGACGGAGCCAACGCTCGGTGTCAGCCTGCAGGGCCACAGCCAGAGAAGGGGGCTCAGCCCCATCCGTCTCCCAGCACGGCGTGCTGAACACTGTTACCCCAAAATCCTACTGGGGTGGGAGGTACAGTCCAGCCCCTGCGGACAGGGCAGTCCTTGCACTTTACCCAAAGCAATCATGTGGCAAATTTCTCTTTGTCACATCACAAACCTCAGAATAAACTCCTGCTTTGCCCCAGTCGTGCACCAGGTCGCCGCAGGGGCTGCAGGGCCACCGTCCTGTCCCACTCCCTGCCTCGCAGCCCCCGAAGCCTCTTCTGCTCAGAGATCGGCTCCTCCTCGCCTGTTCCCACCCTGAATTACACAGCTCTGTGTTTGTTCTCAGCCAACAGAGCAACTCATTCACAGTTCCTGCCCACATCTAACTGGCACTGACATGCAACAAATTAAACCCCTTCAATTAGCAAAACTTTCTCCAATGTGCCAGCAGAGCTCCAACACCCATCGGCCCAAAGGAATCAAGTTAGTGCAGACCTTTTCTTTAAAGTGTTACTGTCCTTTAAACTTCTTACACTGACTTGGGCTATTTTCATTCAAGATAGGTTTGGAAAGGCCTTTCCTGGCAGAACCAAAGAGGTCTGGTGATGACTGGGAGGACAAATCCCTGGAGAGTGACCTCGGCCACTGGCCTAGCCTTTTGCAGAACTGGGTCTTTCTATACCTTAGGTCTACGACACGTCTGAGCTGCTCTCTGGTCGGCCCTGTGTGCTAGACGGGGAGGGTTTTGGCTGCGTAAGAGGGTTCCTTCTTATATAGAGAAGGAAGTGGAAGAACTGATGTGTATAAAGCAAAGTTACTTCTTCCCCTTTTAACCTGCGATCTGTATCCTGATAGCTGCAGTAAGTCATTGAGATACAACCGCACAGTAGCAGGCAGGCCTGGCACTTTAAAAGAGCTGTACCCTCATGCAGGTGCATCCCAGGACAAGTGCTCTCTTTCAGTACGTTTAGACTAGGAGAAAAGTTGTGTTTTTAAAGATATTAGCTAATGCGGCTTGACTAACATGTTTTGAAACCTTGCATAGACAGGACAAGTCAAATGCTAAAAGGTGTAAAAAAGTGTTTGCTAAGTCATTCTAAAAATACAACTTTTATACCTGTCTAGACAATGACAGAATACTTTTTAAAATGACACACCATGCTCATGGGAAGTCCCACTGCAGCAGCCAAAGAGAATTATAGCATAGGAAACAATCAATAAGAAGTTTCTCCACAAAGATTTTCAAAGCCATGGCACAGATTGATGTGTGGGGAAACCCTGGCAGCCTTGTCTAGACAACAAGAGAAGATCCCTTTTTCAGTAGACTAAGCTCAGTCAGGCCCTCTTTTTTCAAAAGCAAAACCTACTAAAAGTCTACTAAGATCATCTTCTGTTCAGTTTTAGCAGGTCATAGTCTGGGCTCCTGGCTGACTGTAACAGTCTGCTAAAATCATGCTAAAGGTATTGAGGTCTATGTGTTTATCAGATAGGATTTTTAGACCTTAAATAAGCTTGATTGAATTAGGTCTCCTGGAAATGACCCTTTCCCTAAAGCTGATGACATAGTCATTCTTTTTTCCATGCCCATTCAATCTTTTAACCCAATTCATTTGCCTAAATTGCACCAACAAACAGAAAGTTCAATGTGTCATTAACAGTATTTCTAGTTGCTGGTTTCCTACAGGCCACCAGACAGCAATTGCTTTTGACTTTGACTTCACTTGACTTCACTTTACTGAAATGTACTCAGACAAAACCCTCGATCTAATCTACTCCTCTGAGCAGCTGCTTGAAAATAGCCTCTGTGTGTGCACACACACCCATTGGAGTAATTGTCTTCTACACAGTCAGCAGATAAATTCTTAGTCATTAGTATGACTAAGAATTTAAAACTTTACACTGTTTTGCTAAAAAACTAAAAATCTAAAACTAAAAATCTAAAACTTTACACTGTTTTGCTTCTACCAAACTGACTGGAGAGCGAAGAAGTTAGAGTAACTGTTTCCCAGAAATGTATTAGCATCTTTGACATCTTAAACAATACTTTCAGGAAAGAAAAAAAAAAATTAAAAAAGGGGAAAATTCACTGCCTCAACTGAAGAACAAGCACGAGTCTGGCCCCTATGGTCGTTTAATATCAGGCCTTTTTTCTTTTGGAAAAAAAAAAAAAAAGATACTATTAGTTCTATTTATTATTAAGGCTTAATCACATGGGTGGGTATCAGTCTGGTAGGAAAAAAAATCTACATCTCAAATAAACTCATTAGAGATTATGTCTTTATGACATGGGTGGGTATCTGACAGAGGAAAATTCACAAGTCACCAACTCAATTGAAAGAGTCCACCAAATAATAATCTGCTGATATAACGCCAAGCTCCCAAAATAAGTCAGTCTGGACTTGCTTGAGATCCCCTGGTTTTAGTAATCATTTGTCAATAGCTCTCAAACAACGGAGCTGTGAAACGGAGCCAGTTAAGTTATCACGATGAGGCTTTTTCACGACTGTGTCAAGTTTTTTTGGCTGTGGCTGCACCACCTGAAATATTTTAGAAATACACAATGATTTCCTGTCTTGACAAAATAGGAAGAAAACAAATCTCTAATGCTTGTGAGGTCCAATGCCAGCAAAGTCCGTGATTTAAAATAAGACAGAGACTCCGCAGTCGGCAAAGGCTCTTTGGTAAGCCGCTGTCACCTACAGACCCGAACAAAATCTTTCTGTCCTTGCTAAGCTCAAAGCATCATTAAACGTTAATGGGAAGTTGATCTCAGTCAGATCAGCATGCTCTGACCTGCTGTTGATGCTTATTTCAGGTTTTCAGCACCGTCTATCTTCAAACTTTCTCATGTGCTAAAATAACGTCTTTAAAATGTATCCTTTTACGTATACACACACACATAGTGAAAGACAATAACACCCATGCACAGATATTTTTTGTCTGTCTGAGAAGACATCTAATAGCGTAGTTCCTCTTATATCATTGGGCCTCACACCGGAGAGCGCTGGCCACCGACCCGAGCAGCAAGCCCCCCGTTTCTCCGGTGTGGCCAGAGGAAGGTCCTTTTCAGCGAAAGCAAACAATTAGGAGCCCTAAGTTATTATTTCCTATTATTGTGCAATAAAAGAGGCTCTGGCCGTTGCAACGTGAAGGATAAAAGCGTCCAGGATTCCAAACGTCGCGCAACCGCTTTCCCCGCCCCCGCACCCCGCACAGGCGGCGGGGCTCCCGGCGAGCGCCACCAGCCTGACCCACGCGTGTCCCCGCGGCCGGAGCCGCGCCGGGGAGGGAGTCAAAGTACGGAGGGCCGATACCCCGCGAGGCTAGAAGCAGTTCTGCATATCAAAGGCCGACGAACCTAATGACTAAAAATATAAGTACCTGACCCGGAGGATTAATCACACACTGTCAAGCTGAAATTGGTGCAATTCTTCCAATCATTAACGTTTTGCTTACAAAAATGTGCTTTTCTGTTTGTTCTTCTGCTAAATGATAACCATTTTCAAGTTGAATCGGCTGATAAAAAAGTCGAAAACAAGACGGGAGTTGTGCTGGAAAGGTCATACGTGCTAGTTCGGCATGAAATAGCCAACAGGCAAACAAAGGGGAAAGCGGGGTGGCGCGGGGGGGGCTCGAAGATTTTGCCGAACGGTGTAAAGCGCTTTGGCTGTTTCCCTCCCGCCGAGGAGCTCGGGGAGAGCCGGGCATCCCCGGGGGGGTCTCCCCCGCTCTGGAAGCGGGCTTCGGGCGTTAAGGGCAGCAGCTGCGGGGGGGGAGTTTCTCTAATTGCGGCTCAGCCCGCGGTGTTTTACCTACCGTGAGCCCCCGGCCCGGGTGGGTGGGAGAGCAAGGGCAATTCCGCAGCCGCGCCTGGGTCACCTGTCCCGACGCCCGGGAAATCCACGTCCCCGGCCCGCCGGCTCCAGGCGACGCATCCGCGCTCCCCACCCGCGGGGAGCCGCCAAACCCCCCGCCGCAGCTGGGAAAGCGCCTGGGTTTAAAGCGCGGCTTTCCGGGACCACGTTACGCCGGCGGGGACGCAGACCCGGGGGGTGGCGGGGGCAGAGCCCCCTCCCGCGCCGTCCGTCGGGCCCCGCGAGTCTTTAAGCGCGGCCGGATCCCGGCTTGTCCCGGCCGGGGGACGCCGGCATCGCCCCGCGCGGAAATGGGGTTTCCCGGCGTTGTCCCAAGGCCCCGCACCCCCGGGTCGCCGCCTGTCGCCCACCCGTCGTGGCGGCTCTTGCCCACGCGTGTTCCCGTCCCCGCGCCAAAGCGCAGCCGTCAGACCAAGCCGCCCCGAAGAGGTAACGGCAGTTTCGTGCTCCCCGATTCCCGTCGGGACAGACAAACAGACAAAAGAAGGAAAAACGGCAGGGAAGGGGCCGGGCGCCCCCGCCCTGCTCCCGGCTCAGCCCGGGGCACCCAGGGCGGGCCGTGCCGTCCCCGTCGGGGCCCGGGCTGAGACCCGCGACGGGAACACTGAGAGAGGGGGAAACGCGAAGGACGGAAAAGGGGAGCCGCCCCCGCACGCCGCCTGCTCCCGGCGGCGATTTCCTCGCCACGGGCGCACCGGGGCTCGAGGGGGCGGCCGGCGGCTTCGCCCCTTCCCCAGCCCGCACGGGCCGGTGGCTCGGAACCTCCCCGTTTGCTTTACGTTTTCGAGCGCCGTTCACGAACGCGGTTTTAAAAGAATAAACCAAAGCTGAAGCCCCTCGGTTATTCAGAAAACTCAGCCGCTGTTTCTCGAAGCATTAACCCGCTCAGCCGCGACGCCCCCGCTGCCCTAAGGGCCGCCCCCCCTCGCCAGTCAAAATTGCTCCCTAAAATCCTTTCCTGGCACCGAAAGCTTCCCCGGCAGCCGGCGGGGGGCAGGTCCCTGTCCCCTGGGTGCTCGCTGCGGCGCCCGGGGGGGGGAGGCTGAAGACGCCGGGCAGGTGCCCGCCCCCGGGGGCATTTCCCCGCACCCCCGCGTTCCGTGCTCCTTCCCCGCGCCCCCGCGCCGGCATCGTTTCGGAGAAAAGCCGATGAATAACCAGTATTGACTCAGGCGGGTCAGCGGCTGCCCCGGCTGGGGTCGATGCCCGGCCCCGAGCAGGCACCGCCGGCCCCGCTCCTCCTCCGGCCCGCGCCCCCCCGGGCCCCCCCGGGGTCGGGACGACTCGGGGGTGACCCCCCGCCGCTTCCAGCCGGGGCTCGCAGACCGGGCCGCCCCCTCCCACCGCAGAGACCTTTCCCGAGCGGGCAGGGGGCGTGCGGGCACGGATACGGGCAAAGCCGAAAACCGGGGTGGCGGACTGGAAAACAGCAAAAATAAACAAATTTTTAGAATGAGCCCACGCGAGATGGCCGCAATGCGAGGGCGCGGGCAGGCTGCAGGGCGGCCGGTGACCGGCACGGCTCCGGAGGGAGAAGCCCGGTGACAACACGCCTGGGGCATTGCTGGCCCGGGGAGAGGTCTGGGATTTCTCCTGCCAGAAACTGGACGGGCAGCGTGACGGGTGGTGCAGAGTTGAGTTTTATTTCACAGACAAGTCCATCAAAAATTAAATACCAGGTTTTGCCTTTTTTTTTCTTTTTAAACATTGAACAAATATGTACAAAATATGAACAATGTGAGGTATAAAACTGCAAGTCTTTTAAAGAAAACTAGTATGTACAGAAGCAGATGTGTATACAATAGGCACTATCTTCCCACGGCTGTGTACCTGATTATCCTCCACAGCTGATGCCACTTTCTCTCCTGCAGCAGGGCCCTATCGCTCCCTGCCTTTTCTTCTCAAATACGCTAGAGATTTTCAAGGAGAAAAATATGTGGGGGGGTTTTCCTGCAAATGGAATCATCCAGATTGAGGGGCAAAGTCCCCAAAAATCTGAGAACGCACATTTAATCTCACGCAAGAGCAAAAATGAATCTGTCCAAAGACTCTACCTGATGAACGAAGGGATGTCTTGGTGGAGAGCACCATGGCAGGCAACAGGGTGTGAGCAGAAGGCACTTGTCGGGATGGTCAAATCCCTCCCTATTTCACAGAACATGCTTCTCTGCTTGCAAAGGGCGTTTAAATTAATCTATTTAAACTACATTTGTGTACACATACAAAGGGCTTAGTCCTCCAATCCATACTTACTTCCATACTATCTAGAGAGGAGTTTTGCCTGATCATCAACAGCAGCTGATTCAGACCCCCCATGAGTAAGGACGGGGTGCAGTATTGTATTCCAGTTAGAACATCGATTAATGTACAAATATATCTTACAAATAATTAAATACAAACCATGTTCCTTTAACCAAATTAGAGATCTGCCAAAAATGGACTGTTTGCAGAAAATATATCTTTCTTTCTCTGCTTATTATAAAATGAGTCCATTTGGTGTTGGTTTGTTTGTTTTTTTTTCTTTCAGTGGAACGATGAAAGTTTTCTCCTGTAGCATAATATTTTTCCAAACCAGCCCCTGGTAAAGTGCAAGCCAAGTTAGGGTCCACTCTCCACACGGGGCCATTAGTGGGTAGGATTGTAGTAGCCTTTATCGCCTTCAATGTCCACTTCTTGATCGGAGTCGTCGGAGACGTCTGACTCCAGGTCCTCCTGTGAGGCTGGCGAGGGGGTGTACTGCGAGCCATCCAGGGAGACCTCCTTACCCTTCTGCTCGGGGGTCGGGCAGCTCTCCGGCCTTTGGTCACTGTGATTGTCAGCACCTTCCACTTCTTCTTTTTTGGTGGCCTGAGGGTTCTCCTGCGATGAAAGAAGGCTGCTTTATACAGAAGTATGGGCCACAGAGCCGGGAGGGCTGGGAATCCTGGCTGTGCTGGCTGGGAAAACCACCTTGGGTTTCTGGCAGGAGAAGTCAAGTGTCCCGCTGCCTCCCTGGGCCTCCTGCCTATGAACCTGCTGGCGTGGGCCGGGGCCAGGCGAGGGCTCAGCCCCACTCAGGGGCTCGGCTCTCATCCCGCTGCGGCAGCCACAGGGGCTGCTGCCATGAATAAGGCTCCTCGGCGATGGTTATCGCAGCCACTTCAAAAGAGTCAGGAGCTGCCGGAGCCCAGGAACCTCTGAACTTTTGTCTTAGCAAAGCAAATGTTTATTATGAGCCTACAAACACCGACACGCGGCTTCCTCCTGCCCTGATCTTTCTTTAATTACGCCCAACGGCAAAAAGCGGGAGGCCGAATCCATCAGTGGCCCAAAAGCAAATGGGAAAAAATTACTGACTTAGCTAAAACTCACCATTAAAACACCCACCATTAACAACAAACCAAACCAAAACCCCATTTCCGAAGGCAGGAATAGCTCCGCATCGGCAGCCGTCTGGAGAGCCCAGTCCCCTAAGGGGGCATGAAACGATACTCTTAAGAGAAAGCAGGCAGAGACACGCACCCACGGTATAACCGTGTGGGCTCGGAGAAATGGATGTGACTGGATGAAAAGGAGGAAATGACTTAAAATGGCCGAGATCCCAAGCCAGCTCTCCGGACACCGCGGCACGGGTCGGGCCCCAACGAGGAGGAGACCCCACTGAGGACCCAGCCCAGCTCTCGCTGGAGTGAAAGGGTTTTATTCAAAAACCGACTGAAGCGCGGGTTAAACCCGGGGGAAGGTCACCGAACAAACGTGTCTGCAGCATGGCACTGCAGTTAGTTTCCTTTTCTTATTATTTTTATATTAAAGGCTGATTTACCAGCAAAACTCTACTGTCCCTGTCATGCTTACTGAAGCCACACTCGGGCCATAATGCAGAGATTTTTCACAAATCTTTGAACCAAAGAGCCTTGATCTGGCTGGGCCGGGCAGCATCGGGCCCTCCAAGCCGGAAAAAAAAAATAAAGATTTATCTGCTTGAGCACAATTTCTAAGGGAAGGGAAAACGCTTTAACCACTCGGCCTTATACACTGTAACTATTTGTAAACGAAAGGTAAAAGCTACTCAATTTTCCATGCAGCTCCTCAAAACAACGGGAGCGTTGGTACCTGCCTCTCCCAGGCTGGCAGGACAAATCCACCCGCGTTTATTAAGGGAGAGCGATTTAAAAGACCAGTAAATATTCTTCTCCAAAACAACTGCCTAAGTAATTTACCGACAATCACTTATCTTCTCCACGTTAATTGGCTAAACAACATATGGGTTTACAAAACAATTAGCGTGGAGTTTTAATAGGCGGTGTGTGAAAGCCGGGCATAATTGATATAGGAACTACATTAGGAGCTTTTAACGTTAGTGCTGCCTGAACGAGCCCTCATGGATTCCAGCATGACTATTTGCCTTTTTAATCAAGGTGAAGAGGTTAAACAGCCTTTCAGATGACTTCTGCATACAACCTGGAATGGGCGAGTACGGAATAAGATAAGACAATTAAAATACTTATTTCTATAGAAACGGAAACATCCCCGTACCTGCTTTAGACGCCTCCATTTGGCTCGGCGATTCTGAAACCACGTTTTGACCTGAGCAACGACAAGGGGAGAAGGCACGGGGTAGTCTCGGAGCCGGTAAGCGCCAGGAGCCTTACCCCAACCACAGACGGAAGGCGAGACCCAGCTCCCCCCCCCCGCCCCCGCCGGGTCCCCGGGCGCGGTGCCGCCGGGGCTGCCCGGGGACGGGGTGCGGTGACCCGGGGTGCGGTGACCCGCCGTGCGGGCACGGCCTCACCTGCCTCTCGCTGAGCTGCAGCATCTTGGCCAGGCGCTTCCTCTCCGGCGGCGAGAGGTATTTCTGCGTCTCGAACTTCTTCTCCAGCTCGATGGTCTGGTCGTTGGAGAAGCGGACCTGCCCCCCTTTCCTCTTGTGCAGCGGCCGCTGGATGAAGGGGCTCCACAGCAGCGGCTTCCCTTCAGAGAGAGGCACAGCGCCGAGGGTCACCGGCCGCCGCGGACACGCGTGCCCGGGGGGCCCCGGCCCCTGCCCGAGCCCGGGCGCCCGCTAATTTCCTCCGCCTGATCTTATTGCCCTCGGTTCCCGCTCTGATCTTTCACCTCCTCTGATTTTTCACCTCCGCCGAACACGGAGACCAGCTACAGCCACTCTACGGGCTTTGGCAACGTTTCCGTCAATGTGTTTCCTGTTGGTCTATCTCGCAAAGAAAAGAAAAAAAAAAAAAGGACAAAAAAAAAAAAAGACCTTTGCTTCCTTCTGCTCTTTCACTGCGATGCCCCAGAGAAACCGTCTCCCTTTCTCTGCACCAGTGCCCGCGGAAAAGCGGGGACAGTGCGGGGCCGGGCGCGGGGAATGCGCCAACAGGAGGGCAAGGGGCCCCCCACCCGCCTCGGGCAAAGAAGCGCCCCAAGCCCCCCCACGCCCGGCTGGGGGCTTGCCCGCCCGCGGGGTGTCCCGCAGGCCCGGCAGCGGTGCGGGGCGAGGCGGTGCAAGCGGGGACACGTCGGGGAGCCAGCCCCGCTGCGGAGCGGCAGCCGCGTCCCGGGGCCGGAGGCTCTGGCCAGGGCCACTGAGTCACTCTGTTTGTCTTTCTGTCTTGCTGCCTGCACCCTTTGAAATTTTCTGCATTGTTTTTCACGATTTTGCTTGCGTCAGGCTTTAGTAATTCTGGTGCAAAACAGACTCAAAAAATAGGAAGCAACTGGTTATTTTAGCTGTCATAAAGTCACATCCCACACAGAGGAAATGAACAATATCAGAAAAACGGATCCCGGCTATCAGAAGTCGAGTGTTTCCTGAATTTGTCTGTATTGAGGATGTCGATAAAGTAATCAGCAATGTGCACGACTCCCGGGGAAGAGCCTGCTTCAGGCGGCCAGGAAAACACTTAACAGCTTCTGAAACCAGATTTACTCCTATCGAGAGCTCAAGGTTTCCTGTATGAACGGAAAGGGTCAGCCTCTTTCACTGCACAAATGCGGTGAGTCAGGGCCAGTTTTGCAATCACTGAGAACAAGTGCCGCGGCCCGGGCGCGGGGCTCTGCCCCCGCAGGGGAGACGCTGCCCCCGGCCGCGGGCGAGAAGGGGCCGCCGGGGCCCCGGTCCGACCCGACCCCCCCGGGGAACGCGGGGGCCCCGGCGAGCGGAGCCGTCCTCCCGGCTGTTTCTCAAGTCATCCGCAGGAAAAGGCTGAGATCTGCCACGCGATCTCCCAGCACAATTAAAACTCCCCACCAAAACCACACGCGACATTACTAAGGACACTCTCAGAGTCACTTGGTCGAAGGAAAACAAATCTGAGTCACCGCGGCCGCGCACTGTGGTCTCGCTCCCAGCGCCGGAGCGTCTTTAATTTACTGTAAATCAGACGGGGGCCGGAGGGAGACCGGGGGGGGAGAG
>JAOXJK010000002.1:22342379-22354816 GCA_025774025.1 Xenus cinereus
AAGCCCTTACCGGAGGAAGCGGGCAGCCCGCGGGCTCCGGTGGGGCTCTGGAGCCTCCCGCCGGCTCCCGCCCGGTGCCGCGGGGAGCCGGGAGCCCCGCTCCGCGGCCCGGCTGCGGGTGGCCGGGTGTTCCTCGCCCCCCGGCCCCGGGGCGGGGGGAGCAGCGCCGCTTTAATTTAGCGTTTATGTGTCACCGTGTTCGTGAGCGGGTTTTACGGGACGGCGCTAACGTGAAACACCTGGACGGCGGCTCCGCGGGCGCGCACGGCGGGGAGGGGGCGGAGGGAGGGGGCGAGCAGCGGAGGAGCCCTCGGCTGCGCCGGTCTGTCGTCACGCAAACGCGTTAAAATTAAATAATAATAAATAATCGAACACCACCCCCACCCCCGCTCAAACGTCGGGAAATCAGGAAACGAATGCCCCCAGAACCGGAGACAAATGCCAGGCGCTATTCCCACTGCCCCCCCGGCTGCCTGCCATAAGCGCCCCACAGAAGATTTCTGATGCCTGGGGTGGTTATTCCGGTCAATACATGAATTATTCCACGATTTATAAGTGAAATGAGTCTCGAAGCACAGAACTCTTTCTTTGCTTCGCGGGTTCTGTTACCGCTGCCGTGTATTTTTTTGGCATGGTACCTGCCCGGTTTCTGCTCTCGAAAACAGGAGTTTCGCCCAAAATAGCACCCTCTGTGACACTACAGACTTCAGGAGAGTTACACGGGAGATGAATCATTCCTAGCTGCAGTAACTGCGTTTGGCTCTACACAATTAGTGAGTGATCCAGCAAAGTCCGTCTTTTAACAGCCGGAGCGGGCTACCAGCAGCCTCACCCCCGGATGCTGCGGGGCGCTTTCCAAGAGGATCCAGCCCGCAGCCATTCCACCCCTTCCCATTATTGAAAATATTTCAAGACTCTTCCAAGAGAGGTGAGGCCACAGCCTTGAACACCTTCCAAGGAGGAAATAGGAGGGAGTTCACCTCTGATTTTCCTAGCACCGTGGAAGCCAGACTGCTCCAGACAGAGGCACCGCACGTTGCAGGGTGATGTCAGTCGGTGCTGCTGTCTTCCAGATAACTCATCTGTTAGATATTCGCTTCTCACCTCTTCCTCCTCCTCGCTGTCGTGATTTGATTTACTAAATGAGTTACTACTGCAATAAACACTAAGGCAGGTCAGTCTTGAAGGCATTAATTAGATGTAGCAGAACAAGACAAATTTTGGTTTAAAAAGGAGTGGACAACATTTACGCTATTATTCCAGGCAGAGCTGGCAGGATTTTATCATTTTCCACCCTACATCCCTATATTCATCTGATTATGATTTTGCCAAATTTAAATCATCCAGGTGGAAAAAATTCCGTTCTGAGGGAATCTGCCTCCTGCTGAGCATGTTTAAGGTTTCAGCAAAACTGGTTCAGCTGTTCCTGAGCAGATTTTTTTTCATTGGCATTTAGGCATCCTTGCATTGTACCGAAAACCTGTGGTGCCCCATCGCTGGGGAAACTTCAGGAGATGGAAGCATCCAGCAAAAAGTCAGCCAGGGGTTGCCTCTTCAGTTCTTCCTTTGCTTTTCTACCCAGGGCTGTGCTTTATAGCCAGGCAAAATAAAGATCCCAGACCTCTACAGAGATACATGGACACCTCGGGAATGGTTAGGCCACCCATGGGCCTGACTTGGCTCTCCAATGATTTGAACAGTGCTTCTTTCTTGGCACCAAGTAAATACTTGGGTATGAGGGTATGAGATGTGCTGCCACCAGCACGTGCCCTTTTCCTATATGCTGTCATCAGCTCTAAGGGAAAAAAAAAAAAAAAAGAAAAGCTACAGAAAAGATTTAATGGTGCTTTTGAGTCTTGTCAAGGATTTCCAAGCCAACGCATGCCAGACCCTCAGGGGAGCACATTGGTAAGGTGCCTCCATTTCCTCTAGCCCCCAATATTGTTAATATCTCTTCTGGGACACCTTGACTTGCAGAGTGGGATATGCGACGTTTATGGCTCTGTGGTAAAAGGAAGGAACACATGGCCCCGTATTATAAACATAGCTTAATACCACTTTCTTTCTGGACTGGGCTGTCCTGGTGATTACCATGATACCAGCTTCTCTAAACTAGAGTTTAATCCAGCTGAAGTGTGACATAATTCACCAGAGCTTTCTTCTGAACTGCGAAGAGGCATCCTATGAAACCACGTCGGCTTTAATGTTTTTTGGAATGCACTTTCCTAACCCTTCCTTGGCCTGAAGAGTTTCTTATCTGACCATTATGAGAATGTGGTGAACAATGCTACAAAAAAACAAAGCAATACATTGTTCCTTACAGGCTCGTATTTCCTATATATCTGCCACCACAAACCATGAGCTATTTTGGATCCTGCCTATAAGTGCAACTGAAAGCTGCTTGGTTAATTATATTTATTTGGGGTGATGGCAACTGTAACATGTTAAAACTTCTCTATATTTTTATGTGTTGGCTATGCACATAAAGATTACACCCAAAAACACATATCATTCCCAGGGGCTAGATTGTCTTTCACATCTTGCACAATCATTTACGTAAGTGCAAACTGAATATAAAATGCTGCTAACACAGACTGCTGGCTACTGTACACCCACTCTGTGTTGATATAAATGACTATAACAAGATACCAGACAATGGAGAATCTGCCTAAACTACAGCGATGACAAAATAACTTTTTTTTTTTTTTTTACAGAGTAATCAGAATACAAAATATTGTACATTTCAAAGAGGACTTGTGCAGCAGGATTTTTCACTGTAACAGTTCCAACAGGTCCAAAGTACACACAGCTAAATTTGATGTCAGTAGGAATTAGGTATGAATAGGGAGTGTTACTTAGTTATTTTTGTTAATGTTTTCCAGAGCTTACACATTCACTCTACATTTTTTAGCAAAGTTTATCATTTTGGCATCATAAAATCAATCCCTAGGTAGGTTTGTTTTATCTGGAGCTGATACCTACATGCAGTTGCTGTTAATAGTCAAATACAGAAGCTTACAATAACAATCTAGCTAACTATTAATGGCTATTTAACAGTGGAGTTAGAAGGATGGATCTGAAATCTGTCCTCATCTGAAAAATAGATTGCTGGACTCTCAGGTGCAGAAACTCTTCAAAGGCTTAATTTCCATGGGTAGGAGCCAAAATAGTTGGGTAGAATTGGCACTAAAAGGCTAGAGGAGGAATTGCCTTAGAGACAAATCCAGAACTTGTGTAATGGGTTTGGAGGCCATTGAAGCTGGTGATTTTCATAGGCAAATCATGTATTTTTTCATAACAGAATGACAGACTATGCCTTGACGGTTGCACATGGAGATATCTCATAAAGTAAAATATTAAATGGTGGAAATGAAAGGAAGAATCATTTTTTCCTAAGGCAGGTATCTCCCCCTCTCGCTCCTGCCCCTGAGCTGAGGTCTCTCTGTAACGGGACCTGTGTAGCCCAGAACCAACTGGTGAAACGCGACAGCATCAGCCGCAGACGGTACCAGACTCCAGGCTGTGAGTCCAGGCGACCTCGTTGCGCCAACTGCTCTGTTAGAGAGAGTCACTGCTAGGTTTGGCCACGCTAGAGTGGCCACAGAATCTCAGTGTCCCAGATTACTAGCGACACTTCCAGTTAGACAGAGAATATTTGGCACCCACCAGTGAGGACTTCTGCTCTGTGACAGGGACTCAGGGGGATGCCGCATCCTCTGGAAGCACGGCTACGCTGGTCTTTGTAAAATCTGCCCCACTCCGGAATCGAGAAGGACCAAATTCTGAACTGTCCAGCTCTGCCAACAGCTCCGGTTTGGCCCCTGTTAAGGCTATCGTGGCACGCAGAGGAAACCCATGCAATTTGGGAGATAAAGCAAAACCTGGATACTTCCCCCTGTTGAAGTGGAGAGTAAGGGCTTCCATTCAATGTGTGGGATGCGGGAACAATTGACATCCAACCTGGAAGGTTATTTTATTCTTACTGTTCTGAAAGCATACATCATTTAACGAACAGCTTCAGCTCTCTATTCACTGTTGGCTGTCTAGAATGATGTGAGCTCATGCTGGCTTGGAGGAAGGTGTAGGAGAGCATCCTGAGTGGGTTTTTGCCATGTCTGGTTTCATTTACCCTCTCTAGCAATAATCACCTGCCAGGAAAGTCACTGTTCAAGTCCCTTCGGAGTCTGGAAATACGGAATGCTTTTGCAAAGCTGCAGGCTTTCCCATGCTCTATGAGTTTCTATTTTATTTCATGGCCATTTGGGGTTTTTTATTTTTCTTCCTTGGAATCTCTTTGGGAAATGTGTCTTGGTTGAGCTATTGTGTTTCTACACTTTGCTTCTCCGTGTCAGCGGCACTGGTCACGGAAACCTGCTGGAACGCTTGTGCAGCTGAGAGTACAGTTCTCCCGGTAGGTACGAAGTCAGACTGACAGCAAGGTGCTTTATACCGAGTATTACTACTCCTGAACAGAAACTGGGACAACCTTTAAAGATAAATATGCAATTTAATTTTAGGATATGCCTAAACCAAGCCCTTGCTGCATCATTTAATTTCTGTAACTTTCCCAAGCTGCTTTTCTATTGCTTTTGTCTCTTTCAAATTATGTGACGCTTCACCTCAGGACTGGATCTACTGGGAGACATGACCGTGCTCTTTGTGCAGCTTTCATAGCACCCGTCTGACACCTGTAAAATATTAAAAGGTAAGAATGTATGTTAAAGCCAGTTAGCCAGGATAAGTGTGTTCTATAGATAAACGGGTTGGTTTGGGAGAGAGCACCACAGCCTGTCAAAGCCTCTGTCTGTATCACTGAAGAGTAAATTCCTAAAGAGTCAGGATGCTCTAGATAACCATGAAATCACAGAAAGCAGCAGCAGGAGTCGTGCTGGCCGGGTCTGCCAGAGCACACATTCCTCAAAACCCTGCTGCAGTCACATCTGCTGCAACCCAATGTCTTTCTTTTTCTGCCTGTTGCCTTTTTGTTTTCTGTTCCAGTTGCATTTTCTACAGTTCTCTTCATATTTAGTTCACGTGTGGGCTTTGGACACATCAGTCTCCCTGTCCGTGGGTTTTTGGTACATAAATAGCTTCCTAGGAGTACGCAGAGACCTATGGATGAAGCCCAAACAGGACTAGTCTTTCCATGCCTGCCTGCACCCTCGCTTGGACCCAGGGCAGTGCTTTCTCTGGAGAACACCTGATCCAAGGTGAGATCCTGCTGCTGTTGCTACAGACACAAATGTGAATGGGACACCAACAGCCTGCTGTCTGTCTGCTTTTGGGACACAGAGAGCAACAACTGTGATGGCAGCAGCTGGGCCTTTCTGCTGGGCCACGAATGGCCCAGTGACTCAAGCCCCTCTTCAGCACGTGGGCAGTGGCACCGGTGACTTTGCGCCTACACTTCTCTCCGCTGGGCGAGAGCATCGTAACCCGGTGCTCCTGCAAACGTGCTGAGACCTGGAATCCCACGCCAAACCCAGACACGGGCCAAGGCCGGGGATGACGAAGCATCGTTATTGCATTTTCTTTCTGCACAGCCCATCATTACTGATGCTAGTCTCTTGTCCCACGCTAACCTAGTTCCTCTCATTCCTGCAAGTTTACACTTAAAACATTAGTTCACAGTTATTATGTCATCTGACTCCCTAAGTGTTGGTTAGCAAGCTGTACGCTGTCAGGTCTTTGTGCTTTTTCTCATCAGCCAGCTCTTCCAAGCCTATCGCTACGGTTGGCTCCTCTTCTCTGAACTGCCTCCAGCTCCTCTTCCTGGTAAGGGGCTGCAGAGAACCGCGCTCACCTTTTCCAGATGCTATCGCCCCTCAGTTCCAAGAAGAGCGGCTTGCTCGCTCTTTCCCTGCGCTGCGTCTCCTCCAGGGCCCCACATCGGATTGACATTTTTAACCGTCGCATCACCCAGCAAATTCAAATGTCAGTTCATCTCCCCTCCCGGCGGGGCAGCACCAGCGCATCTTTTCTGCCCCAAGAGGAAAGAAGACTCCGGACCTTGCCTTTCTGACGAACATTGCCGTTTCTGTAGGGAGCCCAGATTGTTTTCTAACTTTTCGCACTAATCAGGTAAACTGGCTTATGTATGACAGGGAGAGGAATGATAGGAAGTACTAACTAACCCCGTACTGGTGGTCAGAGTAGCAGAAAAACAAAGCCAGTTTCCAATGCTCTGTGCTGAGACTGATTTTCCGTTGTCGTTCCACATTATCTTCCCATTTAAATCTGCCCATGCAATTCTGTTGTGCATCCTGTAATTCTGTTTTAGTAGGTTTAAAACAAACAAAAGGAAGTACTTTTTCACACAGCGTATAATTAAATTGTGGAACTTGTTGTCATGGGAAGTGCTGGATGCCAAAAGTACAAATGGACTCAGAAAAGGAGAAGACAAATTAATGGAAGATAGGTGCATTGATGAGTATGAAACACAGTACCTTGCTCACAGCACTTGGCTCAGGAAGCTCTTATGCTGCTGTTTGATGAAGGCAGGAAAGGATTTCTCTGTCTGTGCCCGTTTTTCACACGGTTCCCCTTAGTAGCCTCTTCTGGTCACTGGCAGGAAGAAGACATTGGAGTTAATGGTTTGTCTTAGCAGAACAGCTCTAATGTCCCTCTCCTAACCAGAGACACAGATGTCAATAGATGCCTGTAAAATTTTAAAAATTAATCTTTATGCTGAAAATTGACTCCAACACTTCCAAATTCCTCTTTGGACATTTTTATCAGACCTGATCCAGCTGATGTTTACACATGAAGTTTACAGCAAAGCGTACAACTGAAATGGGTTATTTTAAGGCTTCAGGACAGCTAGTTTTAATGGCCCAGCCAAAAGTTTTATTTTGCAGATATTACAGTTCAGATCAACTTCACTGGGGACTGATATCAAGAGGAAACCTGTTATCTGGGCTGCGAGCATTGTATCTGCTCTTGGAGCTCTCTCCCCTCCCTGAACAAACGCTCCCACCGGTCAACATGGTGCCATCCCTTCTTGTTGACTTTGCTCCGTAATTGCTGGTTTATCAGTCTCCCCTCAGACTTCTCAATTTGTCTTGACTGGCAAGCCAAATGAGCAGATCCGTACGGGCACATGGAGCCAGGAGGGCGAGGAGGGCAGTCCGGCGAGGCGGGCAGCGAGCCCTGGCCCCGTGGCCACCGCTCTCGCCTGGGCAGGAGCCTCACCCCACAGGCTGCACCAGCCACTCCCGTCCTGGAGGGAGGGCAGAAGGGCCCACAGTTCTGATAACATCGTGAGTTGCTTTCGTTTCTTGTTCTGTGTGTTTGGCTGCAAAACACATAGCCTGATTTCATCTCCATGGCTTTGTCATTGAGGTTTCTTTCTGCATCATTCAGAGTGACAGGATCTCACTTTGGTCACGGCTCCGTTTCCCCACTTCTCCTGCATCAGCTCAGGCCGTGTGACAACTGCCTTCCTCACTGCAGGCAAACTCACTCAGGCAAGGTAGCCTTATAGAATCAAGCGATTTATTTCTATTGAGGAAAAAGCTGTATATATTTATCTACATTATGTTGTTAAAACGCATGTGGTAAAAAGCCAGGAAACAGACTCTTGGCCCAGGGCCTGCCTCACCAGGAAGGTAATGGTGAGGCAAGGCAAGAGGAACGAATTCAGAGGCTTCATTTTCTCTCTGTCATGAGAAGTCTTGAAGTACAGGATGTTTCCCTGGATTTTGAAGAATTTTTCAGATCCTTTGGTTGCAGGATGGAGGCCACACTGCACCATCTGACCAAATTAGCCATCTGCTGCTCTAGCTCCATCATGCAGTACTTTAACTTTAGCATCTCAATGTTATTAACTCAAATTTCCTAAATGTTGCTTTCTTATCTTGTACGATGGTGGACTCTATGGAAGGAAAGCTGACACTCAAGCCAGGTGTTGGGAGCAGCACTGGTTCTTTTTTTTGTGTCTGGGATGAAGATGAACTCCCAGGGAGGGGTGCAGCGGTGACTGCAGTAGCTCTGTGCTGCCAGGCTGTGGTCCAGCGACTCTGGACTGGAAACTGGGGACCTGGACACCCACCTTTGCCACTCCATGCTGCTGCTAGAGCTCAGGTCACCGCATCCACATCTGTCTGTGCCTCTTCACCTGCTCCCTGACTGGTCTTTTAGACTAAATTCTTCTATTGGTGTGATTCACATAGTGTCCTTCTAAGTGTACCTTGGCAGGTAGCTCTTGGAATGTCTGTAATTTCAATATTAATTACGACACAAAAGCAGCAATCCAAATGTTCAAGCCATAGTCTTGAAAGGAGCTATCAAAGGCCACTTTATTAGT
Organism: Xenus cinereus; assembly: GCA_025774025.1. Lineage (NCBI taxonomy): Eukaryota > Metazoa > Chordata > Aves > Charadriiformes > Scolopacidae > Xenus > Xenus cinereus. The sequence goes on from JAOXJK010000002.1 coordinate 22,350,685, forward strand.
CCTGTTTCACTAGTAAGTTAAGCTACCCCCATGAAAAACTATGACCAAGGTTTTTTTCTGTCAATCAGTTATTAACATACCAGTCCCCGGTTTTTCCAGTGCCACTTATTCTCGTCTCTACAGGCTGGGGTACGCTACTCACAGTGCAGAGTATTCCCTAGAAATAATAGGTTAAAATAAACAGCTAACCCAAGCCCAAAGGCAAAGAGCTACTCCTGGACACCAGGCAAGATAATCAGGGAATAACTAACACAGATAATCAGCAAATCATTCAAATGAATTGATTTGGCTCTGGCTGGCATCCCTGTTTCTGCCTGAAAGCTTCAGTGAAATCCAAATAAGTGGCAGTTATCTTGCTGTCTCTTCCTGTTATCTGAACTAATGACAGCAGGGGAGAGAGAGGGAAATCGTGTCTTTGAACAGGATCATGGCCTTTCATTTAAAGTAAATACTACATCAAAATGGAAACTGCCTGAAGAACGAGTCTGCCTTGGCTTAGTCCTGAGCAGATTGATGTATTAAAACCAGGCAATATCAGATTCTTGCAATGGCTTCAGCACCTTCACTACAAATGCACACACAGAGATCAGAAAGTGCCAATTATAATACCTAAAAGTGTCTAAAAGTACAGCTTGAGGTAGCTGTGAAGAGCCAACATTCAGCCAAGGCATCTGTATTTTATGTTTCAATAAATGTCTTTAACATTAAAAAAACCATCATGATAGAAAAATTCAAAGTCAGTGATGCTTATCCCAGATTCATCTATGCACTTGTAGCATCCAAGGTAAAATCATTACCTTTGTAGGTTCCCATGTAGTCAGTGCAGAGGAACAAGCAGGGCACCCAGCAATGGGTCACCTCTGAGGTTACCATCTCTCTCCCCTGACTTCGGAGAGAGCAGGGCTCAAGAGGGTTCTCCCTTGGGTGCCCCCATTTAGATGTCTGAACAAACACCAGTGGGGTGAACTCAGGCCATGCTTTGCTTTGGGAAGAAAATCTGGAGCCAAGAGGTGGCTTGAGCACAAGAGGACACTCTCCAGCAAAGCTTCACCTGGACTTCTGAGTTCCACCAAAGTCAGCCACGGTGGATGGGGTGGTGAGGGCTGGAACCCCATCTTCTGCCACACCAAGCTCCAGCTGGGTTTAGCCTGGTTCCCCTGGCACACAAAATGCAAGTGGAAATAACCACAGCTCCACAAACACGAAAAGATCCAAACCACAGTGGCAGAGGAAGAGATACACGGGCTACGCTTTGGCAGCAGCTTCTGTTGGCAGGGCAGGCAGGCAGCAGTGGTGGCCAGCCCTCAAAGCACAGCAACACGAATTGCCAGCACCCACCTAATACAGGGAGCACCCTCTCGCTTTCACTGAGCGAGTACTCGCTTCTGCCGGGATTCCTGTGGCCATGCACACAGCAGGAGTGACACAGGAATTCCTTGGTAATACCTGGGTCCTGCAGTGCGAGATCCGTGCTCACCCTCAGAGCAAGCAGAAAGAGCTCTGGGCTCAGATCACCACTAGTGTCTGCACAGAACAGCAACGCGTCAAAATACAGTGGGCACAAAATGTTCTATAGCTCTTCTGTCAGAGAAAGCTGCACCAGTAACGACGCCACCGAGAAACTGGCTATCAGTTTAAGTTACAAAGAATTTCAGTGCTTTTTGCTCTGGGCACCAACCTGATTTGCCGGGTTATAAACTGAGTAACACAGAGACACCGGGTTGGTGTCTGTTGCAGCCCAGCAGTCCGACATCTCTGCTGCTCACCTCCAACCTTCTCGGCCATCCGGCCAACCCGTCCTTCCACGAGCTGCGAAACCATGGAAGAACTAATCACAATTAGCTCCAATAATACAAAGATCCTGCAGCCAAGTACATTTCATTAAGAAAACCCAGCCTTCCAAACACTCAGTCTTACACCACACTTAAAAAAGGTCTTCTCAAAGCACTCCCTCTTGCCTTTCATGACTGGTCCAAAGTGCCAAAGGAGCAGCGACAAGCAACAAGCCTGTGATGTTGTGGTGAATTAGAACTAGAAACCAGAGACTAACATTACAGTAAAAAGACACTGTGAGCACTCTGATGGAGTTACTTTAGTGCTGGCTGGTGCCTACACTGCCAAAGCTCAGGAATGTGCTGTCAGCAGGTGTGAAGAAATTGAGCTGCTTTTCCAAGATCTCTAACATTTGCTGTATTCCTCCACGTTTTAAAAAGATTATACCTGGATGGATGGATGAATGGTATTAAGGGATGGAGAGATACACGCTGTAAAACCAATACAGTTAAAAAAGGTTAAATAAATTCCAAGTAATCTCATTTTTGCATGATCCAAATTAACTTAATTAATAATTACTTTTTAATACTTAAAACCCCCTAAATTGTCAGGCTATCGTATTATGTATTTTTCAACATACTATTCTGAATAATTTAATGACAAATCTGAGAAGGACCAAACTCCATTGCATGACACATTTGTACACAGTGTTTTATTTTGTTTTACTTCTATAACTTTAAAAATGTTTTGATCCTGTTCTATTGGAAAGAAAATAAACTGAAAGTGAGGCTTCAACCCCAACAGTTTTCACAGCAGTAAGTATGAATTCTGGAAAATAAAATGCAGGGTAAAAACGTTCAGGGACTATTAAATGTAATGGAAAGAAAGCACCTATCGCTTAATTGAAATTTTGCTGCTAAAGCAGTTTTATGTTTGCTATTCACACTACCATTTATGATAGCAACCTTTATAAAGTCAATTTAATTATCTTTATCTTATTACAAATAATAAATTTAGTTGTCCTACAATGAAAATCAATTGTCAACATAAGCTATGGTTAACATCTAATAAAACAGCCCTCTGTAAATCCATGATTAATAAGATTGGCTTCTGTATTAACTAACAGACATCATAAAATTTCCTTCCTTACATTAATCTGTATATTCAAGGTTCATCCTGCTGGGCTGAGTTTCCTAAAATAAACTGTGAGAGCGAATGAGCAAAATTTTGGCGCCTATCATTATTACATTATAACCATTTGAGAATCTATCTATAGCTGAATGGTTTTGAAATTAATGTCTATTTTAATTAAATCATAGAAGATGGTGGCTATAACAAACGATAAGTGATTCACTTCTTCGTTTCCTTTAGCTTCTGAATGTAATGATCATGCTGCTTATGCTTTGGTTTAAACATTAGGGGAAAGTAATTGAAACGTGAAAAACCAATTTCCCAAACCAGTCTTTCTGTATGACAGGAGTTATTTAAGCTCTTCTGTGAAAATAAATAAATAAATAAATAAATAAATAGAAATACTGAAATTTACTCCCCCAGAAACTTGTTCAGAAGTTTCTGCTTCCGAGGTGGGAGCAGTGGAGCTCAGATTCTGCATGAAACTGCAAGAAGTGACGTTCTGGGAGACACGAGATGTTTGTGCTGGCCTTTGGAAGCGATGCAGGTGATGCCTGGGGACACCCACATGGGACCGCAGCCACTGCCACTGGTGTGAGCATCCACCAGAACTCATGTTCAAACATCAAACCCCACAGCCATTTCACAATGCAGGGAAGTCGGTGTGCTGGAGGTACCCCTGAGAGAACATGGAATTAGGGATGAAACCACCTTCCAGGCTGGCCCAGAGAAACCCTTCTAACTGCCACAAAATCTTTTGGCCATAGACACCAAACAGGGCCCAAGATGGTTTTTTTGTTGTTGTTTGTTTAAGCAGCATTATCAACTCAGTATGTACTTTGGGAAGTGGAGAATCTGATCCTTCACCTTATTACTTTAGTATAAATCAAGCAGAATTAGACCAATGTAAGACTGGACTCGTGCAGTGGGGAAACAGGTCCTCTGAGAAGCAGCATTTGTTGTTATTGCTCCAGGGGCTGGGGAGAAGTATCTTACCATGTGTTTAACCCCTTTTGTTTAGTATGTCATAAATGCTAAAAGAGCATATTTCTTTCCTGCTAATTGCTATTTTTCACTTTGCAAAACTTCTGTGTTAATTAGGCAAATAATTTTTTTTTAAACATTAACTTCTGCCAAAGAAAATATGATTCCTTATCACATGAAAAAGATCTTCACAGAGTAGCTTTAACACTCTGGCCCTCATCAGAATAAAATTATAGTCAAACAT
>JAOXJK010000002.1:22354916-22377196 GCA_025774025.1 Xenus cinereus
CTATGTTATCAACAACTGGAGATGATTACATCTGGAAAGACCTGAAAAGTCTAATGTACTTTTGTCATATTTCTGTTTATTTAATTCTTACATTTCAATCATTTTTAATAAAGAAAATGCACTAGTCAAGTTCAAGGTTTTAGCCATTGCATCTCACTCTTTGAATTACGACACTCAGGTTATGAACAGACCAAGAATCACAAAAGCATTTCAAGTGTAACTAAGGAAGTCAAGGGAACATTCACATAAGCTTAATATTTCAGAGAGAAAGGAAGGAATACAGGTAACCTCCATTATCTTACAAAATCTAATCTTGTGCCACCCAAAAATGACAGTCTTCTCAAGGTTTTAGAAGTCTGGAAACATGAACATTTTTCAGATCTCATATAAAAAGGGCAGATTGTTTCTAACTTGCTCCTTTTCTCTGCCTGACAAGGACTCGTGCGGTCACAGCATGCCCTCCTCCTGGTGGCTGACTCTTTCCTAGGGAACAAAGGGCAGTTTTAGGAGAACACAGGCTTAAACACTCACTGCACTGCACCGTGTTTGTACCTCTGACATTCCCAAGGTTGGGCTCTGCAGGTGAAGCGTACGTTCAGCCTACACTGGGGCAGGTGGTCGGCATTCACCCATTATGCTGTCTCATATAGAGCACTATGAATGCAGAGCTAGCATGATTTATTGGTATTTAACTTTATAAAGTAACTGTCTGGGTGAGCGTACAGTTTAGACAGTATTGCCCTCTACCATAAAAAGTAGTTTCTAACAAGGAAAGAAAAAAAAATTAGTAGTCAAATGGCTGTAAATGTTTCTTTTAAAAGTATATGTTTAACAACTATATATTTTAAAGTTGATTTCTCTTTTCCTGTTAATACTCTGGAACATTAGAACTCTTTTCCCTTCAATCCCTTTTTCCAGTTCCTTCTAGCTCCCCCCGCCCCCCTTCTTTTATCACCCCAGGGACTTACAGGCTTCCTCATTTCCTCTGCCCGTTCACAGGCAGTCAGCAGCTATTGCACCCTTTCCTCACCCCTCTCTAGCCCCAAACAATTGCTTCTGATACCCAAAATAAAACCGCAACCAGCAGCAGCCGGTCACCTCAGTCCTTTCCCTCTTCAAGCAAACACTGCACCTCCCATGCAGCTCTGATGCAGCAAGTGCTGCTTCCAGGAGGTAGTAGGAAGTTTCCTTTCCTCCATTATCCTCCTACTGCTTGTTTCTTGCTTGAAAACCAAGATGCTGGCTCTGATTATCCATGCTTCCCATGGCCCTCTTATCACTCTCTCTGCATTCCCCATTTAAATGCATTTTAACTCCTATTTTTCCTCATTTCATATCCCCACATTGCGTTCACCCTCCTGGATTTTTCCTTAAATTAGGAGCTGTTTCATTTGGCCACTAATCCAGAACTTGAAAAAACTCATCTGGGTAATTAGATCACTGCCATAAACTACAGCCCCAGTTGCCACAGCTCTCCCTCATGCTTTGCTGGACTAATTCAACTGTATGTTCTGTGGAAACAGCTCCCTGTTCTTCTTTAAAGGATGCCTCACAGCAAGACAAACCCAATCCACCAGGTAAACTGGCCTGGGCCATGCCATTTCTTCCCTCCGGGTCAGACCTGCCACTCCAGTGACTGTGTATAGGAAACAACTCTCAATTTATTTTTTTTACCCTTCATATCTCCTTCTATCATACATTGTACAATATATCCAGAAAATAGCTGCTGATTTCTGCTTGGACAGGGCCTAGTTGTTGGGAATCCAGAAAGCAGGTCAGGACAGAATTTAGATGCTAAAGGTGTCCATCAGCCCCACAGCAAAGCTCAAGACAGCGGTTGGGTCATCTTTTTCTCAAATGCAGCTCTTCATAAAGCAAACCCTTGTCCAGGCTTGAGTATAGAATTATCCTCATAGAAACATAAATTTGATATTAGTTTTTGAAACCTGTTCATTTAACAGATGTTTGACAAAAAGCTTGGCAAAATGCTTACTTTGGAGTCCTGGTTAGTGGCCAGTACTGAGCCACTAACTAAGGCTTTAGTGTTAGAGCCATCTAGTGGGAGAGGAGACCGGAGAAGCCAGACAGATTCTGCTATCGGACTTCTCATCCTCTTTGGCTTGCTGCTGTGACCTCGGGGCACCAGGGCAATGAAGCAGTGATCTGCCATGCCAGTGCTGCAAACCAAAAGGCAACTCGACTCTGAGGGGCACTTCAGAAAAAGAGAAAGCACAATGCAAGCAGTCCATGAATTTCATACAGCTGTTAAGGCTCCCAGTTATCAGGAAAGCAGCCTACACTTATACCCAGGGAAACCAAATCAGTTCTCAAGTCCATTAAGTTTCTGGTGCCAGAACTGGACTGTACACCAAACGCTCTCTGAAGGAAACAGTCCTGCAGCTTCCACTGCCTCAAGTCTCTTACGCAACTGATTAATGGTCTCTCATGTTAGAGTTCAGAGAACTGGTGCAAGGACATACTTCAAATCACATTTTTCTGTCTCTACCAGCAAGACCACAGTGTGCTCAAAGCAGCTCTAGTTGGCAGACGTGCTCAAAGGCAAATAGATACGTGAACCACCCACTGGAAGAAAGGCCAACCTAAGACTGCAAGCCAGATACAGAAAAATGAACGCTCTCTTAAATCATGTTTCGATAATTTGCTAAGAATAGTGCTTCAATGTAAATTAAATTCAATGAAATTCACTGTTATTATACAGCATTGTATAATATATATACAGCATTGTATAATATAAATATTGTATATAAACCATGTAACCAGGTTTGCATGTTTTAATGTCAACTATCTACATCTCAAAAGAAATGCTGCCAGTTTATAATATATCAGCTGTGGCTGACAAAGTCATATCCAAGGCAAGACATCACAGCTGCAAGTCAAGAGGAAGATAGAACAGCTGGGTTCAAAACAAAAACAAGCCAACAACCCAAAACCCGGCAGTGAGATTAGCTTTCATATACTGAAGAGGCACCAAAATAAAGCAATTGTCTATTACGAAATAAGGGAAGAAACCATCCTTTTCTGACAGCACAAGACTTATGACATAGCTGCTAATGTTTTAGCTAAATCAAACCTGGAAATACAAGATGAAAGTCATGTGAGCTTGTCCTGCTCTGAAGGAGGTGCTCATACAGTTTTTTTCTCCCATGTAATCAATGATTTATTTGAGGTATCCCAGTCAAAAGAGAGCTATCTACTTCATAGAAACAGGAATTAGACTAAAAAGCAGGTACAAAACCAGAACGCTTATTTACAGTTAATTAAAAAATAAAGTGGTAGCCGGTAATGCTGACAAAGCATTTTTCCACATCCCTTTCTGCTCTGTTCTATATTTACTGAGAAACAGAAAATGATCTCTTACTTGACAACATAAAAATCTATTTAACATACAGCACCATAATCTGCAGTTTTTTTGTTTTTTTTTTTTAAAAGTCTGTTAATACTTTGCAAGCTATAGCATATGAGAATGAGACAAAGGCAGGACATCTGACAGGCCAATCTTTTGATCCAACCTCCCATCAATATGTCAGTATATACAAAGACCAAGAATAACCAGTGAAAGCCATGGCTCAGTAGACAATGAGACAAGTATTTCGAAACAGGGATCTGCAGTGGGTACATCTTAGTTCAGTGATCTCAAAGGAGGCTTAGATTTGAGAAGAAACTGTTCTGTCATATCCTCTATTTTGTTCTTCTCCACTGGAGGTGCAGATCTGTTCTCTTTATCCTTTTTGTGATTCCGTTTGTGCTGGGATTTAAAGAAAATGACCCAACGTTAAGAGAATACAAAGAAATTAAAGACTACTTGCTCATGTACAATGCAGTATACAGTGTTCTAAGGAAAAAAAAAAAGTTGGTAGAACTCCTGAAAAAGGTTCCTAATATCGCATTTACTAAAGAGATTTATTGTAGACATCTGGAAGTTCAGCAGCTGCTTTTAAGGAATCCATGACAATACACTCCTCCCCACCTCCCAAGCCAAACCCAAACCTAATATAGCAGAGGTTTACACAGATACATTGGTAGAGCAAGAGGATCAAAGGGAAGGAAGATAGCAAAAAACAAGCAAACAGAACAAACCACAGTGAAGAACCAAGAATGTTAATATTTATCTGGCTTCTAAGGAAATACTCCACATCTAATTTCAGCTTTTCCATTAAAACACATGTGTTTACGTCTAGCAAATTATTACTTTTTTCATGCAGGATTATTTGTTGAGGATTTTTCTATTGTCTGTCCAGGTTGTCAGGAATTTGTTATTTTATCTATTGTTAATTGTTATCAGTATCTGCTGTTATTTTTAGCTCAAGTTCACAAAGCATATTCTACAGGATCTAGAGAGCTTCTAAGACTATACTATGCGACAGCAGGTGACTTCAGACTACAGCACTATCACAGAACAATACTTTTCTTTCACTCTTAAATACACAGCTTGGATTATCTGTGGAAGTTACCTGGAAAAAGGGAATGCCACCATTTGTGTGACAGCATACATTTGTATCCATGAAGGATTTGTCACTAGCAAGGCTTTCACAGGATCCTTGCAGAGCTTCCTCATCTTCCAACAGGTCCTAAATAAGAAGTTATCAGAAAAATGCATTTAATGTCTGAATTTCATAGGTGAATTTACTAAGCATGATCACATCTATAGAAGTCATGGCACATGCATTTTTGAAAAACAGAAATGAAAGTATCTAAATTATTAATATCTTCTTTTTCAAGGTACTGTTTTTGCTAAAAGCTCATCACACTTTACTTCTAGTACCCTGTGAAACACAAAGGCTACAACAGCTCTGGGGCTCCAGTCAGCTTTCCACAGTAGCATGAAAAAACTCCTAAAGATGTGACATCTTCACTGAAGAGCCTCATTTGCCATTCATATACATACCTGATCTGCATCCTCCTCCACCTCCCTTGTCACACCGTTTAGCGCATTATTGAGCTTTGATTGGTTTTGCCTTAATTGTTCTAGTAGAAGTTCCCGGGGTTCTGTTCTCACAAGTGTGACTGGGTAGAAGTAGTCTCTTCTCTGGGGAGTTGTCCCTTTAATGAAGATTGTACACTAGTGAAAGGCACTATTAAACACTTTCAGCATTTGCTTTCATTACAGATCCTGGATTTTACATTAACTCAATGCAGAAATCATGCTTTGTTCAGTCATCATTCTTAGCACACACCTTAAAAAAGGTGTGAGGCTTCTAGTTATATTACGTCCCCATTAACCCTCACTTATGGATTCTGCAACTAAAATTGCTTTGTATAAGACCATTCTGTCCCCAACCCTTTTTAAATACCTGTTGGAATATCCACTTTAAGGTCCTCTTGCAGGAAAGCATTAACCTGAGTCAGTCCACACTGTGCTTCATCATTAAACGCCAGCTTCTGCTCCAGAAGTATCTCCTGATCAACCTTTATCTGATCAAGAAGGCCATTTAGTACCTTCTTCTCAGCAGCCTTTTGTCTACCAATATGGTCAGCAATTTCAGCTACTGCTTTATTGCAGTTTTCTTCATTTTCCTGAAAACAAAAAAAAAAAAACCAAAATCACCAACTTAACAGGAAAGGTAAAGTTATGGCCTCCTTTCTAAGTTGTGGTGCGTGATTAGCAGCATGACCTGAAATGAAACAACCAAGACCTCAAATTGAGAAGTTTCAGTGCCAGTTTTACACTCTCATTTTGAGAGCTATCTTCAGAAGAGAGTCAATTTCTTAGAAAGTATGGTCATTTTATAAAGCTAGTCATAAGAAAAGAGATGATGCCATCTGGTTCAAATCAGACTCCTCATGCTTCAACAGACAATCCTCCACAGAATTAGGATATTCAAGCAAAAGTGAAAATCCTACAAGCACTAGAAGATTTATGCATTTGTAGGGGGAAAAGGAGGAAAACATGTATTTTTAGCCATTCCCATTGGAATGAAACTTCAGTAGCGCTCAGTAGGTATAACAAATACAGGGGTGCCTTGAGACTGCAAATGTTTTAACAGTTGTTCTTCTTTTCGTGAAAGTTAGGCAAATCCAACATTTTGCTATTTCGTTACCTATTAGAACAATAAAACAATAAGGGTGGGAAGAACTAGCAGATATCTACAATGAATGCTTTCTCCCATAATGGTAATCCATCTGACCAATAAAGTAATTTGCATCCTCCAGAATATAGTCTGTATTTGATCATTGTGCAAATCTCCCAAGGACATTACTGTAGAATTAGAGAAATATACTATTAAAAAGATGTAAAAAGCCCAAATTAAAAATGGAAGTTAGCAACATGGGATTCATCACAACACCATTTTTGATATTACTTGCACTTTAAGTTCAAAGTCTTCCTCTTTATTTAAAAACTTTTGATTTCCTTTAATTGCATCTATTTAAGCTGAGTAACATGAGTCTGCGGTGATTCAAAAAAACACCAATTTGGTTCTGACTACATGAGAACTTCACCCTGACCAAATTCTACTGTAAATGTTTGTTTCAGAATGTGTTATTACACTGCAAATGGCTATAGGTACCTTTTGTAAACACTGAAGTTGCTCTTTCTCATCAGTGAAAGATGACAGCTGCCGATCGGCAAAGTTGACCACCTGAGCACTTGTAAATTCACCCCATTTATCAGTATCCAGAGACACATTTTTGAGATTGCTGAGAAGTTGTTGACAGTGGTCAGTGGATTCTTCCAGCATCATTTTGTTTTCATCATTTATGATCCTGAGCTCTTGAGAGAAATTATCCAGAGATGCAATAAATTTGCTGTGATTGGAAGTTGTACTGCTGACTAGGTTTGTAGTTTTCCTGCAACAACATATTTTTAAGTTCAGAAATTTTTGAAAGGTGAATTTCAAGTATTTCTAAGTGTAGAACGTGATAAGACCAGAACCAGTGAAGTAGTGTGGTTCTATCAAACCAGTTAATTATAATGTTGTGGCTCTATTCAGTAAACTTACAAGTTGCAGCACTCGGAGCAGTAGGTTTGTTAAATCTCCTAAAAAACAAAAACCAAAAAACCAAACCAACACCACCCCCCAAAACTAAAACCCATCAACTTTGGCAAGGCCTTAGTTATTCAGTCTGCAACTGAATGAAGTATATGCAATAGATAAACTATTTTACTTCAAGCTAAGCCTTTATGATATGATGTTCTGAAGTCCAACCGCACTAAGGGCTGTTCATCAGCATATTGCTCCCAAAATCATGGTCTCTTATCTGCAATATGCTCCAGAGACAAGTTTGAGGAAAAGCCTTGTAGAGCTACTTTTTACTCTAGGGAAAGGTGAACCATCATCTACATTTTGTGCCAGAACTCAGCTGTAACAGTCTTGTCCAGCAGATTTTTATAAGCATGTAAATACAAAGAGCATCTATTTTGCAGTCCTCTTCATACATAGTTTTATCTTGCATCAACATACACCAAAACTTATCTGTTCCTTACAAGTGAACATTTTCTTGCACAGCAGCGATGGTGGTCTTCACATTTCCATTTTTTGTGAGTACATTAGTTAAGTTCTTCTGAGTCTCCTGAGCAAACAGCTCAAGCTGGCTTTGCAGCAAGGACATTAATCCAGCTGCACTCTATAAAGAAAAATGTCACACATTTCATTATTATTCTGCACTTTTTAACAATTAAAGGGTACTTGAATGACTTTATTAAAAATGCAGCAAATAAAAGAGCTTTGCCGTTCTACATCTGAAGGTACAATTTATGTGTAGAGAAGATATAGACACTGCTTTTGGACATACATGTAAAGGCAGATGTACTGGACATACTCAGAGCAAGGGTAAATTTTTTTGTTACCTTCCTACATAAGCTTCTTAAAGCAGCCCAACAAAGGCTGAAAAGAATTAGGATCATGAAGTTACTGTCCTAAAATTTCTTCTGAAGCAAGTACAACATTTTACTGCTACATAGAGTTTAAATTAAAGCAAGCTATCACACTTGGTGTTAGGGTTTCTTCTTACTCTAAGAATACCTTTGTATGTGCCAACCTCGTCACTTCCACTTCTTCTTTTAAATTCTCACAATCATTCTGAAGCTGAGCAAAAACACTGGCTGTTTCTTCCTGTAATTTTTTCAGAGTGAGAGAAAGATCTCCAAAGAAGGCATCCATTTCCTTTTTATGATCTTCCATCTTTGAAAAAAGTTTTATTTAGAGTTAGATATTTGTCTTTGGGTAAGAACCAGATACTTTTCCCGGTTATTTATATTAGAAACATATTTTATATAGAAATAAACTCTACCCCAAGGAAATTGTCAAAAGCACTAAGTGTTGCGCATAAAAACTGGAAAATAATACTTAGAGCAATCTGAAGTTACAGACTGGAACTTGGTGTGGGCTTTACTAAAGACACAATCTGACACGCAAGGTAGACAAAACAGGAAGACACAGACAAGGTACTTGGTTAAGACAAGAGCAGGAAGCAAGAGCTGGTAAGCCATGGACTATTTGCTGTCTAAGTCTGAAATCCAGTAAAAAGCTTCTAGACAAGGAGAGCTGATTTCATGTGACTTGTAATTGACAGAAGGGAGAAGTTTTTCAGTCAGTGCAACACATCACCAGGAAGAAAGATTTGTTTTTTATAAAACAAAAAAAGGAACGAAAGAGTGAGGTTTGTTCTACATAAACATCATGAGACAGTCTAGGAGTAAAAGTTGAAGCACAGGAATTTTTTTAAGTGCAGTGTTATCTGCACTTATGCTTATTGTTAACAAGATACATTATCACATTTCTTAGGAATCAAAGTGACTACAGAGAAAGTTTGTCATGACAGCAAGAGAAACTGGAAGTGGTAAGACTTTTATGCATTAAATATGTCTAAATTGGTTATTTTAGCTTTCTAAAATATAGGAGAGACTATATTAAGGATATATGAAATATTTGTTACATATAGCTTTAAGCATCCACATTTTATTCTTCTTCTGTGGCATTTAGGCAGTTGTGCCAATGTAGCTAATAAGCAAATACACCACACTCAGAAGTGGAAAAGAAGTCTGAAAGAAAGAGCTAAAAGGTAGAATTCATGGTACAGAGTAAAGGAGAAAAGGCCAGAACAAAAGTAGAAACACTGACACATCACAGAAAAATCACCTAAGGGTTACCTGTAAATTAAATCAAATAGAAGAGCACAAGGTAAGAGACAAGTTATGTGCATTACCTTCTCAGCCACAGCAGAATATTTCTTCAAGTTACTCCGAAACTGACAGTTTAGCCCCAAGACAAATTCTACCATTGGTGTCAAGCTATTTAAAGCTCTTCCTAATCCAGATGTGTGCTCCTCCTAGAACAGGGGTTAAAAAAAAAGTAAACCAGGATGTGACTGCTCCTTCATCTACATTTGTAAGAAGCTACCCATATACATATCTGCATAGTCTGCCATTAATATTATTTGCTATATAGTGCATTACAGCTTGTGGTGGTGACACAGGAGGGGAAGTGGGGAGGGACATAATCGTGGCAAAGTTCTGAAGCAGAGACAGGCATAGAGAGCATCAGGAAAAAACCCTATACAATATTTACAGAACCCCTTTTGATCAAGGGCTGTTTCATACATTAAGTAACATAAGAGCATGTAAATTTACTAACAATTAATCCCAGCAGCTCAGCTTTACATCCAAGTGAGAGATTCTCATGTTCTGCTATTTTTTCGGACATGCGAGAAACTTCAGCAGACACCAATTCTTTAACAGAGACAAAAGATGCTGCTACAACTGATGCAAGAATATTAGCTGCTGAAGAACTGGTAGACAGAAGGTCACCTACGAGAGAAATCAAGAAGCATTACAATTTTTTTTTTTTTCCCCCTCAAAGTTCCACTGTCACCTTATTGCCTCTTACAGCACAGGAAAGCTGTTAATCACCCCAGATACATTATTACTGGTGTAACTGTAATCATTACATTGCTTAAAATAAAGCCTCTTCCACTTACTAAAACAGATCTCTTTTAGGAAACTGTCTTTGCAACTACTGTTGCACAAATTCAGGATGACATACTGACAAGTATTATACTTACATATAAAATTTGTGTAAGATGTCAACATCTGTTGCTGCTTCAAACTGTTTTCACTAACTGAATCTTGTATTTTGTTGAACAAAACATTCATCTGTCCTGCAAATCTATTTTGGACGACAGCATTGTGTTGATCAACAGCCTTCTTACGGTCCAGTTTCGCATGCAGACCAGACACATCTTTTGTAGTTTCTTCAACTGTACTAAGTAACTGCAATTTTTTAAAAGTTATTTTAGTCAGTCTTTGAACAAGAAATCAAGCATATATTCCATAAGGAAAAGCAACTGTGGTTCTGAGTTAGAGAAGTTCTCCCCCTAGAGAGACAGGTATTTCCCTTTACTTCATCAAGTTACAACTGTTCTGAATCCCATATTATGTCCTTTACAGTCTTAGAACACAGAAAAAAAAAGTTACCTACTAGAGATCATTCCTACTGACTTTCAAATTAGAGCATTAATAAAGGACAACCCCAGTATTTAAGGAACTAAGATATCATTTATCACAGAATAGTAAAAAAAAATTATTGACCACTTCAACTTCTTCTGAAAGATTTGACAGTAAACATTCAACCCAAGCAAGAGGATTTCAGTACTAGTTAGCAGGACACTCTCTCCCTACATCAAGTCTGTTTTGATAATCACAACAACTCTACAAACACATGTACTCTAAAATATAGATATGACAAGGCAACAGTTTCCACTATCCACACAGTGAGTGCAAATTACTGCACGTATCTCTGCAAAGCTTTTTGTTATTTTTTACCCCATTTATATATAACTTACTCTTTTGTAGAGTCAGCCATAAGTTTCTAGTAAAGAAAACTACTCATTTAAGCAAAACATAAGCAAAACAACTTACAACAGTAAATACTGCTAAGCACTGGAACTCTCACAACAAACTGACCTGAAGGAAAGGTAGTTCCAGACTAATCAGTGTGTTTAGCAGTCAACTGTCAGTTTTACCACAGAGAAAGTCCTACAATCTTTAGTAGCTTTTCATAATATAATTTATAGAGCTAATTCTGGTTTTCCATCTTAAATTCAGGTTTTGTCACACTCACATTATGCCTTAGCTACAATGACTTCCTTGAACAGCCCATGAAACTCCTAAACATGGGACTCTACCGTTACAGTTAGGTGCAAGAACCGTGACAACCTTGCTAGCTGTGCCATGAAGTTTTTGTTCAGTGTTTTCCAAAGCCGAAACCACATATTCTTCTTCAGCCAGATGAACCTTGGTTTCGTGCAGATCTTTCTGCGTTTCTTCCAGTTCCTTCTCCTTGATTTGCAGATCTGTTTTACACTGTTCAAGTTCATTTTTACTAACTGTGAATAGTTCAGTGATCTAAAGTGGAAGACAAACATCAATAGGGCAACACTGCTTTTTAGAAGTTCAACAGTCCCACTTTACATCTCTCCAATTATGCTACAACAGCAGAAGGCAAGTTGTCATCTACCAATGTACTTTCAGCCATAAGATTCAGAGGTCTGAAAGCTAGGCCAGAGAATTGTATAATCCCTGTATTCACTGAAAATATCACATACCAGCACCATTTTTACTGTAACAATCCCTTGCTTCTCCACTCAAACCACAAGGACAAACAAGGGAAAAAAAAGCACAAGAGAAAAAAAACCCCAAACAACCCACACTAAACAAACCTAAGCAGAGAGAATGAAGAACAGAGTCAGTAAAGCTGATTAAACAGAGTAGTTACATATTCTAGCAAATTAATATCTGCATTTCTTTTAAAAAGGAAGCTCATATTTTCTGTGAGCTTCTTATGGTTAATGGGAGCTCATCACCTTTTCCTCCATCCCCTCATTCTTGCTCCTAAGTAGGTATCTGCCAACTGAGATGATACTATTTTACAAGCAGACTTTTTCTGGAAACCCAGCAAAGCAGATGAAAGGTGAAGTGGCACACATTAAAACAGCTTTAAAAAAAACAAACAATCAATCAACAACATTGTATTCTGCAACTTCATATATGGTATTTCAACTTCACAGCTTCAAGTATTAGGAAGCTCCACTCTTGATTAATGAGGGAACTCTAAGAACAAAAACTCTCCTGATTATTCTTTGCTCAAACTTTTTTCCTCCTTCCCTAGAGATTTCTTTCATTTTTTGGCAATTAAACCCACAGTTGAGGAACATTACTTACCCTTTTTGTTTCTTCCTCCATGATGCTGATTTTGTCAATATACTCTGCAATTTGTTCTTCTTGAACTGTCAACTTCCCATTAAGGGCCCTCAAGCAAGGATTAAAACAAACAAATTAGTCAAGTAACAGCAGATTTCAAGATTAGCTACTGGTTTTTATACTACACATTCAGTAATTTTGAAAAATAAGTATTGCTAATGTATGTACGAAAAGCAGCTAATTTTCACTTAACGCAGAAAGGATTTAAGACAATTTTCCATTGAAAACTTTCGGTGTAAACTAGCCCTCTTACAAATGGAAGTAAAATACACTCTCCTATATGAGCTTCCACTGAAAGAAAGGCTGCATGGTATAAATCTGTATCCTGGCCATGCTTATGGTAAGTTCCACATAAAAATAAAATGCTCAGCACAAACCTACTCTTTAAGCTTCTATCTGTGTAATAATTAATTTCTCAAGAACAAACTGCCCAGTCCAATTCTCCTATCTCAAATTTTCCAGTGTGAAAATAGATCTGAAACCATTTCTATATACAGATAGGTAGCAGTATCTGAAATCTGTTGCTAGCCATGCTATAGAAATTTTGAAGACATACTCATAATTTTCAAGGGAAATATAGACTCCATTTTTTTCTCGTGCAGCAGCAAGGTCTCGCTTCAGGCGCTCAATCTCTTCAGTGTATTCCTGTATAAAGAAACAATCACTTGTAAACCTGAACCTACTTTACTTCCAAGATTTATATTAATGGATACTTCACAAAGACGATGTTCTGTGGAAGTTTTGCATAGGCACAGGAGCAAAGCACTTCTTTTCCAAATAAGTTCAGTATAGCACCATTTAAGTCTATACCATTTGATACATGTAGAGATTGAAACCTCCCATATGAGCTGTACCCAGCTGCATATAACAGTTTGCAATGGGAATCACAGCTTCTCTAGTAGCAGTCAGCTGCCTTATATTGGCTCTTTGTTCAGACTCAGCAACAAATTCACTTTAATTCAGGTGCTTTCTAGGGAATGAAGCTGCTAATACAGCAAGCCCAGAAAAAAAGTCCAGTGTCATTGAGCAGCTCTCCACTAACTTGTAAGTAGGAAATCCATACACAAATCATAGCTAGTAGCAAGTCTTCTCTATCCAGTTTCAGTATCTGCAAACTAACTAATGCTGTACCAGTAGAGCAGCTTAGTTGAAAAGCATCAGTTCAGTGATTAAAATCATATCAGAGAGGCACTGCTATTAGTTACAGCTTCTCCACAACTTCATAATTCCTGCATAGCAAAAGCTATGTTAACAGAATCAAACCTAACCTGTAACTTAACCTGTGAAGATATACCTAGCTTACCTTAATAAGAGCTTTTTTTGTTAGCTTCTGATTAACTTCAGGCTTGTTCATTATGTTCTTTGCTCTATGGGCATACTCCAGTGTACTCAGTGTTTCCTGTGATAAACAGATGTAACATTAGGTCAAGCTGAGGAATTAACTCATTTTTGTATCATTAGCAAAATATAATATTTATTTTAGGAATAGATTTTCAGGCTTATGTTTACCTCAAGATTTATAGATGCAGGAGAAACTGTAGCAATTATTGATGTTTTCGTTCGTCCTCCAAGAGAGTCCTGAAGGATTCTTGTAAGTTTAGATTCCCTGTATGGAATATGTGGGGCTCTTTCTACTAGAGCAGTAATAACTCTCCCTAGTGTCAGGAGCGACTGATTGATATTTCCAGCTTCACGAGCTCTTTTGTCAACTGCCCCAGACCGACCAATGTTTTCACTTCCTGCAAGATCAACCTGAAAGAGAAGAACACGTTCTGTCTCAAATCACCCTGAAGAATGCTTGCCCCATAGCGTTGCAGATGTTCCGTTCAAACACTTACCAAGTTTAGCTTCCCAATCTTAACAAGTTCTTCTCCGTCTACTGTTGTTTCTTTCATATGGATGGTAATCGAAAACACAGAGTGGGAACGGCTATAAAAGAATTCAATTTCAGACAGACATCCCATTACAGCCAAATGATCTGCCTCTACATGACACTGCTGCAAGTTAGGCATCCATGCTCTTTTTAGGGAACACATACACATTTTCAATACACAAAGTTATTCTACCAAGTAAATTTTACATATATGCATATGAATAGGGTACTTAAAAGCAACTGAATTATGTTTGCCTCATTCAATCCTGGTAAATTTTATCTTATTTCAAGCAAAACCAAGAGAAACACTTAGTTATGTTTACATTTGTGTGTTCTCAACTCACGGATGTGTCAAGAAAACTGGCTTGTAGATTTTTTTAGTAAATACACCACGAAAGATTTTACAGAACATGAGATTAAGAAATTTAGTTTTCTTTATTTAGACTAAGAAAATCAGCAAGAAGGTGAATCCAATATTAAAAATTTGGAAGTTAAATTAATTTTTCATTCAAGACAGTAGTACAGTTTAAGATGACTTTAGCTTGAGTATATTCCTTTAAAGTTTTTACAATTGGAAGCTGACATGTATAGAAAACCATAGGCATCAAATTACAATAGTTTGATCATATATAAAACAACAGCTCGGGCAGAATGAATTCTCTAAATTCCCTCTAACGTCAGCTGAAATGAGCTCTGTGTTCTAATGTGCAGTAGTGAAACACCCATGCACCAGTAGACAGACGTACTCAGTATATCTTTAACTTAAAATATAATACAGGCAGGGTGTTCCTTGCTCATTGCAACTCTGGATCACTCCTTGTTCACAGTGACATGGATATCACATCTGCAGTTCAGGAGTCAGAAATCAGTAATAAACAATGATATTTTTGACCAAGGTGTCTCCACTACACACTGACTACAAGCTGCAATCCTACAAAGTAGCCTACACTGCCATACAAAAAGCCCCCTCAATCTTATGTCCAACTTCCACAATCCAGTTTGCAAGTTTTCAGAAGCTGGGGTTTGAAAAGAGGGTCTTGTGTTGACCTGTAAAAAACAGATCTTAGCAGTATTTAGAAATTCCAACGTCAGTAACAAATCCTAATATACCATTTTCTACTGCTGCTGAGGAGAGGAAAGGCTACTTGA
The DNA here is from genome assembly GCA_025774025.1 of Xenus cinereus. Classification (NCBI taxonomy): domain Eukaryota; kingdom Metazoa; phylum Chordata; class Aves; order Charadriiformes; family Scolopacidae; genus Xenus; species Xenus cinereus. Next base: position 22,370,156 of record JAOXJK010000002.1, read on the forward strand.
AACTCTTACACCAAGTTATTTAGTAAACAGGACTGGCACCAACCACCCGTAACAGGTAGAACAAAGACAACTCACCTCTAATAAAGGTATATTCATATACCTATTAGAATCACCCCACAGGATGTGATAAATAAGTTCTAACCATGGCTTTCTAACCCACATTTGGCAGTCTGAGCTGCCATACATAATCTCAAGATCGTGCCAGATTTGCATTAGCTACAACATGTTTTACTAAACAGGATCTTACTGAAGAAGTAAAAGAAGAACAAAACAGTTTCCGAAATGGGAAAGATTTGTACCTTGAATACGCATTCAAGTAAGTAGCTGCAGTTGTTCTTTTTGCTGCACCCCTTTCCAGGATTTGGTAGACTTCATTTTTGTTGTGTACAGTTATTTCTTCCAAGCCTTTAATAATTACACCCCTCTGTCAGAAAATAATGCATGCTTATACATCTCTCAACAACTCTGAAAGCTTTAAGCTAACAAATTTTGGAAGACAGCACTAGCCTTGTTTCGAGGGTCATCAAACATCTGTAGTCTTTCTCCAACATCAGGAGTAGGATTCAGAAGATCAAAAAGCTCCTCATTATAGATTTCCAGAAGAGAGACTTTGACTGAAAATTCAGTACCATTCTCTGTAAGTTTTTCAAATATTTGATGTAGCGTACGGGGTATTATACCCGCTAGTGGATCCTATAAAGTGAAGTTAAGTATTTAATACATAAAAGTACTGAAAGAGATTTTGGGGGTGGGGGGTGCAGTTTCAGCTAAATAGTCTGGTTTGATATAAGCAAAAATACCTTGGACAAAGATTATCTCCTACATAAAGATCACTAAGACATGTACGCTTGCTTAAAGATGTAAAGTTTTAGTTTTCATATGAATGAATGAGACCATTTGTTAGTTTACAAACATTTAAGGAAAGTCACTTCAGGATTTGAAGGCATCAACTATAGGTTTTCTTTAGCTGCCTGCAACTTCTAACTTTGAACTATAGTACAGACAAGAAATCTCAGGAGTGAAAATATACCTCTTCCCAAGTATATTCCTGATTGGGTGACCGCTCTCCTTCCATTGTGAAGGTCTTGCCAGTACCAGTTTGGCCATAACTGTGAGAATAAAAAATAAAAATTGTAACTAGAAACTAAAATTCAAATAAAGTTTCCTGTTAATAATTATTGGCTTACTTACGCAAACACTGTACAGTTGTAGCCCATAATAACTTCATCCAAAATGGGACACACCACACTCCGGTATACATCAATCTGCTTTGCCTGAGCTCCAAAAACCTGTTAAGGCAAAGACAGGATAATGCTACACATTATCCATACAGTAATGTGTAGCATCACACAGCACAGTCATCAGAAAAGTGCCTGAGCCAGTTTCTACAAGCCCCCCACTTGACAAGCAGTTACCATATCAAACGTGTAAGTCTTCCTTGATATTTTATCGGTCACGCCTCCCGTGCGGACACTGACTTCCTTTCTTGCTTGGTCACAGTCTACAACAGCATAGGAGCTTGCTTTGCGTTCTGAGGCATTAAAAGGCCTAAAAATGAGAGAGTCAATAATATCAGGTTGATACCATTGCTAACAAGAATATAAACTGACAAAGCAGTAGTATCACTCAGTTTAAGGATCCAGAGTAGTACAGTTAGGTAAAAGCAACATAAAGCTTTTAACTTAATTTGTTTAATTGTTTAAGGAAAAACTGCCACAATTTGTTTCTCCTTCCGCCCACTGTGGGACAACCCAAGTATCTATAGCTTTTAGTTTGCCTGCATATGTATTTTTTAACAAATCCATAAACACTTTTAAGATCATTTAGATGCACACAGAGCTAACTTGCATTAGAAAATGTTGTTAAATTGCAGGGGGGGTGTGGAAGATTAAAGATATCAAGTAGTTGTATAAATAAGAGCCTTCAAAAAAGGAAAAATTTATTAAAGAAAGTTAAGGCAATAGTGAATCAAGCTAACTTTAAATATTTCCTTTTTCATTTTACAAAAGCAATGAAGCCTACATCTTGCACTAATGAGGCAACACTCTAAAGCACCAGAAATACTAACAGACCCTGCTAATAGCAGAACAGTAGACAGCAACCTTTATAGTGCTGATTCATTTGAATAGAATTTGTGAATAGAATTCAATAAGACAGACAAAGCACAGGATTTGGGGGGGAAAAAGTCCACATAACTTTACATAAAACTCAGAGTAAAAGGTAACAGAGGTGTTAGGAGTTTCCTGACTCTTGTGGCTAACATTTCTTCCTCAACAAAGCACTGAGTCTGAAGCATTAGATTCTAGAAAGACCACTAGACAATTTGGTGCAAGACGAGTGCTGACAACAGATGATGACAAAAATCTTGTTTAAAGGGGCAAGTTACAGCTTCAGTTTTGTGACTTTTAAAAGCGTAGGAGGCTGAACAATGACTATGTTCCACTCTGTAATGATATAACAGCATACCAGTCAAATGCAGGAGCCTTATGGTACGATAGCCCACAGCTGTGAGGTCAGGGAACAATTCAGCTGCACTGGAGCTCTCATGCAGATCACTGTCATGAGCCACTACACAAGCAGCAACCTGGAATGCCAGGGTGGCATTTGATCACAGGCTCGTGCCCTCGGGTGTAAAGCATATTAATAATGCTAATATACACATTTTGACTTTCCAAATTCATGTTTTACCAAAGCATAGTGAATGTGTCACTTGAAAATGTTTTTGATAAGCTCAGACACATCAGCTTTTAGAAGGAAATTAAGACAATTGCATCTATCTACCCATCCATAAGGTAAGTAGAATCTGACTGATGCATAAGAAAAAAGAAAAGTGGAAGGAACATTTACTAGCTCAAACACACTGAAGCTCTATTCAAAAAGAAAAACTGCACAAGAGGCAAGAGCAAGGGTGACCTGGAAAATTTTTAGGTTTTAGAGACTATATCTTGATCTAGGACTTGATCTGAGTTGCAACAAAAGCAGAACACTACACCATGGACAATCCCGACACTACTATCATATTGAGCATTATATTTAATTAAAATATGCACTGATACTTAGTGAAGCTATTCCAGCACAACTGAGACTAATGAGATGAAAAAGAAAATGATTGCTCTTGACAGTGCTTCAAACTCAATTGCTTCAATAATTATTCTTCTTTTGCAATAGCCTTGATTTCCATCAGCATCTTCACCAACACATTTGTTTCAGCAGCTCTTTAGTTGTGTTGCAAAAATAAGAGAAAAGTAACTTTTAATTTTTTTCATTTTTAAAAGTATAAACACGAGGATATAAAGATTGCAAAAGGCATTAATAACAGCAATATGTAAGCTAGCATTTGCAGATCTGGCTCAAAACTGCCCACACTTCCGAAGGTATTTTGAACACTATTCTTAACCCACCAGAAGTATTACAGCTTTAACAAGCAACACTTGAAGAACATTTCAAAACCAGTATCAGTCTTTAAAGTCACCTCAAAATTAGAAAGAGAGCCTAGTTTTACGGTACATTAAATTTGTCATACCATACCAAAAAAATAAATTAATCTCAGCGACCAAGATAATTGGTCGTTATTACTTCAGAAGTTGACCCCCATAGTTTCTTGTCCGATTTCAAAGACTCTGCATTACCGAAGTTATACGAAAGAAATCTGAAAGCGGGTGTAAAAGTTTTATTAGCTGTTGAATCATAGCGGCTTCCCAGAGAATCTCGTAGAAAAAAGAAATGCAGTTTGTTTTTTCTGTGTCACGAATATCGGTCACACTAACTCTCACCCAGCTCTCCTTAGCCTTCCCACACAGCTTCGCGCTGCCTGCGCACCGAATCAAGATCGAAAACTGCAGTTTTTTGCCTTTTTAAAATGTGAGAGATTATTCATCGCGTTAATTTTGCGGAAGCGGCCACCGTCCCCGCGGGCTGCCGTGGCCCGCCATACCGCGCCATTAACGCCTCGGGCGGGCGCTTCCAGGCGCAGCACCGAGCCGGGGGACTCTCTAATAACCCCGTACCTGGAGGCATACCACGCCGCCCACTTCGCCCGCAGCCACCGGGCTGCAGGGGGGCAGAGCTAGGGCCGCCCCCTGTCACGGGCCCGCCAGGCACCGCGCAGCAAACGGTCCAGACCCGAGACCCGGAGGGATCGCGCCGGCTCCAGCGCTCGTCCGGGGGAAGGCCGCCGCACCTACCTGCATCGCACCACCACCTGGATATTCTTGCCCTTCTCCTCCTTCTTAGCGCCGCCACCCTGGAAGCCGAAGGAAGCCATGGCGGGCCAACGCGCGAAACCTGCCGGGGGAAGGGGCTCAGGAGACAGACGAAGCGCCGGCCGCGCTGTTCCGGGGCTCAGGCCAAACACCCGCCGCTCGCCTCAGCCGCTGCCGCGCGCGCCGCCGCCACCTTTGAACCACGCGCCGCCCGCCCCGGCCAATCAGCGGGAGCGCACGCGGGGCACCACGGGACGGGCTTTCGAACGCGGGCGGTGACGCACGGGGCGCGGCGGAAGCGGCGGTGCCTCCCCGCCCCGGGGCTGCGGGATGACGGGAATCCGGTGCGGGACGGGCTGAAGCATTTGCGTTACGGCGTCTGGGCTGGTTTCCCCGCACCGCTGTGACGTTATTCCTGGCGTCACACTGTAACCTGCCGTGCAGCTGTTTTTTGCCGCCGCAGGCACTCGCGCTGAGGAGGGCCCGGCGGGGAGGTCCGCCGCGCACCGCCCGGGGCCGGCAGCCTCTGTCCCGCCCCCGCAGAGCCCCGCTCCGCCCGCCGCGGTCGGCCGGTCCCAGCGCAGCCCGTCACACCACCCCCGCGCCTCGGGGTGTTCCCCGGCCGGTACCGCCCGCTCAGCCCGGGGAAAATCGGTGTCAGAGCGAAGAGAAGCAGTGACAGGCTCAGGGCGCACCGCATCCATCCCTTCACTGGGAAACTCCATCCGCACCTTCGCTCATGTCACCCGGCCCGAGAGCTTCCCCTTAACGCGGCGGAGGTAGAAGCCGCGCTCGGCGGAGCCCTGCGGTCAGGAACGGGCCTGGCGGGTGAGGGGGAAGATGTAACCGCCCCGAGCCGCTGTTCCCCCCCCCCGCCGCGGCACACCGCGCCGCCGTGTTCTGCCGCCGGCTCTGCTAGGGCCGGTTGTTCTAGTCGCCGACATCTGGGTTCCACAGCTGTAATTTTGCAGGCTCCGCCCCTCACCCCCCCCCTTTTTTTTTTCTTTTTGAAGTTGGCTGCTTTGAAAATTACACCTCCTCCATGAGTTCTTAATAACAAATGAATCCTAACCTGCGGCTTGCGGTAATTTTCTGACAGTGACAGGAAGCAGCACCACATCATGCTCCTCTACCGTTTATCTCAAAAGTCAGAACGGTGTCAGAGCCAATCATAGACTCGGCATGAAGAACAGGGGCTGAGAAAGACACACATTATTTTTATAGAAAAGGACATGTAGTGTTGGATTCCTCATCTGCTGTGAGCAGATTCAGAAAACATTAATGTTCAACAAATTTGTCTGCCATTCTAAATATGGACCGATGATGAGGCAGAAAAAGAGCTATGAAATGTTACAGTGATTAGTAACAATTTTCATTTCCAGCCTTTCTGAGTATTTTCTGTTTGCTCCACGTAAGACTTTACGGCTTGCGTACCACTGAAACAATACAATCTTTAAGTATATATAAACTACTTAGCTAGGACAGACACCTGGAAGTTACTAACTGCCAAATGAATTACTGCCCTTCAACATCAATTTTTAACCCTTTGGCCACAAACCTAGAAATAAGACAATCTGTAGAAAAAGCTTGTAACAAAACACTTAAAGTTTGTCTATGCATAGACAACTAAGGAACCCGTATTTTCTAACAGTCTCAGAGCTTAGCTTTCCAGCCAAAATGATTTTGGTGGGCTGGTGTTACCAAGTGTCGGGGTTTAACCCCAGCCAGTAAGGGGGACCATGCAGCTGCTCGCTCACTCCCCACCCTCTCCCCAATGAAGAAGGCACATGCATCATCTATGACATTGTATTTTTCGTTGAGAGAGAGAGAGAAAAAATTACAGAAAAATTTATCAAAAAGTACAATTTTTCACTAAAGCTTGCCAACAATAAGTCATTGTATTATGGTGACATCCACAGACAACACGTCTCAAAAATAAAAAGTCAGTGTTTTCCTAGGATTTCTATCAGATGACCTGCATAATTACAGGTATGGAAGCCTCACAAATAGTGCAATTGTTGACAGTAAACATCAGCTAAGAATTAAGAAAGGTTGTAATAATGGAGAGACATAATTAATACAAATTATAAGCTTGGGTGAGACTTCTTCAAGGCTTAGTAACCCCTGTTGTGATTACCAACACACTACACAGTGTATGGGCTAAAAATTGGCTACACAAGGGTCTCCACATGCAATTACCTGTGAAGAATCACCAGCAAGTAAACCTTATCAGAGTTTAACGTTGTTTAATATTATCAATGACATAGGAAAAAATGACTGATTAATTGCTTACTCGCATTAAAGGGGAGATGACCTGCACCTCAGACAAACATATAGCAATTTCTAGCATTTGAACAGCCTCTCCAGGTAGCCAGTAATATTCTAAACTCTGTTGTACATGTACAGAAAGTTAAACAATAAGGACTCACACACACAATGTTCTGGTATATTGTCAGCTGAGGACAGGGTTCTCCAGTCAAAGTAACAGGATAATTATTTCAATTAAAGATTAAATTTACAATAATCTATACAATAAAATGCAATACAATTAAATTAAAGCTACAATAAAATAACTACCTTGTTAAAAATTAAGGACTGATGGATATGTACCATGATTAAAAACAGAATTGGTTTCAACTAACCAGGGAAAATACACAGAATAAAGGATCTCTTTTTTTCTGCATGCATGCCAGATCACTGTCCGACACAGACACAGATGGTAGCACTTTTAGATCTTTTTATAGTTATAGTCACCATAATAAAAAATTAATACCACACATAGGGATGTGTATGCATTTGCATAATTAGTGCAGAGGGGACACAGGGACCAGGGCGGGTG
>JAOXJK010000002.1:22380645-22396046 GCA_025774025.1 Xenus cinereus
GAGGCCGGGCGCTGGCGGCGGGGCCGGGATATGCGGCAGCGGCTGCTTCCCGTACTGAGGCGGGCTCTGCTGGGCTCAGCGCGCCCGTGCGCCGCCCTGGCCTCTCGGTTTTCCCCTCAGAGCCGGCGGCGCAGCTTTCTCGGGTACGGTGGGCGTGCGGCGGGGGCTGGGGTGGGGGGACCGGGACAGGCCCCCGGGTCCCGGCGGCGTGTGGTGGGCCGTGAGGTCGGAGAACTGCTCCTGTCCCCCGCTGTGTTGTGTAAGAAGCGGCGGCGCGGCCGGGGCACCTTGTGAGGCCGAGGGAGCGCCCGCCCTGCCCTACCGCGGCTTTGCCCCCGGGTCTGTGGGAAGCCGGGGGGGCGCGGGCCGCGGAAGCGCGGGGCCGGCAGCGAAGACCGCGGTGGGGGAGCGGGGTCAGCGGGCCCGTGTGGGTCGGGGAGGCCCGCGTCCGGCCCGGCCGGGAGCGCCCGGTGTGCGGTGGGACGGCCGCGCTCCCCCGTCTCCCTCCGGAGCCGGCTTGGCCACCGGCCGTAGGGCCGTGGCGCGGCTCCAACTGCCCGGCGGGCTCGCTTTGTTGTTTCTTCCCCCCGCTCCCCTAAAAAAAAAAAAAAAAAAGTCACTCTGGAATTTTCATCTCGCTAAACTTGCTGTGTCGTCCTAAGCCATAAACGTAAACAAAAACATGTTGAAATTCTTTAAAAAGAAGCTGTTCTCAGAGTTGCCTGAAGCCGGTGGCGGCGCCGGGCGGTCCGGCGGTGGCACCGGGGAGCGCGGTGTGTTCCCTCTCCAGCGGAGACGGTCCCGCCGCCTGGGGGGCAGCGGGCGGGCCGCTCGCCATGGCTGGCTCCAGGGGCGAGTCACACCGCCTAACAACCTGGCAAAGTTCTCTCAGGAAACAGCCGGGCGAGGGAAAGAGACCGCGTTCTGTTCTTTCTTTAACGCTCTATGTGTTATTTCAGTAGCAAAACCTATATTTAGCGCGGCAAAAGAGACGTCAAAAGTAGCATCTTTTGGTGAAAAAAAAAAAAAAGTGAGTTATGATGACTCATGGTGTCGGTGCTCCTGTGTCAAAATTCGGATGCAGTGTTATTGTTCATAATTGCTATGCGTGCTGCAGTGTTGTAAGGTAATTTGTGGCGTGTATCGGGAGTGGGGCTTTTCTCAGGCTGTAGTTTCTCCTGCTACATTACTCCTCTTTAAGCATGTTAATATATGCAGTATTTGGACTTAACTTTGTATATGTGAGTAGGCCTGTTGTGTTTTCATACTGCCTACAATCATGATTTAATCACCTGTTCAATTTTAATTGTGAATTAGGATTCACATAAATAATATTGAAATGAGAGCAGGCACAGTGCTTTCACGTGATGGTGGGTTTTTTAAGATGGATTTGAAAATTGAGAATCTTTTTTTCAATTACATGTTCTCTGTTTCTGACTTTTGTTCATCCTTTCACCTTTTCTTTCAGCTTTAACTTTTTGTTCTCATGCAATTTTTAACCTTCATCTGCACATCAAGTAGCAAGATCATTTCTCAGTTAGAACTTCTTATCTTCTCCTTTTAATCTCGTGCACAGCATTGAAAATTATCTCTTCTGGTTGGGGAGTTCATAGAAGGGTTTATATTTGCATGTTGCCATGCCTTTTTGCTCCCTTTCTCCTTTCTGTCTTCAGTCGCTTGTGAGGCTGTGGCTTAATCCCTGAGATGAAATGGTACCTTTGAGAGTTTGATCAAAGTGCCAAGGATGTAACATATTTTGCACATGAATGCAGAAGTAGCTCCTTACCCTGTTAGGTCCAGAAGAAGAAAGAGAGAAGGGACAAAAAGTTCATTACCATCAGTGTTTCACTGAACTGGAAAGTCTTGGACTGGAAGCTAGCGGTCATTGCAGGTTGTTGTAGAAGTAATTTACTAAAAATACTGTCAGACCATTTGAGAAATGACATGTTGGGCTGATATTTTTGATATATTAATTCTATTGTATTAGATGCTTTTGTAATAATTTTGATATTTCCGTCTTCTAACAAGATAGGAATCAAAAAGTTTGTAATAAAAATGTCTGTAGAGGAATGGATTTAATTGGCTCTGTTTCTACAGTTATGTATTTGTATGTGTGTTGTCTGTCAATGGGCATCTTTATCTTCATCTTCTCTGCTTTTATGATGTCTGTAAGTTGATAAAATATGCTTATGAGATAGTACTGTATATATGCAATAAGGTGATTTTTGATGGAGCTTGTTTGAAAGTTGCTTCACTGTAGCTTTCTACTTAGATCTGACCTTCTGCAGCCTGTTTTTAGAATGAGTCAGAACTATAGTTTGCCTGAACAACAGAAATGGAAAAAAATGCCGTGGAGTTGAGAGTTTACTTACAGCATTAACGATAAAACTAGAATTGACTTGTCCAAAATCATAAAAGCTAAAACGCAAAATAGGTAAACAGCCAGGACTTCCTTTGTTGAAACACATGTCTGACTCTCCAAACCTGCTGGTTGTTGTAGGTGTGTTGGTTGTCACAGCTGTAGCGTTAGATAAGTCATTGCTTTTAACGTGGGATAACAGTACTTTTCAGGATTGAGAATCCTAAAGTTCTTTCTGGTTTTGTTGCTAGATCAGATTTTCTTGCCAGTTCTCTCATCTTTCTTGTTATGCAGTGTAACTAAAGTTTTAGTCTCATCTTGGGTGTTTTTTTTTTAATTCAGACCTCACAAGTTTTTCTTTTTGAGGGTATAAGACAGATGGTAGCATAAAGTGTTAAGTTAGTTGGCTTTACAAAGAGTCTCGGGCAATCTGATGTGCTACTTGAGGATAAAATGTATGAAATATACATCAAAATACAGTTAGAGTAAAGCACAGAGGTCTCTCCTGTAGCACCCAGTTTTATTTTTCTCAGTGTGTGCAGGGCCCTGTGCCAGACAGACACCACTGCTGCACTGTGCAAGGAAAGCAGGGAAAAGTGTTAGGGAGGGAGGAAGAGAGGATGAGAACCACTGGCTCACAAGTGTTCAGTGCATAAAGCAATCAGTGGAATTAATGAGTGCATTTATGAAGAAAATTGGTAAAATACACTTTCAAGCAGCTGATCATGTAACACAGAAACTATAGTCTTATCAGTCTTGCTCGTAGCACGCAATTTGAGACTCTGATGAAAATAACAGTGCACACCAAAATACTATGCCAGATTTGTGAAATCATTCTGAAGGTCCTATATCATCATATTGTCTAAAAATTAAAGTAATTTTACTGAAATTTTAAAAAGAACTAATCTTTCAAGAAATGAAAGGCTTCAAAGGCCTTTTGGAATTTGCCTGATTTTCAACAGTCTTGTAACAAATTGAAGCAAAGAAGTGCTAGGGAAAAATTTAATTTCAATTGTTTTCTATTTCCGGTGAACCTGGATAAAACTTGTTTGCCCTGCAGAGTGTGTTCTGATGGATTGATTGGGGCAATTTTTGAAGAGACAGGAAAAGTAAGATTTAGAAATTTAAAAAAACTTGTTATCCCTTATTGCTATGTCTGAAATCAGATTGTATAAAATCCTGCCTTTTTGTTTGACTTTTTTACCCGGTGCTTTGGAAGCTGTGGAATGGTCAAGTTCAGGAATGTAGTTTTAGGGCAGTAAATTAGCTTCATGGTGTCTTAATTGTGTATCTCATCCTGTTTGAGCAACACAAAACTCTTGAAAACACACATCGTTTTACTGCTCGGGCCGGTTACTCCGCTGGGGTCTGGTCTTACCTATGAAGCTCCCAGGGCCCTTGTTTTTGCCAAGTCCACACGTGGTATTGTCTCATTAATGCTGCTGGGAATTCCTGTACTGGCTTTCTACTATCTGTCCCGTACTACGCTCTGCTGCCGTGTTGGCAGTGGGACCTGGGGCAGACCAAGTTTTATGGTGGTGCACGAGGAGCTGTAGGAGTTGGACTTGTCTGGGAAAAGACCAAGGCGGGCGGTCTGCCCTGGCCACCATCCTTAGGAGGAAATTTTCCGAGTCAGTTACTGACAAAAAGCTGCAGATCGAGGTTCTGAAAATGCCTTAATTGTAGCGAGACTTTCAGAATTTTTTCAAAATGAACTACATAAAAAAACCCTTATAAATATTTATCATTTTCAGACTTGCCCAATGTGGCATGATTAGTTCCTAATAACTTGGTAGCACTGATTAAATCATTGCAGGTCTTTGTAGTTGGAGCTCTTGTGTATGAAGTAATATGCTGAATTCCTGATGAGTTTAAAAGTGATAAAACATGTTAACATTTTGAGCTGTCTGTCTACTTCTGCAGCCTCTCTGCCTGTGTGTGCAGTCAGATTTATCTAGATCAGCATCAGGAATGTGTTGGGATCTTAAACATTCTCTAGCTTTGTGACAAGTCAATTCAGAGAAGACTGATGCTTTACGGATGTTGAATCATGTAACTGTTTCAATCTCTAAATGTGTGAAAGAAGGCCTGCTAGGTTTGTCTACAGATGAACCTGTAAGAGTTATGGATAGTCTCCTGAAGTGTCCTTTATGGTAATGATCAGCTGAATTGATTTCAGTTATTGTTTGTTGGGGGTTTTTTTGAGAGTACTCTTTTTCTGCTCTGTTTGTTTTTTAGGTTTGTTTGGGTTTTTTTGTTGTTGTTGTTTGTTTTTTTTTTTGTCTTATTACACTCCTGGTAACAGAACTTAGTAAAAACATTTGTCTAATTTTAGGAAAAAACATGTAGTGCCTACGGTTTAGTCTAAAAAAAAAATTAATTATAGTATACAAGTGAATTGAGAAGTTGAGAGGAGGTAGGTTGTTGGTTGACTTACTGCTAATGTCCCTGTCACATCTGAGGATGTCACAATGCCATTGAATTCTGCTGCTATCCTGAGGAGAGGTATGTGCAGAGAGGAAGAGGAAGGGTGAAGGCCTGTAGAAGAGTGGAGATTTATTTTATTGTTGCAAAGCCCTGAGCTTGCAACTGAAGAAGTTCATGGCCTCTTCCAGAGGGCTCAGTCCGGAGCCGTCGGTTGTCCCTGTAAGAGAGGTGGGGAAGAGTGGGCCTTCTGCTGAAGCACACGGCTCTTCCTCCACTCCGAGCTCTGGAAGCTGAAGAAACCTGCCTGTAAGTCACCAAGAGCTGAACCCAAGGTGGATCAGTAAATAATGCAGAGAGCAAGACATCAGTGGTGGCTCCCTGCAGGACAGAGCAGAGAGAGCTTAAAAAAGGGTTCGCCTCACTCTGGCAAATGGGAGGCAATTAGGTTTGGAAGGGAAAAAAAAAAAAAAAAGAAATGGATATAAATAAAATAGAGAACTTGGAACAGGTGCAAAATGTGAGATTGAACATTATTGTGGTCTCTAATAGTTCCAGAGACACAGAACTTGAGTAACAGTTGTGTTGCAGTCAGCACATCAGGTGTATTCAAAAGACAGGTGAAATGTGAGTTGAAAACGAGGAGCAGTTCAGATCCTACAATACACAGGTGTAAGCTTCAAGTCAGTAGGTTGTAACACTCACATGTGTGTCCATAGACGCAATTTGGGTTCAGCTGCATAAAAGCTCCAAGCAAACCCCAAATTTTAAGGCAACAGATACAAACTGAAAGCAAGTGTCAGTCTGCTGAGCTGGTGTTTGTTGCCCTTCGTCTGGTTACTGTGAGCTGATGGGAGTTTGCAGCCCTTCATCAGGATCAGACCTGTGTGCTAGCATTTCACTTAAATATGGGCAGCTGGTCATGGCAAAAGAAATCTTGAAAAGCCCTTTGGAGTTTGTGCTTTGGGGGTCGTATTTTTATTAGCTAGTTACATCCTTGTGTTCAAGCAACCCTCAGGAGTTTCTGCTAATTGGTTTTCAAATGTGGTCCTTTAATTGTTCAAACATTGAACTCAGATTTGACTACACTGGCTAATTATTAATTAAAGTAAGTTTACAAAAATAACTTTGAAAGATTAAAATAGTTAGGCAGAATCATATATCACTTAATCCTGCTATGTAATGCTCTGTTTGCAGGTGGAACCTGGCATCCCCAGAGAGCCTCTCTGGTTCCAAGGGACTGCCTGCCTGGAAAGCATTACGAAAACAGGGCCTCGAAGAACAGAATATAATTTCACTTCAAAGTGCTATAATTTAAAAGTCAGCATCTGTTTTAGCATACTTTTATTGTACAAGTGAGGTAATTTTGGTGAGGAGGAAGAAAGTTTATATTTCCTAGTACTTGAATAGGGACATTGCTCTCAGTTGAAACATACCCATTCTTTTTTTGTTTCTATCTTTGTCATCTTGCCACCTGTAATTTTTGAGCCAGTGGAAGAATCCCGGTGCCACAGTAATGCTTTGTATTTGTTCATGCTGCCTTTGCTTTATTGGGTCTTTCTCTGTTGCTTTTGTTTTGTGAAAGCAGCATGACAGTATTTCTTCTAATGATGTTTTTATTAGGATATTAGCTCTTCAATAAACACGGCGTCTGACCATCAGCATTCAGTGCTCACTGTAGTGACAGCATAGCAAGCAGATACTGTACATGTATTTCAGGACAGTATCTGAACACAAGTTTAGAATTAAGCTACTTTTCAAAAAACTACAAGAAGTATAGAATTCTTTCTGTTCCCATGAATTTTTTTTCCTATCACCAAAAGTAGTTCTATTGTCAGAAAGTGCTTTGGAGTGTTTTAGGATCCTTACATGTAAGACATGGAACATGGTATTTATTGTTATAAAGAAGTTGCATTTAAAAGAACCTAGAAGTTGCACAGAAAAGCACTCATATGAGGGAATGTTTAATATTATGTCTTACAGTTTTCTCCTTAAGAAAAATTCATTATACACATACTCTTGAAATTTTCTCTTGTAGCTATTGTATTGTAGTAACAGCACTGCGAGGAAGGGTTCTTAGGCAGGAAGGTATTGGTCTTGTTCTTTTGATACAATGCCTTTCAGGAGTGTTGTGTTAGTTGGTCTGTTCTTGCTTTTATGCAAGTTGTCTAGTGCTACAATTTAGTTTGCAGGGAAATAATTGTGGGTTATTCATGCAAACCCATTTGCAGTGGAAGAGAATGTTGTTGTCACAGTGTCCATTGAAGTAACAGTGAAGATGGAGGTACAAGTTTAGGTCTTTGGTTTGAAGGCTTAATTACTACTTTTGACCTTCTGAAAATTGTGGGTTTTTCCTGTACTGAAATCTGACTATCAAGCTGGAGGTAGCCTATGAAGGAGGCAGAAGTAGGTAATGATAATAAAATGAAGTGGAGGTGTACAGCTTCACAAGACATCAATTGAAATCTCATAAGATTTCACAGAATCTGTGTAAGTTGATGAATCACATGGGAAAGATGAGTCATCTGAACAAACAGTAAAATTCTGTGACTTAATGATGTGGTGTAGAAATAACAAGGAGATACCAGATGACAAAGAAATTGTATAACATTTTAAAAAAACCAAACAAAACTTGCAAAGTTTATTGTATATATGCATCTTATGATAAGCAACTAGTATCTTAGTGAGATGGAATATTTTAGCTGAAAACCAAGTGGTAGGTGTTCCTTAGCAGAGGTGAAATCAGGAGATTCAGAGACCTCTTTGCTCTCCTACATACTTATATTTGTCAATCCAATAGAATTGTGTGCAAGTGAAAGACAATAAGGAACAGTTCAGTTACTGATTTTCATCTATGAAAACTAGTATCTGTTCTCGCTTCTTAAATTTTACACAGTATCTTAAGTTTAGTAGAGTATTTCTACTTAGGACTATGAATTTCAAACGAGGCATCATTTAAATCATAAGCATGGATTATGTCAGCACTGGTGATGCAGAGAAACATAGATATTGCTGTATTTGGAGCATTGGTTTTGAATGGTATCTGCACTTTTTCCGAGGCAGGAAGCCCATAGATCTTCCAAGCAGGATTAGCCTGAGTGGATAAAACTAGTGGAAACTAGATTAAACTAGTGGATAAATGACAGGTTTAAATGAGAGTGTAGACATTTAAATTCAGCATTTTAATTCCTGTTTAGTGATTACGTTTGGCTGCAGTTTTTTGAAAAAAGTAATTCATAGTGTGAAAACCATGTTTTACTACTGGAAGTGTTTCATTCTGAAATGCATTGAGCTGCATATTTTAAAAAGTTACTTCATATTGTTTATGGCTCTTGCTTAGAGACATTCATATTCTGATTATTCAGTGGTACTTTCTGTGCTTCTATTTTTTTATTTGGATTATAATTCCGGTTTGTAATTTCATATAAGAGCGCATTATAATTTAAGTCTATTTAGAAGTTCCAAAGTAATCTTTTAACTTCTTTCAAAAATATTCAAAGATCTAACGCTTACTTCACTGGTTTTATTTTTTTTAACAATAGTATCTTCTCTAGTTAACATACGCCTCTCCTTCCTCAGGCATAAATCCAGTTTTATACAAACTTTCACTCTGCTGCAGGTAAAATCTTAATTTTCTGGTTTTGAAACAGTGTTTTTCACTGGTTAGACACGAATAATTCATAATTCACATCATAATTCACTGTAGACATTATGGTCATAAGCTTTCCATCCATAACATGTATGTGTGGTTTGTTTGGGACTTTTTGTGTTGGTGTTTTGGTTTTGTGGTTTTGGTTTTTTTTTTCCCCACCTGCAGCCAAGTGGTTCCGATCTGCCTCCCCAAATATCCAAGTCTGAATATCTCATCTTTGCACTAGGCATTTAAAAAAAAATGAATAACTAGTTTGTACTGTCAGAATCACACTTAGTTTCTTAGCACTTCAAAATTGTTCCATTAAAGAAGCATGTGTTGTAGCATGTCTATTAAACTAATAGTAATTTAAACATGTGAGACAGTCTATTTCTGTTTATCATGGCAATTCTGCAGTGTGTTTATATTTTTATGGCAATATTGTAAATGGTGTCACCCTTTCTTGCTGAGTGTACAAATCCAGTGATTTATTAGTAAAATTCTGTTTGTCTAACAATTGCAAAGTTACAATATTCATAATATAACCAGCAATTCAGATACATTAAATACTTCCCTGAAGCCTGAAAGAATACTTGTGATAGCAATGTGTGCTTCGCTTCGTTTCTATTGTAGTTGAGTAAGGGGATGATATTTCTTTACCAAGTTATTTTTGTAATTACTGTTAGCATGAAACTTGAAACATTCACTTACATGATCTACAATTTCATCATGTTGCTTGGTCTTCAGGGTTTTTTTTTGTTTGTTTTAACAATATCTCTCAGTATCTGAACTATACTTTTAGGCCAGTTCTGTGAATTCTGCACAGAACTAAATTTGCTGTCAGTATCATCCAGTATTCTGTAACATACACTAACAAATAATAGAAGGGTTTAAGTAAAAATAGTAAATGAAATTTCTTCTGTTTTCTTTTAGGTTTCAGAAAGAGACAGACAACAAAATGAACAATCCAGCTATTAAGAGAATAACAAATGAAATTATCAAATCACCTGAGGATAAACGAGAATATCGTGGACTGGAATTGGCAAATGGCATTAAAGCTCTTCTCATTAGTGACCCAACCACAGATAAGTCTTCAGCAGCACTTGATGTGCACATAGGTATTTAATGCATGTTGTATTCATTGTGTCATTAATAAAAATGCTTTGTTATCTTAAATTGCAAATAAGCTGACAGGAGTGGTATCCAGTTGGCAGCCTAGCCTTTTATTGTAATTTAGAGTTCGTTTAATTCTTTGACACGTCAAGTTGAAAATTATTAGAGCTAATTAAATTCTCTTATTGCACTCTGTGTTTACTCAAGTGTAGCTCAGTCAGTAGAAAGACTTCTTTTAACCATTAAGTTTTGTGTTACGAAAGATCTTTTATAAGCAGAAAAGGGGCGAGTGTAAGTGCAATTCTTTAGACAGCTCCATCTGTCATGTCAGACTTTTTTTTTTCTTCATGTTGTTGATATGTAGAGGTGAGAAGATGCTGTAGTGCTGGAGGAGCTGGAGAGGCACTCCTTAGCTCTAATCATGCTTAAATGTCCAAAGGGAAATATTCGAAACAGAAAGAGGCAGTTACTTTGACTCTTTGGAATAATGGAAGACTTTTCTTATATCTGAGGTATTTCTTAAGCTTGCATAGCTTCTCAGTTGCTTGGAAAGTATGATGCGTGTACATACTGCCTGAGCATCCTTACTCATTACCTGAGCATCCTCTTGCTGTGTTTGTAGCAGGGAGCTCTTGCTGCTGTTGGTGTTAGGACAGAAGTAGTGGAGTACCTTTGAAAACTTCTGGCCTTTTTGCTTATGGAGTTGGCTGTCGCTAATCATTAAGTAGTTCAGAGCATCCCACGTGAGGTTTCGTTAGGTACTCTGACAGTAATAGCCAACTGCAGCATCCGGTTCCTGCGCGTGTACTGGAGGAGCTGTGTCTGTTGTCTCCATCTATCCCTCCCATTACACGTCGTTGTGCACTCCAAAGGGCTGCCAGACTTAAACTTCCACCTCTCTGGCTTCTGTTCTTGCACCTCATTATGGTTGTGTGCTCTGTCCGCCTTCACAACTCGCTGGTCATCAGTAGCTGCTTGTGTTCAGGCAATTACAGGTTATCACTTGTCCTATAAACCACAGGGTAAATACCTCCTTAATTGCAGTTGTCAGTCACTGCCTCCAAACACAGGGCAGTTATTAAAGTCAAGATATAGAAGTCAGAACATTGTGATCTGCCAGTTCTTTACAGATTGAGTCATGGACTTCAATTGAAAAATTGTCTCTATAAGGCGATGCAGACTTACCTGGAGAGGCAATTTGAGGCACTAATTGGTTCAGTTACTCACTCTGCTTTTTTTTTTTTTCTTCAAGATTGAGTTTAGTTGACTTTAGCTACACAAGTGTCTGCTTTCATCTACAGAATTGATACAAGTGCCTGAGGCAACATACTGTAATATAAATCACTTTTAAAGACTTTATTTTTAGTATTGCTTTTTATGAATGGTTATGTGAAATTTTTCCTTCTACAGGTTCCTTGTCTGATCCCCCCAACATTGCTGGGCTTAGTCACTTTTGTGAGCATATGCTGTTCCTGGGAACCAAGAAATATCCAAAAGAGAATGAGTATAGCCAATTTCTTAGTGAGCATGCCGGGAGCTCAAATGCTTTCACGAGTGGAGAACATACCAACTATTACTTTGATGTGTCACATGAACATCTAGAAGGTGCACTGGACAGGTGAACACTTTATTTTTTTATATTTAGTTTTTTGTTATATAGGTATTTGAAATTATGTAAAAGTGTTTTTGTTTTGTGCTATTTGAAATTGTGTAAAAGTGGTGGGTTTTTTTTCTATAGTTTTATCATTATGATATCAAAGAAAGGGTTGAGAGCACTATCTTTTGTTAAAACCGATACCGATACTTTTCAGTTCAAAAGTTTTGCTCACATTTTTTCAGCTAGGAGAGTTCTTTACTGAGGCAGAATTCTTGAAGTTCAAAGGTTGCGTGACATTTAATATTTTTTTAAATGTGGGACACAGAATCTGATCATGAGCTTACGCATACTCTGTATTATCAAATACTGTGCTTCCCACAGGATGCTTATTTCACTGACAGCAAAAGAAGGATGAAGTCTAGAAGTATATTAGGATGCCTTTAGTAAAGGAACTCACTGAAATCTCTGCCTTTTTTGGGAGGGGACAGAAATTGAAAGGTGTGTAGCCAGTAAAAAGTAAGGTAAAAAGTGAATTTTCCCTTTGGATATCTGACAAGGCGGGTTTGATTGGCGAGATTAAGAGCCTCTTGCGGCTAAACTTCAAAACAGTAGAAAATTTCAGGATATGAATTATGGTACAAGGTCCTTGATCCTTGTAGTACCTTATATGATGAATACGTTGTTGTCTGCATTTATAGATAAAGGAAATGAGGAACATAATGAATCAGTGTCA
Source organism: Xenus cinereus (assembly GCA_025774025.1). Classification (NCBI taxonomy): domain Eukaryota; kingdom Metazoa; phylum Chordata; class Aves; order Charadriiformes; family Scolopacidae; genus Xenus; species Xenus cinereus. The sequence continues at coordinate 22,392,503 of JAOXJK010000002.1, forward strand.
AAACTGCTACAGAATTTGTAAGTTCTGAATTAAAAAAATAATATATTCTGCTGTTTTCAGAGGCTGAATACTTTTCTGTTACTGTTTATGTACAGTACTCTTGACTTGAATTAAAATTTTTCTGTTCAGATTTGCCCAGTTTTTCCTGTGCCCTTTGTTTGATGAAAGCTGCAAAGACAGGGAGGTGAATGCTGTTGATTCTGAGCATGAGAAGAATCTGATGAATGATGCCTGGAGGTTGTTTCAATTAGAGAAGGCTACTGGAAACCCCAATCATCCCTTCAGTAAATTTGGAACAGGTTTGTCAGAATGTAATTATCCATCCATTGGAGTTCTGTGTAACATACATAGTATTGCTGTTTATATAAAATGGTTAAAGACAGACTGAAACAATTCTCTTTTTTTCTTCTCCATACATGTTTATTATGGTGCTTTATCACATTTTCCACATGGTGGACCAAACAGAGCTAGACAAAAACATAGGAAACGGAGTGATCCAAGACTTGTCGTACAGTGATGAAGCATCCTTTATGATTCTGATAATTAATGCAGTGAATGCTATTTTCCAGTTACTGGATTTGTCATTATTTGGTGCTGTTAAGTCTTTGTGCATAACAAAGTGAATGAACTGTGTTTAAATTGTTGTTGGCCTCATACTCTTTTTGCTAACCAGTGTTTCACTGGGACTAGATGACATTGACTAGGTTGAATCAGAAAGATCAGAAAAGTAATGTGAAAATTACCGAGTAAGAATATAACAGCAAAATCTTAAGCATAAGCCACAACAGTAGTAGACGGATAGATAAAGTGGTCTTGGACAAATCCCAATCTTACGGCTGTAGGTTTTTTTCAGGCTTTATTATTCACAGAATGCACAGTAGCAATATGAAGTAAAGACCCCAAAACCTAAATTTAAAAGGCATTAAGGAAAGATACCGTAGTTATGGTCAAAACAACAAATGTTTGATGCTCTGGCAGAAGTTTAAATGTTTTTTTTTCTCATAGAAGTTATTTTCTACAGTAATTTATTTTTCAAACTGTCAAAGCAACAGGGCTATTAATTCACGCGCTGCACTGTTTAATCCTTGAGCATGGTTGTGTTTTGTGTCTGGGTCTCTGTGCTGGATGAGTAGTTGAAGCAAATACTGGCTACAGTATATTAAGGTGTATCTGTGATTGTAGGATTTGCACGCTGGCTGTACACGCGTAGCAGGCGTGCTCTCCCCATCCTCCCTTTCTTGCTGGTTTTCCTATAAACACACAAGTCAACTTTTCTGCTACATTTTCTCACCATATTCTTCCTCCTCATCCCTTGCTCTCTTCCATAGCTGGCCTGGTTGTGGCTTAAGGGAGTTACTGATGTCAAAGTTAACAGAGTATTAGTATATAATTAGAGTATATTCATTTAATATACTAGGTTATAATCTGTGGCCCACGATGCCACAAATAATTTCACGCTGTGATTCCTGTGACAGGAGTGTGTATATGGGAGTAAAACCTACTCCAAATGTGCCAAAGAAGAATCTTTTTCTTCTTCTGAATTAGAGACTGGGCTTGCTTACATTGCTTTGAAATAACCCATTCAAATTACAAAGATTATTTTGGAAGGCTAAAACATCCTTCATTCTTTAGGAATGTGCAGATTGAGAGTGGAAGTATTTATTGTCTCTAATAACTGGACCAATACTATCTCAGCTTTACTTATTATACATAGTAATTATTTTAAAAATTATTGTCCACCTGGAGGAAAGCAGATTTATTAATTTATTTTTAGCTTTTTGATTTGTAAATTCATAAACAATAAGTTTTGTTAACTTTTTTTTTTATGTTACAGGAAACAAACTCACTCTGGAAACTAGACCAACCAAAGAAGGAATAGATGTAAGACAAGAGCTATTGAAGTTCCATTCTACTTATTATTCATCAAATTTAATGGCTATCTGTGTTTTAGGAAGAGGTGAGTTTTGTTCTGTTGGTTGAATAAGACTTTGCATGTATTTTGTTTGAAGAAAATGAAGTGTATGCAAGTGTCTGAATATCTACAGAAGGGGGAAAAAAGTAAAACTTGTACAGACTGACCTAACGTAAGTTTATGTTTAGTGAAGTCTCCCAAGCAACTTGCAATGTGTTTGTGTTTATAAGCTTACAACAGAAAAAATAAACTCAAAGTTTTAAATCCATTATCAAGTCAGCAGTTGCTGTCATCGTATGTTTGTCTGACGCAGACTGACACCTCTCTGCTTTCGGGCATTGGGAAGGCTTTTGATACTGTTTTCGTGTTCTAGACTTATACTTCCACTACAAAAATGTGCACTTTCCACTGTGGAAAATGACTAGTAAAACCACCTAAATTCAGGATTTTAGCAAGAACTTTTGTATTTTGTAGTAAAAAAATCCATATGTGCAAATTACCGAAATGCTTGTATGGGAACAAATTTTAAGACTATATTCTCATATTATTGATATTGATGAAAGGTTTTTTCTACCATCAAATTCTTTTAGCGTGAGTTGCCCTTGTAAATATCAATATAAAGCTCAAATGTGTATTTTGCTGACATGGATAAAAAATAATGGTCTTTAATAGCATTACATGCAGGTCACAACATTTTATTATACAGTGGCCCATCTTGGTTTGCACTGTTTGGGTTTTTTCCCTGGGTGGTTCTCTCAGTGCAGTATAGAAGCACACCTGTGTTGGGCAGGGAAGATTCTGCTTCCTCAATTGAACTGGGATTGTTCTGACTAACGTGGTGACTGCTTTTTCAAATCTTTCATGGATTAAGGTTGTACTTTGAGACATCCATTAAACACCCAGTTTTTTCTTCAGCGCTCATCCTTGAAAGGCATGTGCTAAAAAACTTGACTGATGAGTCTTTCTTATCTTATTCTCACTTTGAGAAGTTCTCCAAAATGCATTTCTTTAAGCAGGTACCTATTTTGAAGGCAGTATTTCAACAGAAGCAGTATAGGTCAATTTAGGTGAATTCAGGCACAACATCAAATTCTTTCTGCAAATGCTCTTTGTCTTGTGTTTGGAGAGTGCTGGAGACATGGACTGAAACTAGAATGGATGTAAAAGTAGAAGTGCTTAAAGAGGTCATGGATGTGTGTGCAGTTTTGAGGCGCTGAGCACAGAGGACCCTGCCTCACAGTGCGCTCAAAGTACTGGAGGTGAACTGAGGCTGAAGAAAATCCAGGTTCTGGCGAAGATGCTTTCGCTCTGGAATATTTGCAGCTGTAATTCCATGTCCCTTAGGCTTCTTTTGGAATCTTTATTTTTGTACATGTTCAATATCTGACGCGTCTTTTCTTCAGTTTCAGCTTAGATTCATCAGTAAAATTTAAAGATGGTTTTTTCCGGTTACAAGATTTATTTTAATCATGGTTGAAGCCTTGCTTTAATAAGCATGGTACTTATAGCATGTTATAGTTCAAAACTTCAGTATTAATATAGATTTCCTTTCTGAAATTAATCATCAGCATATCATTAAAATTACTTTTCTGTATAATTCATGTCTACCCCACAGAATATACAAAATCCAAA
>JAOXJK010000002.1:22407035-22433433 GCA_025774025.1 Xenus cinereus
CAGCTCTCTCAGCCTCTCCTCATAAGGGAGATGCTCCAGCCCACGAATCATCTTTGTTGCCCTACGCTGGACTCTTTACTAGCATTTTAGATTGAATTTTCTTTTTTCTTGTTTTCAATTTGATTCTTTTTATATATCTTTTATGTATACTGTAATAAATTGTAATATTGAACTAGTGGTGTAGAGATATTACGAAAATTTGTGAAAACACAGGAACATGCTCTTATGCTTCTATGTATCAGCCTTACTGTGTTCGAACACCTCTTTAGCAGCGTTTTGGAAGCAGGTATATGATACAAAAAATAATGATTTTTTTTGAGGGGGACCTTACAGGGGCCCTGTTTCTGAATATGTTCCACACTGAAATGTTCAGTGTCGGATATAAAAGGACGGTGAGGCAGGCATTCATATATTTCTAGAGTTTCTATATTTCAGACTCTTGAAATTATTGTGAATTACTTAGAAGTTTGGGCACTAATTTTTCACTACATTTGTTTGTATGGCAAGATCTGTCTTGTATAATAATTTAGTTTAAGATACACATTAATTTATTTTCAAAAGATGGTATATTTCAAATAATTATTGGATAAAGTAGGATAAAATTGGATTATGCACTATATCTGCAAATGTCACGGGGTTCTGGTGTTTCTAAGGGTATACAAGTAACAACAAACTAAATGGAGCTGCCTATGTCAGTGATGGTGGTTGCCATAGTAATTAATGCCCTTTAAAGAAGGGCCTATATGGTTGTGCGTGGGTGTGCATCTATGTGTAATGTGTGTGGGATACTGCAACTGAAGCTTGAATATTTCGAGAGATCATATTTTGAACAAACAATACTTAAATTTTCCAGATTCTCTTTCCTATTGTATTAAATACTTCTATTTTGAATATATTTTTGCGCTGATCTACCACTCAACTTTTTGGAAATTTCATACAAGAGCTTGCCTTTAGCATAAAGACTGTTTTTAGTAATTAAAAGAGAGAATACATAATTATTTCTTCTCTGAAGAAAGCTTAACCAAATTCCGCATGAATGTGAACTTTTAACTGGTTTTAAAATTGCTTACAAGCAATTGGTAAACCATTTTTTATACTTATTTAGTAAACACACTACAGGTGCTTAATCAGATCAGATGTTTATTCCAGCTTCACATAGCTTTGAAACCTGGCTCTTAACCTTGCAAGAAAACAATATTATCTTAGGGAATTATACCTTTTGTAACACAAATTGGGTCTTTGTTATTAGCCAGAGAACTTCCAAAGCATCTGCTTGCCTTTAACTTTCAAAAATTGCTAGAGGAAATCAATACATGTCAGTACATTCATAGGCTCTTTCTAAGGCGTACCCAATGCGGGGCACCACAGAGCAGTGGCCAGTCCCAGGTGTCAGTGCCGCTGCTGGCTGTGCCCGTCCTCCACAAGAGCCACAGGTAACCCTGTCCAAAAGGTACTGGTGTGAGAAAGGAAAGCGTAGAGAATACTGGTAGAGGGGGAAAATCCAAGTCTATAGAATGTGGTCAAAAGCACAGGAACAGTGGTGGCAATTTTTAGAAGAATTTAGGATGTTATGTGGTGTGCTTTGTTCAAATATGTAGTAAATAGCTGTCTCACAATGTTCTTCTAGTTAATCTAACCCCATATTCGTGCTTGTAATTCTGTATTCCTCTTTGTCCTCAGTTAAAAAAAAAAAAGGCAAGGTAAGAGCAGGATGAGCAAGAATCTTGTTAGAGAGAGAGAAGAAAAAGGAATTTTAAACAGATATGGAATGTAGCTGTAATTTATTTGAAATTATCCTTCTGGACTAATCACGTTGTCTCTTAATTTCACCTGGCTTAAGAAATAGATCATGATGATTATGGAATCCTAAGCATTTGAATAAAAAAACTAAATATCAGGAGATAAAAGGACTTTCAAAACTGGAATATATGTGGTTCTGCGGCCTCTTCAGTTTATTGTTAAAGAAATCGTCTATTATTCTTTTTGCAGAGATTTTAATAGGGCTTAAAGATAGTAAATACAAGCAGGTTAGTTCACTGAAGCTTAAATACCCACAGCTCTGCCTACAGCTGTCCTGTTTGTACACACTCGAGAGTCACCAGAGACTGGTGAAATGCAGGTCTAAGGGCAGAGTTCAGCCAAGCACCAACATTCTAGCGTGGATGGGAGGAGGCGCAGGAGGCCAGTGATGATGCTATAAGTCCTTTCAATTTTAGTGGGAATTAAATGTTTTTATTCAGGGCATCAGTGTTTAAAGAGCTGAGCTGGATGTTCCTATTTTTGTCTGAATGAAACAAAATATTAACTTGTATATAGTACTATATTCCTTTTAGACGCTTATTTGAGCACTTATCTTTTGAAATTAGAAGTAGAATGAAATGAAGTGGGAATTTTTTCATCGTTTATTTAACTCATACTTTAAAGTGTAGTAAAATTTAACAAGGAATATAATTTTATAGTATCTTTTATTTTAAATTGCTGGCAAGATGAAATATTTTTTGGGGAAAAAAAAACTCCTCAGTTAAATATTACTACCAGTGATTTCACGGTATGTTACAACTATTTGGGAAAGCCACTGTGGATTTGCATTTTTAGAGGGCTCTCTTGAAAGAATGAGTTGAGATTTTAGATGCTAATAATAGGGTACCTTTATGTTTTACTTTTTTAATTACATTTATATCTATATGCATGTAGTGAACTATCAGTCCAGTAGCTCCTTTCCTACTTTTGTCTTTGCGTGAGCAAATTTTAGATACTAATAAAAAACTGTGGACGTGGGCTTTTAAATATCTATGTGTTCTGGTTATCTGCTGTTTACTGATCTTTATTCTCATGTATACCTTCCTATTTTGCCTTTTTATGAAAGAATTAGTATGTGCCACATCATTTTAACTCTCCCTGTTGATGGTTCTGGTTTTTTTTTTATGCTTTGTGTAAATTGTGTCTTGCAGTGGTTTAGTTTCCATTGATTTGAGTATTTCTTTTGTATGATGGTTTTATTTACAATTTCATTTTCATGCCTATTGGAATTCACCTACGCTGAGGACTTTTCTTGGTATAGCTATATTGGGTAGCTACATTTGCAGAGACTACTCTTTGATGCCTGTAAAAAAGTTTAGCTTTTTGACTGTTATTTTCTCAAGTTCTGTTCTCAACAAACTGTGTTCGTAAAAAGTATGGAAAAATATCCATACTCACAGGTGGTAGCAAGTATCCATATGTGCTTCTGTTTGACTGAACCATTATAGGAAGTTTGCATGTTCTCTCCCCCACCACCCCCCACACAACTTGTTGCATATAGTGGCTTAATTTCCCCAAGACAGAAACCTTTTTAAGATGTGTCATTTTCACTTGTTGAAACTACTTTGGGTTTTGCCAGCCATCTGTGAAGACAAGGGAATAGACTTGGCATGTGTTGCAATCTTATGCTGAAAAATGTAATTTTCCCATCATTTCCAATACAATTTTTCCCCTTCATCATCTGCAGGATAAATGCTCTTATTAAAATTTAACTAGTGATTCATCAGATTAAACAACTAAAGAACATTTTTCCCCTTGATAGTAAATGGACTTTTTTTCCTCTCTTGATATCTGAAGTGCAGCACTAGTACTATCCCAGAGGGAAGAAAATTAAAACGAATGCCAAAAATGTTGATACAGAAATTTCTAAGGGCTGGAATTTTACAGATACTGAGCAGTTACTTCAGTGCAGTCGGTGATGCTGATCGCCGATGATAAATATGTTACAAATATGGAATGTAAGTGGTTGGGTTGCTTTTTAAATTGTATTGTATCTGAGTAAAGATTTTTGGAAATCACAGTTTGTTCGCTTATTTCCCCCCACAAACCGTTATGTTTGTAGAGACATATTTTCACTGAAGCCTGAGCAGTAACTGGTGGTGCTCTGTAGGAGGATGAGGATGTGCACCCAGCAACATCTATCCCTCTGTGTGTCTGTTCCCCACTTGCTCTGTTTTCTATGAGATCTGTGCAGAGGTGGCTTTGAATGGCCTCTGTTGCCTCACATTAGTTTTACTTAATGGTTTGGGGGGAAGTTACAAAGAGCCAGCTTTTGCTGGCTCTGTCATGTTATTTTATGCATTTGAATAAGATACATGTAATTTTTTCCATTGTTTGACAGTATCATCATTTGGAAGACAAAGTTTACATTAGTTCCTAAAAAAAAATCTTCTGCAATTTTTCCTTTTTAAGTATAAATTCATTTTTTTGCAACAACTTTGCTTTGACATGTATGTTACTAATATTACAAATACTGTGGTCTATAAAGTCTTAGAAGCTTGAGTTTTGTTATGTAAATCTGGAATATAATCTTGATACTCTTTCCTGGAAGTACATTCGTTTTAAAGCACACAACACTCTTCTGTGAGTCAGTCACTCGTAGCTTCATTTTAGATTTCAGGAGAGTGAGACCCAAGGTGGTACCTGGTAAATACGTATTGGGATGCAGAAGCTGTGTTTGTTTTTGAAAGCCGGCCATAACTGAGGATCACAACAGTTTGCATGTACAGGAATGCACATACAGAAGTGAATTGTATTTACAGTTTCAGCTGTGCCTCACGTTCACGAGTGGCTCGGGAGCCCCATTGCACTGGTTGAGTTTAAATATTTTATAAGTGGGTCCTATTAAAGATTGCCCATCTTGCCTTTCCAGTGTGTTCCAATGCTGCCTTAGAGCACAGGGATGTCCATCATGCAGCACAGCACAGTGTGGAAATGGAAGGCAAAATTAGCATTGCATAATTGTTAACTGTAAAGGTAGATTATGATACGCTTAAATAGCTGCATAGCATTGTATTTCTACCTGTGGGGCTGCTTTTCCTCTCCTCCTGTCTCAGTGTTTGTTGCTGCTGGTACTCGTCTCTCGGTTAAGGCTGTAAGTCTGCAGCAGGTGAGATGCCTTTGGGTTCGTTTCATGTTGCTCTGGGTATGTTCCGAGAGCTCAAATTGTCAGTAGTGGTTCCAGGGGTAATGTGGGGAATGGGGGGGCAGGAGGGTCCCCTAAAGCCATACTGCTGGAAGAATTGCAGGGCTGATTTCCACAATTCAATTTTCGGTGCCTTGAGCTGACAGTTATTTTTAGCTCTTTAATTTTAGTATGTTTCTACTATGTTTGGGTGCTTGGATTGTCTCTGCTGCTTGAGCATGGGTAGGTTGGAGAAGGGCAGGAGGGGGGAATGTTGAATAACAAACATCTATGTATTACAGCATAAAACACTTTTGTCTTGTTGCTTAGACCACGTGATTATTGGGATTTTATCAGGATAATCTTTTATCTTAAGACTGTCTTTTTTTAGTTTTATTTTTTATTTAACATATGGAAAGGCCTGGCAGGTTGCTCATAAAGTCTATTAGAATTTCAGGTTTTTATAGTCTCTTAGCAACTTCATCTGTGCATGCTAGAGCTTTTGCTCACCAGCTGTCCAAGTTAAAATGCAAAACATAATAGAATATTTCAATGGCTCTTTTTAGTGTAAACAACAATCTCTCTAATAGATTTCACGTTGTTGCCGGAGCTCGTGTCTGCTGTGTTGCAAGAACAAATGTTTTCTAGGATTAAGGTGCTTAGTTCTTTGCTGAATATTTAGTTAGTATTGTTCCTTTGGTATAAAAATGTAACATGCAAACAGATAAGACACCATTTTATAGGAAGTTACAATGAAAGTGTTATCTCTCATTGCAAATGGCAATAGAAAGAGTTGAAATATCGTATCTCTTGAAGAGGAATATTCTCATTCTGCTTTGGATATTGCACGACTTGCAGAGGAGCAGGGGTTGTTCTGTGCATTTAAGTGTGTGTGTTCATGCTGGTCATCTGGTTCTTTCAAAGGTGAGGAGTAAAATCTTTCCCTTCCCTAGCCCGGAAGGGATTGTTAAATATATGTAGGAGGCACTTGGGCTACCTTTTTTTACTATTTCAGAATTCTTATACACATCTATTTACTCTTAAAGCTAGCTGCTTATTTCCAGTGAATGCTCTTTTGAGTTGCGGGTAGTTAAAAAGAGTTAAAGGAGTTTTCTTGATACCCGTTATGAAGACTACTGAAAAAATACTAACACGTTTGTAATTTCCTTTGTGCTGGATTTCCTTTTATTTACCTGTATTCTTTAGTTCAAGGAGTGTTTGGATAATGCTTTTAGTCATATGGCTTATTTTTAGGTAGTCCTGTGAGAAGCAGGAAGTTGATGGTCCTTATGGCTCCATTCCAACTTGAGATATTCTGTAATTCTATGATTTAGGTTTCTAATTGAGTATAATTCTGTTGTATTGACTGTAAAATACATTAATCTTCCTGCTTTTCTTCCCCTCCCCTCAAAAAAACCAAACCAAGCCAAAAAAACAAAGGGGAGAAACAAGTATCAATCTGAAATGAGAATATGAGAACGATACAAAAATAAGAATCTCTCTTACTATCAGATTATGAATGGGAGATTGTAACTGCAGTAATGTAATCTAAAATGCTAGGTCTAGAATGAAATTTCTGTAGTCAGTATCTTCACATATCTGTGTGTTGATACAGGTGGTATGAAAAATGTTACAGCCACTCCATTAATTTTGTAGAAGATCTCAAGAACTGCTTTCTGTGTTTTCTGAAACAAGGGCGAAGTCTGAAAAATAAAAATTGCATGCAACAATGATTGTGTGTAACTCTAGGTTGTGTGGCACTTAAGAAAAATTAAAAGCCGCTGATAACCTGATTTAAGTTAACTTGAGTGTGCAGTTCCGTATGGGTAGACTTGCTATCCAAGTGTACTCTGTCCCGGGAACATTTCCAGAAGTAGATGCATTCTAGTGATGGAACAGAAATAGTGCTCTGAATAATTTCTCACAGTCTTTTCTCAGACTCATTTGCGCCAAAGTGCTTTGTCTCTTTGTTTTCAGAGTTGCAATCGTTTCCAAATCTTTTGAAGGGAAAACTGATCGAACAGAAGACTGGTATGGAACACAGTACAAGCAAGAAGCTATTTCTGATGAAGTTATTAAGGCATGTAAAAACTTTTAATATATTCTAATATCTGCAAGTGAAGACAGTGGTAAATTCTTTGTATAATTTTCCATTTAGTTGAAGGGAGAATGTAAATCTGCTGCTCTGCATAGCATGAAAGTTGTACAATGAGTCTGTTTAGTATTATGAGAAGTAAAGATCTTGTGTTAGTTTTAGACTTCAAATATTCATTACATAGGACATATCCATTTTAATGGTTTTAAACCATGTGAAGTACAGGGAATGTTACACCATTGTTGCTATAAAAGATCCATAATGTGCAGTGGCTACTTAAAAATGTAAGCATTAACTTTTTAAAACTTCAAAGTCTATATTAAATGTTAATGAACTAATCTGTTCTGAAGAAAGGAATCTTTTTACAACTGCTGTATGTAACTGTGTTTCTGAAATTGATTTTTGCAACTGACAAAATGAGTATATTTTGCCAATTAAATGAGCTTCTAAGAATCAAAACTCCAACAAAGGAGGTGGGCACATCCTTATTGAAACTTGTTATCGATCTGTTCTTGTAAGAAGAGTTGGCCGTAAAATACACCCTAGAGCTAAATTGGACATGCCGAGCATGCATTGAACAGATGTTGCATAGAGCTCTCTGCTGCTTTAGATTGTGCATACCTATGTTCTTGATTAGAATTATTGCTTATGTATTTAGTTTTATACCTTCAATTAGAGTTCACGGTAGCAGAAAATACGAGACATAGAACTGCTTTCCACTCCACTGTAAATTTTTCAAATTTATTTTAATCGTTTGTCTTCCTCCTCAGAGCAATTCATCCTGCTGAGAACATACTCCAACTTGGTTTCCCAGATAGTTCTCTCTCCCCCTGTTTTCTCAATAGTATTTACACATAAGCTAGTGGAATAAATTTTAAAATCTTTTGTTACAGCATAAAATAAACAAGTAGATATCTGTTGACTAAGCAGAAGTTCCACTTAGCCTAATTGTTTCTCCTATTTATCTAGAAATGGCAGAATGCTGATCTGAATGGGAAATTCAAGCTTCCGATGAAGAATGAGTTCATTCCTACTAACTTTGAGATTTTGCCATTGGAAAAAGATGCGACACAGTACCCTGCCCTTGTCAAGGTAAGCTATCTATATTTGTTCTGTTTGCCAGGTAGCTTTCAGGGAAGTTAGTAGATACTTCCTATGTGTTCTTAAAATACAGGTCATGTCATACTCCAAAGTATAATGAACAGAGAAGTACAAAACTTAATGATATTGCTAGAAAGACAGTAGAAAATTCATTCTTGCTAAACTGTGGATTATAACTATTTGGGTTCCTACAAAAATGAATTCCAAATAGCTTGAACTCTCTTCGCCCTTTTGAAAGTGTGTTGACAATTGATAGAAACAGTATTAAAGCTGTTTCTTCAGCAGAAGGGTGCCTGTCACTCTTCCATGACTTTTTTGAGCAATGTTCAGTACGTCGTGGGTAAGGCAATTCTGTTGTAACTGCGTATGGAAAAAGCTCTGATTGCATGGAAAAAGGGAGAGAGATGTAAACACGTAAATAAACATCACTCTCTAGTTTCCTGGAAGCATCATTTAATGATCTTGGTACTTTTAGCAAATCTCAGTTTTTCTCAGTACCTAAAATTTACTAAAAACTTCTTACTACTAAAGCGTAGTTGTCTTTGCTAATGCTCATCTCTATTCTAGGCTTAGTTGGAGGATAAATTGGAAAAGCCTTCTGCAATTACAAGTTGTGCTTCAGCTTGCATACTCAATTCAGGAATACTTTTTACATACTTGATTAATATAAGTCTACTTTGGTGCTACGATATCCTTCAGGAAAACACACTTGTTCTGCGCAGGGCATTTTAGGTATATACTTGAAGCAATATTATTAACGGGAGAGGACTTGGAGCATATGCTTATGTTCATCCTGAACTGAAACCCTGAACCTCATCAGGGACAGGTACTGCAGCTCTGTTAAGTAACACTAATTGATTTGCTACAGAAACTTGATGGTCCTTTCCTGTCTCTGTAGCAATGAGGCAACTGATCCACACAAAAGCTTTGCTTTAAGGCATTATTGCTTAGAAATATATTTGCTTTTAGATTTTTCTTCCCCTTTCCCCAGAAAATACGTTTTCTGAGGGAGAATGTTTTTAATCTTCTGTACTTGATGAAACAGACATTATCTGTTTTCCTGCATCTCTTACTTTCTTTCCAGCTGTATGATGGTGCCATTTTCCTTTTGTGGGCCCTGGCATTTGTCTGACCCCACAGCAAAACATTGCAAGAACTAAATCAGCAGAGATTAGTTGTACCAAAAAAAGCTATTTTTCTGCTGTTTTTTATGTCTAAGTGATCTTACTATGGACTAGACCAGTGCTGTGGCAGAAGAGAGGGACAGGAACAGGATGGTCATTTTCTCTGGTAGCATGTCACTAGGTCACCTTTGCTGTAATGGCACATCTTGCCCTGAAACCCCTTGGGAAGGAGGGCAGGGGGGACATGGGGTTTGCGCCTAGGGGTGGATGGTTACTGTGGGCTGCAGCCATCAATCTCCAGCTTCTGGGCCAGGTCTGTGGGACCACAGACAGGCCCTACTGTTCATCATCCTGTCCCTGGCGCAGGATGTATTCCAAACTGCACAGTGGCAATTCAACAGAATGAAAAATTTGTTGCCTGGGAGAGAAGCTGTGATTTGGCTTTGTAGTGTGAATCGAATACTGTGTAGGGGAAGGTATGCTGTAAGAGACGAGACTTATTTCTTCTATGGAAAAAGGAGGAGGAAAATGCGATGCCAAATCCCTGAGAAGCAAAGATGATCTGCTTAAAAATATGAGAGAGAAATAATATTACATTTAAAAGTTCTCTCCTGTATATCAATTTAAAGATGACGTTTTTTTGGGGGATATAAACTTAGGTAGAGTGGGAACAGAGAGAGAGTATCCGTTTTGTTTCACAACTTTTGTGGGAGAAAAAGCAATAGAAGAGACAAAAGAATCTAAACAGATTCTTTTCTGTACTAGGAGATTATTCTAAAAAATTCTGGTGACAGGTCTTTTAACTAATTTGAAGTGGTGAAGACACTTTTTTTAAAAAAAATTGCCTAATATATTACAGTAAAAAGGTGACTTAACCAAACCTCTTTTCTTGACACAGGACACTGCTATGAGCAAACTATGGTTCAAGCAAGATGACAAATTTTTTTTGCCAAAAGCTTGTCTCAACTTTGAATTTTTCAGGTACGCAATGTTAAATATATCACATAAATGGCTCTGTAGAAGCTTCTTGTTTGTGGGGACTCTGCGCGTCTGTCACAAAAGCTTTGTTGCATGTATTGAGGCTTGAAAACATTTCTCCTCACTCAGGAGGATGCAATACGCTGCAGATGGCAGGGAGGCTGATGGAAGTTACCCAGTAGTTGAGTAGCAAGCGGTTTGAGGTGCTCCATCTATAGGAACAGGAAAAGTTTATATAAAAATTTTTAAAACAAAATTTTCTTCTATGTTTTATTTGCTGTACCTGAAATATGCCTGCCGATAGGACCTACTACATAATGCAATATACCTCCTTAAAAATGGGTGTGTATTATTTTTAATTAATAACTAGATCACAACTATTTTAAGATAGTGCTTTCTTTATAAAATGCTATTCTGATTATGGGTTTAGGTTCAAATTCTATTTTAATTTGTGTAATGCAAGCCAAGTATGCTGACACCAAAACTGATAATTATTTTTTTGTTTTTAGAAAAAACACAGTCAGTATTATCAATGAATGTGTGATTCTGACCTCAAGATGCACGATAAAGTGCTGTAATGTTAATTCTGGTCTTGCATTAGTTTCATCATAGGAAAATTATCTACTTTTAAGTAAGCATGACAATGATGTACCTTCTTTGTGTTCCTTTCAAGTAATAATTTCTAACTTCTGAAATAAAAATACAGCTGTCTTTAGAGTGCAGCTATTTCTGTGCTGCTCTACTGAAAGTGAAAATAATTTCAGGAACTCTCCTCCTTTGGCCTAATGAAATGATTCGGTGATGTTGCTGGAAAGGCTAGTATGTGGGCTCTTGTAGATGCAGTGTCGAATCCTTGTTTTGAGACAACACTTGAAATTTCTCTTGGCAGAATTTTAGATAGAGGGTTTTTCAGAGAGTGTCAAATCTTGGTACTGGTTGGGGAAAATAGGTTGTCTGGGCATTTCCTCTTTCTACTTTTTGAAAGCACAGGGCAACTATTACAACTGTTTCAACTTCAGTGTGTGAGGAAATGGAAGATCAAAGTGGTACCTGCCCACCTCCTGTTTGGAAAACTGCCACTGCAATACTTGGCCTTCTCTGTTTGTACATGGTGGCTCTCCAGTGTTTGGCGAAAATCCAAATCAGGATTTTATTGATGGACACTGAGTTTGTTATAAAATTGTGAGGCTTTTTAAAAATCAATTCCAAATGGACTATGAGTAATCCAGTCTTTATACCAGTTTGTGAATGATTAAAAAATAATAATTGATTTTATGTAGAGTGCGCTAAGGTATAGGTATACACACGTACCTGGTTTGGGTTGGAAGGGACCTTTGAAGGCCATCTAGTCCCAGCCTCTTGCCATGAGCAGGGACATCTCCCTCTAGATCAGTGGTGACAGTCTTTCCCCGCTGGATCTGCGCTCTCACCTCCAACAGCACTTGAGCTTTGCTGCTGAATGGGACGGAATGATTTGCCTCTTTCCTCTAGGGATGGTTACAAGGGGAAAGCTGGCTTTTTTCTTAGGGTTGGGGGTGGGGGTTCTGTCCTATTCTTTAAAAATAAGATCGTAATCGTATCTGAATGGATGTGAGGAGATTTTGACAATACTGGGTACATCATCTCCAAAAAGTTGTAAGGAGGTTTGTCTGGTTTTGATGGTTAAGAAAGTTGCGTTGTGAATCTGTCTCTGTTTTGAGACTGGTCGTGTCATGGTGATGGTCATTGGAGGAGATGGTGAAATGTATCGTGTTCATTCGTGAGAGGATGAAATTGCGCATAGCTCTTGTGGCTGAGCAAATTGGTGAATAAAGCCATCTTAACAGCATGAGTTTTCATGAAAAGCTTTAGCCTCGGTTGTAGAACAGAGCATGGCAGCCTGGTAGCAGATGACAGGTATTTGTCACACTCCCAACAACTTCAGTAGGACAGAAAAAAGGAGGAGGGTTTGCTCTGCCTGCGGCCTGAGCATCACAGGCTGTCGGAGGAGTTCCTGGCCCGGCTGTTAGAGCAGCTGCTGCTGCCTGGATGGGGTGCAGGGAAGTGAATGAAGGGATGAGGTTTCTCCCTCAAACACACAAATCCAGTAGGAACAATCCAAGTGTATGAACCTCCAGAAGTTGCCTTGTTCCAAAACTGAAAATCCTTATGTGGCACAAGCCTTGCATTAAAGAAACACCACAGGGACTTGTCATCCAGCCTAAAGGATGATGAGAAGCTTTTCCTTCTTTTTTAATTATTAAATAACAACTCAACAGGTAGTATTTTATTTAAAAAAAAAAAAAAAAAAAAAAAAGAAGCAAATTAACAATGTAATGTTCTGTTGTTTCGAAAGCTTCCTGAAGGTAGTCATAAACTCTCGACTTCACGTTTCCCCAGATTTAGAGGCATGGATGTTAAAAATAATATGCTAATTATTTTTACCTGGATACTTGCTACTTTCCAGTTTAAGAAACATTTCAAGTGACTTCTCCAGTTCCTGACATGGTGACCCAGCATCAACACCTCAGTGTTGGTTTCAGCTGTGTGCCTTACATTTGTGCGTAAAGTGGAAAACACTAGACTAAGAGTTTTCAAATACACTATCAGTGATTGAGTTGTTCTGCTTCCTCAAGTCTAGTCAAAAAAAGGTAAACTTGAAAGAAATACTTATTTACAAAGTTGTCAGTAACAGAAGGCACCTCCCAGAACAGTGTTACAATAATTGTTTTCTGGTACTTTTCACTTGAGGATTAACAATTTAGTAGTCTTCATTATTTTTAAAACTCCCTGTTGGCCTTTGCCAGCTAAATGAGCGTATAGAAGTTAAAACTGGTACGAACACAGTAGTCACTCAAACTGATTAAGTCTTTATTCTAGTATCAAAATGGAAAAGAATATGAGTTTGGAGGCAGGTTTATGATAACATAAGATTGACCTACATCTTGCTCTGAATTCAGTCTTAATTAAAAAATTCAATATTAATTGGATTTTCATCATTGGGCATATTGAAATTGCTCAGTTTTGGGAAATTCTCATTGTAGGGAGAAATGCAAAAAGCAGTCTCCTTTTTTTTTTTAATTTCTATTTTTTAACTGACCTGTTTGCTTAAGTGCAGCAAAATAAATACAGCGTGTCTTGATTTATGAGCACAAATACGAGAATATCTCTGGAATCTTCAATGTATTTGGGCATTGCTCAAACCATAAGGAAGGTAAATAATTATTTTCAGGTATGTTCATATTTGGCTTTGGAATAGGAATCCTTCATAATGGGATCCATCAGCATACTCGCAGTAAATGCCATTTCCTTCGTACCAAAATTAAAAGGCCTAAAGAAACTGAGAAATAATTTTAAACTGCATGTTTTACTTTCACCATTTTCTTCCAGCCCATTTGCGTATGTGGATCCCTTGCACTGTAACATGGCCTATTTGTACCTTGAACTGCTCAAAGACTCCCTCAACGAGTATGCATATGCAGCAGAGCTAGCTGGCTTGAACTATGATCTCCAAAATACCATCTATGGGATGTATGTAAGTACCCAAATCAAGGAAAAACTTAGAGCCTTAAAACTACTTCCATTCATCAACATTTTCACATTGATTTGATGGAAGGACTTTCATTTAAAAAAATGGGTCTAAGGCTGTTACTCCTTTTGATCTTGGTTATTAACCATCCTTTCTTTAATTTGAATTTTAAGTTGAATTTTGTTCAAAGTCTTCAACAATCTTTCCATTCATACTAAGCAAATTTTCTTCTTTATTTTTATATCATTCATGAAATTAATTAGATGTAAGATTTGTTCCTCCATTTTAAAAAAAGAAAAAAGCAACCCTAATCCAAGCTTACATATTTATTTCAGTTTGTCAGATATCTACTAAAACCTTTCTGACCGATGGGGCAGAAGGCCCCCATGTCAGGCTATTCAGTGAGTGGTACCACTTCAGGTGTCCTGTTCAAGGGCTTGTGATCATGAGGCTGCATATACATACTCTTCAGTCATGTTTCTTCATCCATTACTTTGTCACTGCTTGAGGTATCAAAGCATTTCTTTTGTTTTTCTTTTTGTTAGTCGCTACATTTATGCTGATCCTCTCCATTGCAACATGACATACCTGTTTATCAGGTTATTGAAGGATGATTTAAAAGAGTATACATATGCAGCACGCCTCTCAGGTTTGGTCTATGGCATTGCATCAGGAATGAATGCAATACTTGTAAGTAATTTAAAAGCGCAGGAGGAAACGGAACAGCTTGGGAGTTGTTGAGCTTGGAGAAAACATTTGACTTCTGCATTTCTAAATGAGATAGTTAATGTTTTTTTTTCCTTGCAAATATCTCATGCATTAAGGGCAAAGCAAAACTGTATTTTAATCAGTACTGAGTGACCTGTTGGAGGTTGCAGTGCCTTGTGAACGCGTGTGTGGTGCAGTTCTTGCCATCTAGTTCACAGTTTTACTTGCATGGTGATCTTGAAAGTACTGTTGCTGGTTTCTGTATAAAAAGATTAACTTTTCTGTTGAATGAATCTGAGCTTTACAGATTATGTTATAATTCTCTAATTCTGCTGTAGTGAGCTGTGGAAATGGATTGTGCATGTGTTCATTAGAATGCAATGCTAGATATTTATGGCTTTTCCTTAAGTGTTTATTTTTATTAAGTATTTTATAATCTGATTTGAAATGCCAACAGGACTTGATAAATACTGGTATTATGATAAATGGTTATTTCTTACTCAGTTTCTCCTATGAGATTTATGATAGGAGATTTTAATAGTCGTTCTTGAAATTGTTAAAAGCTTTTTTTTTTTTTTTAAACCATCACTTTATACCAGAATGCGCTTTGAAATTTCCTGTAGAAGTATTATTTACCAAAGCATCTTAGTAAGAAAATATGCTGTATACTGTCTTTACATTTTCTGTATGACAGAGAGTGCTGCAATTTCATTTTTTTTAATTCAACGCGAATCTCATTTCCTGGTAGCATTCACTTAACTTACTGGAAACATGGTTATCTCTCCTCGGTTTCAAAGGTTGGTGATGTTTCCACGGTCAGAGTTAATTCCTTTAAAAAAAACCAACAAAAAACCCCAAAGGGTGCGTGTGTATGTAATTTTCTTTATTTTTAGTCACAGTTTAGAAGAACCGAGTTATTTTAAATATTAGCTGTTCTTGGTAGGGTCTCTATATTCTACTGTAAAGATTCCATTTTTGCATTTACTCCATTTTGTATCTGGGAGCTTCTAATCTTTTTCTATATCACAAGAAGTTTTATAGTCAATGGGTGTAACTGAATGGTGCAGATACTTCAAACAAGTGCAGATGCTACACTGCAAACAATAACTCAGTGATTGCTGAACACTTTGGGTTCTTATGCTAATTTAGGGTATCAGCCTTTGTCATAAATACATTTATAGCTTTTTCTTATTTGTGGTTCAGGTATGTTTCAGCAACTATAGAAGAAAAAAAAAATCTTACTACTGGGAAGCAGGAATTCACCTGTATGTTGGTTTATGGCTTAAAATTTAGTTTTACCCTTAAAATCTGCACAAATCCAATTAAGTTCCTGTTTAGAGATACCAAGCTTTGAAGTTTTTTTCCCCCCAAAAGGCATTTTTTCACTCTTCAAAAACTTCCTGTGGCCTGATGCAATCATATAGTCATTTATAAGTTTCAATGTTTGGTTTTTTTTTTCAAAATGACCAGGTTTGTTTCATGTATACTTTCAAAAAAATGTTTATGATCAGATCAGTATCTCCTAGGATCGCAGCCATGCCCCTGGGGTGTTCCAGCCCAGCACTGTCCCTGTTACGTGTTGTGCTGCTGCTGACAGTACCCTTTTCTGGTAGCACCATTTTGTTTCACTTGCGTTCCAATAGAAAACTCTACTTTTGAGCAACAAGATAAACATGAAGCAAGGTTAAAAGTAAATTGGAGAGAATACTTAAGAAGGCTGTGAATCTGGATTTCATTACTAAAATGAGAAACTTAGAGAAAAAGCATTTCAGTACTCCAAATGTACAGTTTACTGGCTGGACTCAATACTTGCAATCATTAAAAAAATCTGTATTCTGAGTACTGTTTGCTTATATCAACATGATACTCCATTAATTCTCTGCATTCATAACTCCCGTACAAATATGGAATGTTATATTCGTCAGTTATCTTTTGATGTGTAAAGGGATTTTATTTCAGAATGAGTTAATGTTGAATGATGTTGAACTTAGAGTGTTGAAAAGTGTATTGTTCATTGAATTATACAAGACTTGATAATTGTTTCATTATTTTATCTCCCACACCTAAAGCAAATTATGCGCTTTTTCCATAGCTTTCTGTAAAAGGTTACAATGACAAACAACATATCTTGCTCAAGAAGATCATTGAGAAAATGGCTACTTTTGAGATTGATGAGAAACGATTTGAAATTATCAAGGAAGCGGTAAGCTATGTGAGAAATTTACATTTTGGAGTAATTTAAAATTTAATGCATTGACTTGAAATGAAATCTGAGGGCTGATTATCCATGGAAGTATGGAGTGAAATTCTGCCTCACTGGGACTGCAGAAGCTTTTTTACTTTTGTCTTTTCTTGTGGCCATGAGTCAAGGTGAAAAAAACCCAACCCACAGGTCTGTGAATGATCTCGTTTGGATGATTTTCTTTTTGTTTAAGATATTTCCCTCATTGTCACTACAGTTTGCTTGAACTTTGTCTGTGTATTATGTCTCTTTTGTCATTTTATAGACTTTTGTTACATAGGCCATTTGTATATGTAAAATAAGGACAAAACACAGAAAAGCCCAGTCGAGGGGGAGAAAAATAAATTTTCCATTAGCTGTATTCCCCCACTCCTGAACAGTCACCATAGAACGTGTATTTCCTGGGTAGAATAACTTTATCTAAATAAGTATTTAGGTCTAACTGTGATAATTTAATTTCCAGTCATTGATTTTATGGAGAAGTGTGATTTCATGCTCATTTCAACTATCGTAATGGTTACTGCTTAATCCACAGGCTTAGAAGCCCACACTATTGCTAGGATAATTTAATGCAACTTTTTTAAACAGCTCTAATAAGCAAGAGAATGTTCTTAACATTTGAAATGTATGTTTTTGATGATATAAAGAGTACAAGATTAATATTTCATGTTTAGAAATAGAGTTCTATACTTTGAATGTAATTATTTTGTTTTAGTACATGAGATCACTCAACAACTTCAGGGCGGAACAGCCTCATCAGCATGCAATGTATTATCTCCGACTCCTGATGACAGAAGTTGCTTGGACCAAAGATGAATTAAAAGAAGCACTAGATGGTAATGTTTTGCCAGCTTTAAACTTTATTATTTTTATCTTTCCGTATGGAAAATGTCTTGTTAATAAACTAATGAAGGTACTCATTTTGAACTCTGCCCGTTATTCAAGTGAAGCCCCCGCAGTGCCAGACCTGGGCTGATACTGGTGGATGTCGATGCCTCTGCACACGTCCTTCAGTTTCTAGAAAGTCTAGTAGTTCAGGCAAAAGGCCTTAAAAGGCAAAACTTGCAGGTGGAAGTTCAGGCAAAGCTGGAGCAGCCTTGTGGGCATGAGCCTGGGTACAGTGAATCCAGCACTTGGCCAGTGCTGTTGGAGTGATGTGGCTCCAGCTGACATCGTGCAGACGCGCTGGAGCATATCTGCATTGTACTTTACAGTGGGCGTGCTTTTCTGTTGTTTCCTTGATCAGGGAATCCCCACTCCTCTTTCTGTAGATAGTAAAGAATTGTAGATAATAAAGAAAAAAATACATAATTCCTGTTGATAATAACGATAATAAAGAATAAAGACCATTGTGGCTCTTAACAAAGAGCAGATGGCCCACTATATTTGTGTGTAATTTTTTTCCCCCCTCTCTTTTCCTCTCATACACTCAATGTGACCATAATCTTTTGCATTGTTAATCGGCGAAAATTAATAGTAAGATTATACAACAGTAAAAAGTTTATTTGGAATCAGGGGAAAATGTGGAAATTAATTTTCTACTGATGGTCAGTAATTATGAATGGCGATGCGAGCTTTGGGATGAACATCCCATTCATTCAACCATCCTTCCTTCATCTCCTATTCCCTTGATTCTATATGTTAAACTGTACTTTGCATTATGTATGAAAACTGCTTTGCCAAGACAGGCAGGCACAGAATGTGTGTGTGTGCACATGCGCACAACTGCAAAAGCATTTTTCAATATGTTGAATTGTGTGTACGAGTACATACCCACAACTGCAAAAATATTATTCTTGTGTATTGTTTGTTGCAAAGATAATATCAAAACACCACATTTGAGTTGAGGTTCTTTTTTCAGTCTAGATGGTAAATGCAGAGTGTGTTTCTCAAGCTTTATAAACAATGTGTTGCCTGTGAATAGCTAGGGCTTTGTCTTGGAACACCCCCTGAATGATTGCAGCTGTTTTCTCTGGAGAATGAGTGTTTGTTCATGATTGGAAAGGCAGCTCTTTTTTTCCCCTTTTTTATTTGGAATCTGGGTCAGACAGTATGTGAGTTCTAAGCGAGAAAAATTATATGATAAGTGCTGCTATTTAGATCTGGAAGATTTCCAGCGTTGCATTTTTAAGGAGAGAGACGCTTTTTCGTGACAATGAGTTTCTCCTTCTCCAAGAAATGCATTGTATCTAACAATGAGATAGGTACTACTTCACATAAAAATGCATGTCATTGATTTAACTGTCTAAATATCTATTCTAGATGTCACTCTTCCCCGCCTCAAGGCCTTTATAGCTCAGCTGTTGTCACGGTTACACATTGAAGCTCTTCTCCATGGCAATATAACAAAACAGGTTGGTGTGATACTTACTTTAATAAAACAATTTTTATTTAAAAGCAGCATAAAAATGGAAGGCTAGTTTAAACTTCTCAGATCTTAAAGCAGTTTTGTCAAATGTGATTTCATAATTTGACTTCTTACATTTTTTATCTTTATGGGAGTATCCTGGTGTCATCTTTTCCACTTCAGATTTATTAGGCTAAGTGCTGACCTTATATTGCTTTTGGAAACTTAATAAAAAACAACTTATGATCTAAACATTTTAAGGTCTATGTTGTGTGTTATTACTGTGATGTGATTGAGCTGCATAAGGAACAATGCGCTGCACGTCCTGCTTTTCCATTTTAACCTGGATCTAAGATTTATTTTTTTTTCCAACTAAAATTAAATCAAAATTTACATACTTTTGTGACACCTTTCAATACTGGAATTTTTTTTAGGGAATCTGTACTTTTTGAAAAATTAAATCTGTCTAGCTGCTTAAAATTTAAAATTATTCTTGAGTTAATTTCATTCTGGTATTTGTTTTTTGACTTGCTTTTATTTACTTTCCTGCAAGTGGGTAAATAGTAAACTAATGCTGTCCAGAACATCTGTCTGAACACTCTTGTTTTCAATGTTTTAATATTGAATTGGAAGAATATGTAGTGTTTTTCTCTAACTTTCAAACTGTGTTTTGCAAGACCACAGTCTTTCTGTCTTTCATACTGGGGGACAAGGAGGCATGTGTTTATGAAGTTTTCAGACCATTTGCATGTTTTTGATAACATCACCTGTGTTGTGAGTTTGTGGTAGTGTAGACTAAGACCTTTTGGCTTTCAGCCTAAACTGCTTTTTAGCAAGTTACTGTAATTTCCAGTATGCAGGTTACAAGAACACACAACCCTTAACAACTAAAGCTTTTGAAGTTAAATCCTTGAATGAAACTAATGGTTTTTAAGACTTCTCACTACTTAAGATATTTTTTTTTTAAATTATTTTCATCCATCAAATAAAGGAAAGCATCTGGACAATGAGTCCTCATACTACCAGCGCGTCGATGGAATGCATGTTTGAATATAACCATTAGTTTGTTTTCTTAACATTCCATCTGCTGAGATGTCACTTGCTTTGCAAATGTACACTGTAGATACCTGGTTTTTAAACTTTGAAAGATGTGTACATCAAAGTGGTGAAGCGAAAGGAAAAAAAACCAACCCATTGAACTTTAATTTCAGAAGCACTGGAGAGTAGAATCAGTTAAACGTGTAGTCAAGATAAATGTAAAAAAAACCTGACAAAACCCTTGTCTTCCAGGCCCCCACTTCCTCTCATCTATTTAACTTCTACTGTATTTTTATTTAATTACAATATCTCTACTTTTCTATTCCAGATTTTTTTTTCCTTTTTTCTTCTCTCTCATGCCACCATCAATAATTGAAAAGTCTGACCCTGCAATTAGGTACAGACTACTGATAGTTAAAAGTGCTCTTATGTTTTCTCTTCCAGGCTGCGTTAGGAATTATGCAGATGGTTGAGGACACTCTCATTGAGCACGCTCATACAAAGCCACTCCTTCCCAGTCAGCTGGTGAGATACAGAGAAGTGCAACTTCCTGACAGTAAGTTAAATTATTTACTTTCAATTTTTTAATGCACATTAAATTGAGATTCTTTTTGCTAATAGCATTTTAAAATGAATATTACTCTGTTGCTAGGAGTTTGTTTCGAAATCAGACTTACTTCAAATTATTTTAAACTTCAAAACTATCATTAGGGTGTGGTTTTGTTAATAAAATCATAAACTAATACAATCATATTTCTGGCATACTTGAAAATGAATTTGATTTAATTTTTAATCTGTGTATGTAAATCGGGCTTCTTGGTGTCTGGAACGAGATGATCTTGAAGGTCCCTTCCAAGCCAAACCACTCTGTAATTTAGTCCTGATTCGTTCAATATAATTTATGGAAATACGAGCCTTGTCCCACTCTCTGCTATACACACCTACTATGCACATTTGAATAAGTACCCTTCTTTTTGAGTATTAAGTGACCATTCAGTGAGGGGTTGTCCTGGACGACACTCGCTTTTTTGAGAAAACTGAAAGCTCTTACACAAGTAACTTTGTTTTTTTCTAATATAAATTCTTTTGGTCTCGTAGTGTTGTATGCGGTTTTACTTCTATTGTGAAAAAAAATTCTTATCTGTAGGAAAGGCTGTTCAAGGAGTTGCTGGGAGTTGCACAGGAGTGATGACATACATAGCTGTACAGCCGAGGCCAATTGCCTATAGCTGATCATCAGCCTGGGGGAACCAGATCTGAAAGCAGCTATTGGTATTAAATGCTGAATTATATTTAGTGTTCATAAATGTTTCTGATAAATTGTCTTTAGAAACTGTTTGAGGCAATGCAGAATTCCATTCCAGTTCCAAAAACATTTGCTTGAGGAAAAGCAGCCAGTTTCAATTTACTTGCTGAAATGCTCAAGCTCTGACATTTCAATGTGTTAAATAATCTTTTCTTTACTTGTTTCACAAAGAGTATGCTGTGAGTGGAAACTCTGCTATAACGGTCCTAAAGTATTCATTATAATTCCATTCCACAAGAGAGAGACCGTTATCTTTTTAATTATAGACAATAAGAATGTACATTTTAATGAACTTAAATGTTTTGTCTTTCAGGAGGTTGGTTTGTATATCAACAGAGAAATGAAGTCCATAACAATTGTGGCATTGAAATATATTACCAGACAGACATGCAGAGCACTTCTGAGAATATGTTTTTGGAGCTCTTCTGTCAAATCATCTCCGAACCATGCTTCAATACTCTGCGCACCAAGGAGCAATTAGGTGAGTTTTCCGGTGGCGATTCTGTGTCCGTGCACACACACCCACAGGAGCTCACACTCACGCGAGGCAGGACGAGCTGTTCTCTCCCTGCTTAGAGAACGACATCTGAAGGGCACTTGGTAAATGTAAATCATTTTAACTGCTGGTGACTCAAAGGAATGTTACTATGTGCAGACTCTAAATTGAGAAGAAGCAAGCTTTAATTTTTGAGATGTCTGAAATCTCTGAAACCAACTCTGGCTTAAAAAAGTTCATTCACTGTACAGAAAATTCCATGTCCAGATTTTTTACCAAAAGGAGATTAAATCAGTTTCCTAAATGTTAGATGATCTTAAAGAATCACTAGTAGTTTAGTCTTTCTTGTTCATGATCCTACTTCCAGGTGCCCTTGATGATTAATAAGCTCTGCCTTCGGAATACTGCTGTGTGGGTAATGGTAAGCTGCTGGGTTGGTGAAGACCTAAGTACATTTCAGTCTTTTTAAGAATACAGCTGTTCACCAATAAGTACAGGTAATTGTTGCCTGACCCAGTAAGGCTGAGAAGCGGTAAGGTTATTCTGAACAGGGTAATGAGGCTAGACAGAGGCTTTGCATGGCTGAGACACTGGTGAGGAGGAGTATGGTTTTCCCAAAGGTGAGAGGCAGGCAAGTGTCTCGGGAAGATGACTACGAACTACCAGGGGTATCAGGCAAGATTAGATTTTTTGTGAGTGAATAGCAGAATCAGCCATAACATACTCGTCGTAGGGATTTTAGCTATCTAAATATCTGATGAAAATGGGGCAGGACCCAGATGATTCAGCTGGTTTTTGGAATGTGCTGGTGGCAGGTTTTGCACAGAAGTCGGAGGTAACGGCTAAAGAGGAGGGGGAAAACTAAGTAAGGAAGAACTGTGTGAGTGTCCAGCGCTGCGTAACTGCCAAATGAGACAGCTGGCAAGACTGAAGAGGGAAAACAGTAAAAATACCAGCAAAATTCAATAAACTTCATTGAATTGTTTGTAAGATCTCTGAGAAAGCCAACGGAAAAAGAATTTAGGAGTTAGCAGTTGGCTAACCAGTAGAAGTAGTATCAAGAACTCATTCAATAAATGCTTTAGCAATACGAGAAAGAGGAAAAGTTGTCAATGGTGGAAAAAAAATCAAAATGTTATAGGATGGTTTTTTTAGTTTCCACTTAAAATGTTAACTGTGACCAGATGATTTCCAAAATAAATACCAGGGATAAAAGTCCAAGGCTTACCTTTGAACAGGAAAATAACAGATTAAAGGTTGTTCAGGTACATTAGAAGCTTTTAAAGAGTTCAGACATTATGTACTCTACATTTAAAAAAAAAAAAAACCAAAATTTGAAATCCTGGAATTAGAAGTCTTATAACTAAGAATTTGTGGATGATAAATGAGGTACTGGAAAAATAAACGTGGGTAAATGCTATGTGTTTCCTTAAAGGAAAGAGAAGAGCAGGGAAATCACAGATCAGTCAGCTTAATTCTAATTCCTAGAAAATATGGAATAATTCATCAGAGCATTTCTAAATTCACAGGAGGTAACTCAGAGACTATTCCTGGAGAAACTCTGGTCAAATTAACCTAACTTCTTTTTATGCAAACAGAGTTTGGCTGTATGGATGGAAGTAGGGATGTCATGTGTCTCTTCTTGATAATGTGAAAGGCACGTAATGTTCTCAAAGGAGCTTGAGAGCAGCCTGGGTGGGAGCGCTTTGCATGCAAGACTTTGGAAAGTCATGACTGGGGAATCGATAAAAATAGTCCATTTGAAAAACTATGTTCTACAGAGTTCTATTGTGATTCAATGCTATTTAATGCTATTTTTGTCAAAACTTGGGATGATAGAACAGTGAATATACTTACTGACTCTTCAGATAACACTGAGCTGGCAGAGACTGCAAGCACGAGGGAAGGTAGAAGTAGGATTCAAAATCAGTTTGGCATTTTGGAAACATGACTTGAATGAAGACAAGATGCAGCTTGGTAGGAGCAGTTTGTCAGGAATGACAGGTGGCACAGGTAGGAGCTGGGAGGCAGTGGCCAGGCAGCGGCTGCGTGAAGAACAGCCTGCGGGCAGGAGTGGGTCAGGGTAGAAGGTACGTTCACGGTGTCACACTGCTCCGCAAACGTGCGATATATGAACAGCAGCTCTGAGGTGCACATGCAGTCATAGCCCTGTATTGTTCAAAATACTGTGTCTAGCTTTGACATGAGCATCAAGGAACAATTAGAGAGCTATAAATCAACATTTAAAAGACTGAAATGTGAGACAGTTGTCATTAAAAGAGGGGAAGAAGACCGAAGAAAAGGCTTGGGTGTTCAGATAAGCAAAAGCTGCGACAAATAGGAAGGGAATAATGTTGCCTTTGTATCTAATTGATAAGATGAGACATAGTCATCTTACATCTTAATGGCAGCAAAGAGAATTCAGATTAGATGTTACGAAAAAATAGTAATAATTTCTTAATATTGAGTCTAATGAAGCCCTAGAGTACAGCCTAATTTCTGGTTACCTACTCCTGATGACAGAATTCCTTGTGCTCTGTCTTGGTCTGCCCCATCTGCCCCTCATCCCTCCCCTGAACTGGTATTTACATCAGGGAAATAAAAACATTTTCAAAAAATACAGTGACATATTTTGAAAACATGCATTATTTAATGTACAATACAGAATTAAGCTTAGCATAAAACTACATTCCTGTCAAACGTGCCATGTTTGGCAAACAGTGCTGGAACAAGGGATTTCTTTTAATTTGTGACTGTTCTTGTTTTACCCAGGTTACATCGTGTTCAGTGGCCCACGTCGGGCAAACGGCATTCAAGGACTGCGATTTATTATCCAATCTGAAAAGCCACCCCACTATTTAGAAAGCAGAGTTGAAGCGTTCTTAAAAACTATGGAGAAATGCATAGAAGACATGACAGAAGAGGCCTTCCAGAAGCACATCCAAGCTTTAGCAATTCGTCGTCTAGACAAACCAAAGAAGCTGTCTGCAGAATGTGCTAAATACTGGGGAGAAATCATTTCCCAGCAGTATAACTTTGACAGAGGTAAGACAAATTGTGCTTCCTATCACACTGAATGCTGTAGTTTGGCTACGCTTTTGACTGTTGAGTGTCATATTCATTTGGGAACAACTTCAGCTTTTACATGGCCTGTGCCTGATGTAGTACATTTTTTGTGATTTGTGTCCTGTAAGTTGTATTTCTTCCTCCTGCCCTGGGAAAATATCTTATTTGTGGAGCCTGTGCTCTCGCTGCTGTGGGAGCTGTCAGCGATAGAATAAACGTGTTCCTGATGCTCACATAAGAGGGGGGACGGCGAACGCCCCATGGACCTTCCATTCTTCCCCTTAAGGCTCAGGGAGACACGGAGCAGGTCATGGGCTGGAAGTGGTTTGAATGCAAATTCCTATCTCACAAGCTCAGATTTCCTCCGGTGATGTTCAGGCGTCTGTATTACCCGTGTGCCTAACACTAGGCTGAGGTGCATTCACACACACTGACGTTCCTGATGGTGCACACCCTCATACCAGCCCTGTTCCTTTCCCTGCTGCACAGCTCTTCTGGGGGAGCAATGGCGGAGGTGAGAGCAGGCACCTTCACTAACCTCTGACCTGGCTCAGCTTAGAGTAGTTTTTTCATCCATGATACTTTGGAGATTATAAGCTTGCAGAAGACCAGCTGAGATCCAACTTCTGTTGTTATCACCAACATTGTGATCCTGCATAGTATTTAAGTTGTATTTTTCCATTTTTCATCATTGTTTGAAGATTTTTAATCCAAAATACCGAGGTATATTAGTAATGTAGTCTCTAACATTAAATAAAAACCCAAAACAAATCAATTTTAGGTACTGATCAGCTTTTCCTCATATTTTCATGTCTCAACTCGTATTCACAGCTGTCATTTTCCATCTTCATGCACAGTGTGCTTCCTACATAAAACTCGTTCTGTATCCTGTGACTTTTCTTCTGTGCTTTCCATGCACAGTGTCAGCCTTCCCCAGGAGCAAATAGAGGCTTTTTGGTCGACAGTGACTAACGGAACTGTTCTAATAATGCAGAATTTTGAACTGTCACCTAGCTTGGTCTCGAGAGAATGAGAGCTATTGACGAGGTTCCACATCTGAGCATAAGGTGTCATGTGGAAACTTATCCCCTCAAGTACTTTTTTTGTGTCTGATTAAACAGTTTAGTTTTTCTCTGCCTTTAGTGTTTCTGTTTTTACCATATTTGGATCTATATTATTTCTCTGGAATTTCTTACTGCTAGCTGTAGCCATATCATATCTAAACCCAGCTCAACTTATTTTTTCTCTTGACTTTTGTATCTTTAATTCCCCTCTACCGACTAGTCATTATATTTCGTTAATGATTCTAATATTACTAGATTTGTCAAAATCAGAAATTCAACCTTAAGAAATGAAAAGGTTTTTTTCTTCAGGTTTTTACGTTATTATTATTATTATGACTTTTACTGTTTTACTTAATTTAAAAATTTTCGCCAAAATGTCATCTAATTTTCCAAACTGTTTT
>JAOXJK010000002.1:22444242-22467649 GCA_025774025.1 Xenus cinereus
AATGGTTCACTTGGTATTTTTCAGACTTTCCAACTTGCTTTGGAATGAAGTAAGTTTAGCGGCACAGGTTTCAACCCATGTGATGATTTGCACAGGCATGTAAAAGTCAGGGAAGGTCACAACAGGTGAGTGCCCATTGCAGCTCTGGAGTCAGTGGGCTGTCGAACGTTCAGCGTTTCCCCACTTTGGTTTTTTTTTGGCATTACAGTAACTTTTAGCCTGCTAACACTTGTGCATTCCAAGCCTTCTGTAGCATCGGGGGGGGAAAAGTGTTTCTTATGAACACCTCCTGCAAGTGAAGTTCTGTGTTTCACCTGTGAGATACCAGTGTCATTCACTGGCACCTATCTGTTAAACGTGGGGCTTCAGGAATGTGAAAAAAATATCTGTGCAGGTAATTCTCCTGCTCATAAATTTGATTAATACTCATTTCCAAATAAAATTGTAGGAAGATAAAGTAATTGTGCCAGTTCTGCAGCACTAAGTGTCTTTCAGGAACACAGGAATCTGTATGTATAAGTGGATCCGGCATCTCCACGACCCGAGCATTTAGTTCTGGTACTCCTTGTGTCACCTTCAGGGGCAGAGACGTCCCCTACTCCTCTCGCAGTGCCTCTCGTCTCTGACCCAGGTGAGATGAGCAGATGCTCCCATTGTCACTTCAGCCATGGTGTCATCAATATCCCTTTGGCACTGGCCCACTGGCTGTGGGCTGCACACCTCTGCTAGGGTGTTTGTTCTGTCCTTAGAACTTGCCTTCAAGTGGTGCAAGCTTTGTCCATACAGTTAAGCAAAGATGGCATCTGCGGGTGTCTAAGCCCAGAGAGCCATGCCGAGTGGCTGCTGGACCCCAGCACAGAAGCAGGTAGAACTGTTTCAGAAATAATTTAAAAACAGGTGCTATTTGACTGCAGCAGGGATAGATCTGCTGTCGGATACACAATATGATTTTATTACTTTGAATAATCTAATAAAAATGTACCTTGTGCAGCCTTTTCCTGGAAGAAGAATATTGAAGAGTGGAGTAGTGTGTAGGCTCTGTGTAACTTCAAGAACGCATATACAAAGAATGCTTGTATTTTCAATTTTCCACTTGAATTTAAATGTCAGTAATCATTAGTTTAAGGATGTGACGAATGTGAAAACACAAACGATTGTATTAAGCTTAATGTGTACAAAATGTAAGTGTGAGCTGAGGTGCTCGCCCATACTATGAGCCACTTAATAAAAATAATGTTGAAATGGAAGATAGTGCATATAAGTTGAAAGCAACTAGTTGCATGCCATTTTGCACTTCTTGTCTGATAATCATCTCTGTCTGTCACATCATTGTGTGTAAATTTTAAATTCCTGTGAAAAGGGGTCGTGTTATGTCTGTAAACTACCAATGCACAACTGTAGCGCTGTATAGCTAATAATATGTATGAGGCTTTTTTAAATGATGAATTGAGTAACTAAGAGTGAATACAAGACCTTATTTTCAGGACAGCTTGCAGTGTCTGAACAGCGTAAATTTCTCTTTGAGCTTTGAAAGCAACAGAATAAAAGGCAGCAGAATCTCTCATTAATTTCATTAACTGTACTCTCTACTAAACATACACAAAAAAGGCAGTTGAGATAATTTGGAGATTAAACCCTAATTTAAGCTAAATCTTAAAATACTTAAGATGTCTTGACAACTGGAGTTAAGTGTAGTGCCCTGTAGTATGTTGGCAGTCCAAGTTAATAATATACATGTATCTTAAAATAGTTTTGGCATAAACTTTGACTAGTCATTTAAAATAATATTAAATAATGTTAGAATAGCTTAATAGGCCCAGAAGTCTTGTAATGTTCATGTTGTTTTCTTTAATTTGAGATCCAGATTTAGGGTCTCAGCCTCGTCTAGAATAATCAGAGTCCTATAGTTTCATATCTTGTTGGAGTGAGCTTTAATTCAGCGATGGTGTGACACAGATGCTGGAGGAGCTGCCTCGCTGTTCCCCAGGAGTCACTGCACACCGTGCAAGCAAAAAGATAAATTAAAAGCCCAAGATAACGTACACCTGCATTTGTAAAGTATGCATTCACAATGCAATTAATCCATCACTTTTTCTCAAGCGAAAGCAACTAATATGCCTTCCAAAACTGTGTGGAAAGATCTAATATATTTGGTTGTCCAGCAGTCCAGGAAGAGGTAATTGTTCAGAAAATGGGCTGCAACGCAAAATCAAAACTACATCTAGATTTATGTGCATGATTAAAGACGACTATAAGGGGTAGCACAATCAATAAGCTTAAACTATTTTACTTACTCTGGTAATTTCTGTTTCGTTGGAGACGCTGAGGTGTCCTCACACATGATCCCAGCCTCATGTGTGGCGCAGTTAGACTGGTATCACTGGGGAGAGTCTGCATGAGAATGGGCAGCAGAGACCAACAGCAGCTCTTTGGTATAAAAAGCTGAATTTGCAGTGTTTGTTCCTGGCTCTTAAAGCGTGAATAGCGAGAGGTGTCGGGAGAGGAGAGCGATGGCATCCCCAGGGCTTTGGGCAAACGGTGCAGTTCTGTTGGGGAGCAGCAGCCGCATCACACCTCCTGGATCTGCGGTCCTTCCTTGGGTTCCGTTCCGTATTAAACGTTAGTACCTGTTCATGCTCAGAAAAGAAGTTTAATTATATCTCCTCTTTAGTACTATTTGCGTTTTATTTCCAACCAGTTGCCTGTCTGGCCACGTAATGGCTATGCACGTGTATTTTAAGTCACTCATGGCATCTCCTCATCTTGGTGGGTGTTTTATTTATGGTGATGAAAAAGGCTGAAAGACCTGAAGTCTGGTTTTAATTTTTTTTGGTCCCTTGTTGAGTCTTTAGAGCCAGCACGTACCAGAATTTTTTTTGACCTGGAAAGTCAAGTAGAATTACTTCCTACCCTTTGACCAGGTTGGGGTAAGGGAACACCAGGAAAGGAAGAATTGGGGTTGGTTTTGTTTGGGGTTTTTTTGTTTGGCTGGTTGCGGTTGTCGTTTTTAGGTTTTCTTATATCTTTCAAAGTTTAAAGAAAATTTGCTATGCAAGAAAAGACATCAGATGTGATAGCTTAATTTGTAGAAAGTGTCAAGTTTTTTAAACAGGTATTTTTTTAATATAAAGTTTAATTTTCATTGCTTGGAAAACAGCACATACATCAGATTAAAAATGTCAGTTTAAAAGAGTCACCATGAAAAGTACCTTTCCCTTGCACTGTAATTAAAACTCTTGTTGGTGCTATACGCTATGGCCTTCACAGCAATGTGAAGAGTTGTGCATCTCCCCTTTACGCATGAAAACCATTTCCTTCATTCCCCTGAGGAAAATCCTCTTTGTATGATTCTATGGATAAAAACCCTGAGGAGAACCGAGACAATAAATCAATTGTAAATGGCAAAAATGGTCTAGATGTCTATTTTTTTTGTCTTTCCAAGCCGGGGTCGGCCTGGTGCTTCCTCCTCGCCTCAGCCCTCGCTGCCGGCCTCAGACGGCGGGGCCCGGCGGCGGCAGCACTCCCCTCCCTTAGGGCCCCCTCTGGGGCGGCGAAGGGGAACGGGGCTGCCGCCGCGGGACCTGCAGCGACGATGCCGGAGGTGCCGCCGAGCTGAGGCGCCGTGAGGCGGTGAGAGGCGCCGGCTGGGGGTTGATAGAGGGAATTCGGCGAGGTGACAGAAAATGGCGGGCGGTGGTCGCCGCGGGAGGTTGGGAGGGGGGAGTACGTGGGGCAAGATGGTGGCGGCGGCCTGCGGCGGTACGTCTGCGGGCGACTGGGGGGGAGCAGGTTCCGCTTTTATCTATTTTATCTAATTTTATCTAATTTTAGGGAGGGGGAGAGGTGCCCGTGAATTAACAGGGGTTTAATTTGCAGCACCAAGGGGAGCCGCACGGTTTTGCCGTGCATTGACCGTGTGACTGATGCGGTGCCGGTTACTCTGAGGTAAAAAAATTACATATATCAGGTCACAGGCGTCACGAGTGAGATTATCTATGTTCATCAGCACTGCAGACCCCTGGCCGCTACCAAGTTCCCACCCAGCACTGGGGAAGGTCGTGCTTGTGGTGTGCTTGGCACCGTAACAACAGGCACCACAGGGAAAGTCGTGAAAACAGCAACAATTTTGCCTTCAGAGCAAGTTTCAAAGGATGCGGCATGTAGGGGGCTATGGAAAAGAGTGAATGGTCATGTCATAGACAGATCCCTTCACAAAAGAGGGCAGAAATAACGTTGCGTAGGCTGCTGTGTTACTTAGCATTTGAATAATGGGGGCTCGGCAATGAAGTGCTCCTAGCACAGACTTGGGGGTGTAATTGCCAAGCGTTCAAACAAAAAGGGAAACTGCAGGGGAGGGGGGGCAGCTTTTGTTATGTGTTACCTCAGTGACACAGACAGCCGTTATCTCCTGGGGGAAAGCCACGGCCTCTGTCACGTGCTGATGTGCCAGCGGCGGGGACGTGTGCGTCGCTGCGATAAGCCCGCGTCGGTGGCTTTTCCAGGTGCCGGAGAGCAGCACAGGGGCTGAGGTAACGCGCTCTGCTCCAGCCTCTGCGGCCTCCTGACCAGCCCCTCCCCTGAGTCTAGAGCCAGGTCCTTCTCCCCTGTCTTGGTCCTCATCTCCTCACCCATTGTTACCTGCCTCCTTCACCCTGTCTGTGATCCACAGAACCAAAAAGCCCTTCTGCAGCTGCTGGGCTGTGTGTTACAGGTTAGTGCCCACAATCTCTTGCCCATATTTCTCAATGACTGCTCAGTCCCCAACCTCGTTTTCCTTCATTCACTACACCTGTTGCTGAACCCACATTTTATTTTTTGCCTTTGAGTAGGATAGGCTAAACACCTCAACCACCAGTCATCTGGAGTCCTCCCTGCCACCTAATTTTCAATTCCCCGCTTCAAACTTTGAGATTGTCAGAGACCTTCCACAATTTCCCATTAAGTGACCAAACTATTACAGAAGGAATCTTCCATAGTTACTCACTGTGGGCCACATATAATTGTGTTTAAAGTTTGATAAGGTTCTTAGCAATTGAACACATGGCCTTATTAAAGGAGTTACCAGGTGACCTGCTCGTGGTGGCAGCCTTTCTGTGTCAGGTGGGAGTGGAGGAGGAGGAAACATTTCCTTGCAGAGCTCTGTAACTTAAGGCTTGCTTACTCTTGAACAGAAAGGATCCTGCACATTAGTCTTCCAGAAGTTTGTACTAATAGTCTTCTCTTGTCTCTACACTTTCTAGTCTGTGGGAAACTCTGTATACATATATGTATGTCCAGGCACATGAGTGCTGGGGAAAGAATGGCAGTATGAGCATTACAGAGCAGGAGAGGCTGCTTTGGCAGCAGTAGGTAACTCTCATCAACCACATACTTTGCACAGGGAGTGAAGAATGGAATTGCACAGCAATACAGGAATGCCTCTTTCTCTGCTCTTTGCTATGCAGCAGGAGCTCCCTTTTCGCCCGAGTCAGGCTTACCGCAGGGTGTGAGCATCCCCGGGCTGCACCTGGCTGTGGTGGATCACTAATACATCTGCTTGGAAGAGATGTGTGGTTTGCACATTGAAAGGATAGACTGCTTATCCTGTTTTCTGTAATTCTGTCACAGCAAAAGCTCACCTGACTGGTTTAATTTAAGGGAAAATACAAGGCAACGTGGTTAAAGGAGATGGAAAAGGGAAAAGGGACTCTGAATCAGCTGATTTGTATTTAAAGGCTTTATTCTGCTTTCTAAAAATATTTTTTTTCTGGTTTGGAGAAATAAGATATAAATGATACTCTGGCAAGAAAAGCATAAAATCTGACAGATGAATAAATTGTTCTCTTCAGGGCTGTAAGCTTGGAAAGCACATTGCAGAAATAATGCGTGTTCTTGGCTTGAGAGAAGTCCCGTCCATTAGAAATATACCCCCCCCCCGAATATTGATCTGAACTTTTGAGCTTTGAATTGAATAATTGCTCTGTGAGATTTGAAATATTTTGAATTATTCGATTTCCCATTCACCAAAATTGAATAACATTGCAGTTGATTATTTAAAATGTTGTTGAATTAATTATGACATTTTGTTAAATTCCATTTTGTCTCTCCTTTGTCAGTTTTTTATTTCAAAGACCTCAGGTAATGCAGAAAGTGTATCACCCCAATACAGAGAGATGAGTCGGAGATTTGTCAGCTTGAGTGGCCTTAGACCTACTGATGCTTACTATCCCCTGTGAGGGAAGGACGAAGTCACGTTAGTTGCATATTACAGAGCAGGACTCAGAAAGCTGAAGCTCCCTCACTGGGCTCCGTTCTTTTGATCCTCGCACTCCTCTGCCTGGCACAGACATGCCCCAAGCAGGGGGTGCTGCCACCCCCACCCCTTCCAGCAGGACCCACCACCTGAGTTCAAGCGCAGTGTTTTTGGTCAAAGCTGGTCTAAATAATGATGGTTCAGACCGCAGGCAGTATGAACGCCAATGATCTGCCTTATGTCCAAACTGCAGTCCAGACATGCTGCCCACATTAAAAGAAGAAAGGCCTGCAGCCGTGACTTAGAGGAAATATGATTGGAAAGGAAATTACACCCTTGCTGATGATAGATCTGTCAAAGCCTTTTAGGATGCAGCACATTGGTCTGTAATGTTTCAGATTTCAGCTGAAGGCAGCTTTCTCCCTTGTCTATATCCTGTAGCTTATTTTTGTGTCATTCCTCCAACATTATTTTCTGTGGCATAATTTATAGCAAGCTATTTATGGGACTAGAATAACTGTCAGCTTGGAGAAGGGACACGGTTCCTCCTGTACGCAATGCGCGTTAGAAGGCTGTTAGAAGGTTCCTGGCGCAAAATGAATAGCAGTATACTTGGACATGAAAGGCCATCCCCTATTGTAATGAACAGTGTAAGTTTAATTTCAGGATTCTATATTCTCTTGCTGGTTTAGGTATGCCATGTTTTATACTAACATCATCGATACATTAAGCATGTTCTTTTTTACTTGGACTTTCTATGACTAATGTTCTAGTTGATGATTATTTTTAGATTATGAGAGTTATTGCTGTTGTATAAATCACCCTGAGACACTGGTTTTCATTTAAAAGGGCAAGTGCATTTGTTTTGTTAGTACACTCTTGTCTGCACTTTACTGCTTTGGAGCAAAATTTATTTATTTCAGACAAATGGTTCTTACATATTTTTATATATCCTTTTATATGCTGTTCATTAACTTGAAACATCTTTTGATGAGAGAGCAAATCAACAGGCTAAACAGTAATTATCATCTCCCACAAATCCCCTGTCCTTGATAGAATAAGGCATATTTACATTTTATTCACTAGTGTTTGGTGGCAACCACTTCATGATAAAACAGAACGCTGGTTTTATGAGGTACAATCTAAAGATAAGATGTCATCTAGATGCTAGGGCTTCAAGAATACGATATGAAAGTTTTAATCAAAAAGGAAAGTGAATTTATATTTTGGGCTTAGGAAAAAAGGCGAAGGCTGGAACTGAGAACAATTACAGACCTCTACTGCAGAAACCAGTGCATGCTCATCACCTTGATACTTGCAGGCAGATTCAAAAAAATAGCTCAACAGCAGCCCACGAGAGGGAAAAAGACAATTTTCCCCTAGGATTCAGTCCTCAGACTAACCACAACCTGCTGTTTTTTGAGAGAGCAGTTATCCCTGGAACACTGCATTTGCATTGTGTCTGCTAACATCAAGGCTTAGCACAGGACAAAACCATCGTGAATTTAGCAGAAGTACCAATTCAGATAAGTACAGGCTCGGCTGTTGCTAAATTGGCAATTATAACTAGATAGTCTCTGCTCCCCTGCCATCGTTTGTTGTTGCTGGAAGCTTTGTCTCAGTTCAGCGAGTGTTCTGTTTTGTAAGCTCTCATTTGTCTTCTGTTTGACAGTTTACATTTTGTTTAGCTGTACTGATGAACTGCTGTCAATGGAAAAAGCTCCAACCACCAGAGGCATATGAGAAGGATTAGCCAAAACCTACAATTCCTACACAGTTGGAAAATGGGGAGATTAACTATAAAAGGCCTGAACTAGAATATGACATCAGATCATCTGCTCAAATACTGCATGTGTTCGGGATGGCAAATCCATATCCAACTATCATTATCTCTGACCTTTAAAAGTAACTTTTCAGCACAACCCTAACTACTCTTGGCAGGAGCAGCAGAATCAGGAAAAAGAAAATGAAGCGCAGGCAAGTCCTAGCATTTTACCTGCTAGGAGTCTAGATCTGCCTTTAGATAATGCGGAATTTTGGAATTCCAGCACCTGCTCTAGGCTTACATTGCAACCACAGCTCTGATAAGGGGGGATGATCTTGTTCTATATGTGATAGGAAATCTGTATCTTTTGTCTGCCAAGCAGTCGGTATGGTTCCAAAATACTGCCACAATGCTCTCATTTGTAACTTTTGTTATTCTGCAGACTCATAGGCTAACCCGGTCTCTGAAGCTGTTGCACTGTGGTCTGGCTGCATTTTGGTGTCAAAGCCTTATAGTGCACCAGTAAAGACAGAGGATTTTTAAATAAAAATATCGTACCTGCTGAGTAAAAAATGCATGACACTTTTTCAATTGAGCAGATTAGTCTCAGCCTCATGCTTAGATGGAGCAAGTTAACAGCTGACTGGGCTATCTGCATTGAGGAGGTGCAGTCACCTGCAGTGATGGCAGAGCGCACCCTGTGCCCTTCATGCTTGTGACTCTACAGCAGGACTCATGGCCTCTGTCCTGGAGAATGGGACCTGGCTTCCCTCCTCTACGCTGCCAGCCTGGCTCCAGTGCAAAGTAGTGACTTTCAGATCAGCCCAAAGCGCTGGAGTTGCCTGGTGCCCTAAGGACAGACCCCTGGTGCAGGTCTGCAGTCAGCTGGCACTATTTCAGGCCTGCAGGTCCCTGTTTCGTATGTATCATTAAATAACAGTAAAGGAAAGAGGGTCTCAGCCCAGATTTGAGCTTTCGCCCAGCAGTTCTTAGACCAGTCCTGCTGCCTGGATGAGCTGGTAGCAACAGGCTATGTGTGGTCAGGCCCCGGGACAGGGGCATCTGCTGTGGGCTGCAGGGGCTTCCTGTGGAGGCAACCGAGCCAGAAGGCAGGAGTATCAGGATCTCACCCAAAAGCATCCCACTGGCATCCAGCAGTCATGTGGAAAGCAGGAATGGGCAAGGGGCAGTACAGTTTGAAATAACAGGTGGCATATCTATGGCTTATTCCATCACAAAGCTGCTCTATGTGCATCTGCTCATCCAGCAAAGGCCACACTTGAGCTGTGTAAGTGCACCTTGAACCAGCTGAAATGTAATCTGCAAGAACCTCCAGCTGTGACAAGTTTGTCAAATTTGCTTGAGAAACCCCATTCCTCCATTGGGATATACAGGTTATGTTGTCAAGTGGCTGATTTGTTTCAACAGACGGAAAAGAGAATTTGTTTGTAGGATTTCTGGGATTGAAAAATCAGATTGTGCAGGTAAAAGTGCCCCTGCAGCTATTGCCTGTGGCATCCCTCACACTTGAGTCACCAGCCGATTTTTTCATCAGCGGTTCTTCACATCCTTTGGCTTTCCAGTGTGCACTGCTGTCTCCATCCAGTGAGACCCCGACTCAGGATAGGCAAACGCAGTAGGCTGCCACTCTGGTACTTCCCTTGTGTTTTGCTATCATCAGTAGTGAGCAAAAAGGCACATTTTGTTTTGTGTGTGTGTGCATGCGGGAGTGGTATAAACAACTCATCAGATGTTTCCTTTTTTAATGCTAATATATTTTAAAGGACAAAATGAACTATATGCACTACTCAAGACGTAGCACCAAGTTCACCTGTTAATAGTACTAGAATTTAACTTCATTATACACTCTCCCCATCCTTATGTTTCCTTACCTATTGGACAGGGAATATGAAGTATTGTTACAGTATTTTGAGTGTGATCCTGCTTAGTTCCGCAAGTCAATTAGTAAAGAGAGAGACTTGACTTTCAAAAAAGGATTGCTACAGAAAAAAAGATATTTTGAGGCCACCTAATTGCATCTCAAAAATGCAATAACAAGGAAAGAATCTGCTTTGGGTATACAGGAAACATTAGGAAGCAAAAATATGCCACTCACTTCTGGAGTCTGTTTGCTATGTGCTATGTAATTGTGGTGCATATTTGATTTATCCTAATTACATTTTAGTATATTTATTTGCTTTCTGACCAGAGCAGAACTGCCACATTCTGAATTCACCTTGTTTATGCCTTTTGTGCCTTTCCTGTGGTGTGCAGCATCACAAGCTTTGTTCTGTTTAAAACAGAATAGAACCAAAACTAAAAACCACTATCCAAGCTGCACATCATGGCTACTGTACAAATACTCAGTTTTTCTTGCTCCTGTTCATACACGTATGCAAACTTTGTTTTAACATCAGCTCGGTGGCTGCCATCCATAAGAACATATTTTAGGTTCAAGAAAAGGATTACATGGGTTCCCAGATTATGATTACACAGGCACCAAAAGGGATGAATTCAAATCTTATGCACTGCTTTTTAGAACACTTTATTCATCTTTGAAACAAGATGTGAAAGAAGCCTAGTTACAAGTAAGGTAGTATGCAACTTAAACACATCACACAATTCTGTGTCTGGGACAGGAGACAGGGGTTGGTAACGTGGAAAGATCAGTTGCATTACATGGTATTTAATTTATGCTAAGTGGAAAGCACTTTCGTTTTTATAGTACCTTGAATTTAACAACTCTCTGGGGTGGAGAACCCTGCAGTTAAAAGATACTGCTGCTTTTTCATAAGAAACCACTGACAGAACATAAAAATATTGCTTTGCATTTAAAATGTACCAAAGAATTTAAGAAGAAATGGAAAGCTTTATTTAATGAAGTTGAGTGAATTATGCTTGTAGGTTAACAACAATTTTCTATGCCCTTCTCAGCAGTCAAAAGAATTGCTATTGTGTTGGTTATGAGAAATCCTGTAGCCATTCATAGCTTGGTACTGAAGGAATTTGGTCCAAGTCTCAGGTTCAGAATGTCAAAATGGCATTTTTTTCTACCTCTAAAACGATCTTCAAGTAAGTTTTTTATACCTTCAATCCCCCCCCTCTAAAAGGCTTTCATCACGTAACTTGTGTTCTATAAAGCTTCTGCAACGCTTCTCATCCAGAGGGAGTTACTATAACATTATGCATATTTAACTAACATCTCTTTTAAGCTTAAAAAAAAAAAAAAATCCCTGAAGCTGAAGTGCAAATATACTGGAGAAGCAGGACTTCCCTCCTGCACTATGGTCTGCTGCTTGAAGCAGAGTAATGCAAACAGCTCATGCAAGAGTAATACTGCAAACAGTCACTCGTAACAAACTCAGAATTACCCACAGGGTCTTTAACCTGGCACTATGCAAGGGAGGTAAAGTGGCAGAGAGTTTCTGCTGTCACCTTAGTCAAACACTTCTGAACCAGCTATCATTTTGCTGCAGAAAAAACAAAAAACACTCTTGGTTTTCATCAAAATAAAAACACTTTTGATTCTGTGCTACCTTATGTATTCTATCTTCTGTGCATAAAAACACCTGGAAAAGTGGTAGGGGGAGGCTTTCCCAGAGGTAGCGAGTAGAGGATTAGCAGCTTGTAATGATTCATGGCAGAGAAATGACAATTACAACATAGACCTCAGACATACAGTGTTCCTTTATCAGCTGCCTTTAGCTGCAGCTAAGTGTTACTGAGTTGTAGTAAGCGTGGAGGAGCAATTGAAAAATACAAAAACGCCCAACACAGCAAGCTGCACATGGTGTATCACAGTGGTCTGAAGCTAGAAATAAGTTGCATAATTTATTTTTTTTAAACAAGCCTAGTAGCTTCTATGGAGGCCACTGCTTAGGCAATTGCTTTTGCGTGGCTTAGTCACCAAGGGTTAGATGACATGCCTGCAAGATGTGTTTGACACGCACTCCTGAGCTGCTTAGTTGAGGCAGTTCCAAGTCATGTCTGTGGTTTGCTCTTAGTGGTTCTGGAATGGAATTTTTCTACTGAACTACTACCACTGCAACCAGAAATAACCGCTTTATGCTTACAGAGGTGCAAAAGCAATTAAATATCCAGAGCATGTCAATAACTAACTGGCAAGAATGGACAAAGAGGCCACAGCTCTTCAAACCTTCTTCAGGTCTTTCTTCTAATGCAGATCGTTCGTTCCCGTTTACAGAACAGATTTCTTTTTTCACTCACAGTAACATCCGCTTTGCACGTGTGTCTTCTCACTGCTGCCTTTCTGGAGAGTGAGCTGTATTACCCAAGCTCTTGAATAAGGCCTTGAAATGAACCAATAAAGCCTACCCTGGACAGAAATGCTGGGCAGACTTTGACACAAATAATTCTAATTTTACAGCTCATTCCAATAGAGCAACCTGCTAAACAGCAAAGAAGAAAGAGGTCTTGTAGGTCTTAGTGCCTACAAGAATTGAACCAGCTCATTAAGGAACACTGGCTTCTGATTTTCTCTGGTTATGCTGGAATTTACTGAAACAGATTAAAGTCAGAATCTTTCCCCTGAATAACAGCAAGTGTAAGAGAGTAGCAGGATAAGATGTGCCTCTTCAGTCAGCAGGGTTAGAAGATGGTAGTTCAGGTACTGAGCAGCTGTGAGAATAAGGATTATATAAAAACTCTAAACAGAGTTGATTCTGACAGTCTATAGTAGCGTGATGGATTAAACTGTTGCCTTAGTCCTAGCAAGAACCATTTTCCAATATATTGCTATTTACATGTACTTATCTATAGCCAAGAAAACTTTTGGTACAATCTTTTTTTTTTTTTTTTTTTTTAATTTCTACACACACACACAAATATACTGGAATTAAAACTTCTGAAAATTCAGGACAAAGGCTAGTTTCCATAAATGGTTCCTCTCCCAGGCTAATGCAGTAGTTAACTGTCAGCCTCTTGGAGGTTTCTTTCAATCTGACAAGTGCCATCCCAATCAAGTAGCCACATGTCCCAATCTTTTGAGAAAAAAAATAAAAAGAAAATTAAAGTCATGAATAACACATGCCAAACCAGAATCAGTTCCCTTTTAATCACCCTTCAAAACCAAAATTTATTCTCAAACTGCAGAAGAACTAATGAATACTGAACTACTGTTTGGGTTTGGATAGTACATTCGGTTTCACACTATGTAGAACAGAGAAGTGACTTTGCAAGGGGCCTGTTAGTGAGAGGACAGCTGCTATGACTATTTTTCAGAATTTCCTAGCTTTTACCTATGATCCTATCTCATGCTTTGCTCTATCAAGCCCCACCCCAGCATACCTAAAAAAAAAAAACCCACAAGCAAAAGTCCTCCTAAAACAAACAGCAAAAAACCAAATACAAAACAAAACCAACAACCAAAACCTCATCAACACAAGTTTCAGCAGCAGCTGCCTACGAGAAAATAATTCAAAAGTAGACTTAGTACTGAAACTGGCCTTTGTACTTTAAAATGGGAAGCAGGAATTGCTAGCAGAGCATTCTTATGAGAACAGATAACATGACTGTACTCAGTGATGCATTCAACAAATTTGATCTTAGTTCTTCAAAGAAGAAAACCAGAACAGGAAGTGGCACAGACACAGAATATTAAATACAGGGTTCCAAAAGCAAGATTACTGGTGCAACATTAAATGGATCCATGACCTTTGTAATTGTACTTCTCCCAGCTCTCTCCATCAGTAAAAACCACGATGGAGAGACACATACTTGTCTGTGACTAAAAACTTTTCTAAAAAGCACCTAGTAGAAAGCTGCTCCAAACAACCCTTGAACATCTACTCCATAAACCTGGCCAAGTTCCACAGTGTGTATTTAAAAAAGTGGAGTTCTCACAGCTGCCACGACAAACATTATGCAGCTGAAATTCTAGTAAAAATAGTGTCATCAATTAAAATAGATAATTCTGACTGAAGTCATAATAGCTAAGCATATCTTTTCTTACAAGCACAGAACTACTTTAAATGCTGAGAGGCATGGAACAGATACATGGCTGGATCCTCCTCTGATAACCAAGGAGACAGCTAACCTTTGAGACACAACTCCAGATGAGGAGGGAATCAGTATACTTCAAACCAGGCAACTCAAGCAAAGTGTTACGAAGAAAAGCTTTTGCGGGGAAAAGAACGACCATTCAAACAACAAAAAAAAATACTGAAAAGTATAGCAGGGCTCCATTTAAGAGTTTAGGATAGGAGGGGGAGAAGCATCTCCTGTATATTTACATAGTCACAGCTTAGATGATTTGTGCCTTAATGTTGATGTAATGGAAGGCTAAGAGAAAGCAAGTTACAGATACGAAAGTACACTAAGATACGCTAGATAAAATTTCATATTCCTTGTTCTGAAAGTAATGGGACAAAAGTTAACCATTAGTGAAAAAAATACTTCCTACAGCCAGTATTACCTTTCTCAATGAAGAGCAATCAGTGTATTCCCCAAATAACTGCTGCATGCCAGCGCAACCCAGAACCCCAGCCCCAGATCTGTATTTGCAGAAGTTGTTTGTGTTGCAACAATTCTTTTGCTTTAAGTGTTTGAGATACACATTCCCCTACATCATTTATTGATCACTAGAGAGGGAAAAAAAAAAAAAAAGGTAAATATAAGTTTAAAGTCTTATAGTAATTCTTTCTTCACCCCAAGGTATTTCTTTAGGCTGTCAACTTAAAATTGATTATATAAATCCTTAGATATGCATTAAAACAAAACATTCTTAATTCAGAAGTTTTGCTACAGGCTTTTGTTCAACTGACAAAGTACACTAGGGAGTGTAAAAAATATTTATTCAACCTAATTCAACATAACTATAATTTTCAATACTTAAAAACAAGATTTACAACAGAGTCATGACCTTCTGCCACTCAGGTGAAATAGTTTTATAATCCATAGTGTTTTTATAATTGGATTTTTACAATAGGTTTAACTTCCAGAAGAGACAATG
Organism: Xenus cinereus; assembly: GCA_025774025.1. Classification (NCBI taxonomy): domain Eukaryota; kingdom Metazoa; phylum Chordata; class Aves; order Charadriiformes; family Scolopacidae; genus Xenus; species Xenus cinereus. Next base: position 22,459,210 of record JAOXJK010000002.1, read on the forward strand.
AGCTTTCCCATAGAACAAGTTTCAAACCCACTAATTTGCATCATTCAATTCTTCATGAAACTTTAAAAAACAGTAATAAATTGGTTGGAAATATATACAGAGAAGACCACTGAAAAGCTGTTTTCTCGAAATGAGGAATTCTGTAAGAAATACATATTATATCATTTCCAGACTATCTTACAGAAAGCAGCAACTGTCAGAGGTTGCTGCTCTATTTAGAGTTTTATATAAAAGCCCACTAACACAAATATAATCAGCAGACTTACAAGATTATAATAATTCTTCAGTTACAGCGAGAACCTCAGAAGTATTTGATATTGATTGAATGTATAATTTTCAATACCTGTATAGTTTTTGAATACTAGTTGGCCATTATATACACTTTTGTACAGTTCTAAAATATTACATCTCAGAATTAAGATAAACATACTATAGAAAAGGTATCATATTTTGAATTTCTCTAACATTATTGCAGTCAAATATGAAGTCCCTTCTGCATTTACTTAATTTCTGGTAAAAAGAAATATTCACTCAGGTTTAAAAAAAAATTTTAGTGAAAGTGTTCCTTTCCCCATGCATTTGACATACTCATATGAACAAAGAAAAAACCCCAACTTTGAGAAAAACAAATAAATTGTTGTTTTAAAAAAACCAAAACCCTTCAAGTACTAAATCTAGATTAGGTCTGGTATGGATATTAAATGGCCATATTATGTTTGTCAAAATTCAACTTCATAAAACAGTTAATTTCAGTTGAAATTAAGTTTACAAATGCATCAAATAACTGAAGTGCTAATGTCTCCCTCACCTGGCTACTTTGCACATACTGTAACAGTAAAGCTTACTGTATAAATAAACTTTATCACACATTTAAGATTCGTTACAGAACTGATCCGAGTTGTGGTGGGAGTGTCTGGCTCCGATGGGGTCCCCCAAGCACGGTGTCACCCCTCCAGCCAGCCCCTCACGCAGCTGTGTGGGCAGCGGGAAGCCTGGACCTCGAGAAGGGTGCCCGGATCGGTCAGTTCAAAGGTAGCGTTAGTGTCCAGTGCTGTTTTCTCACACTCCTACTGCTCTTTCTACTTGTATGGATATTTACATAATCAAAAGGAACATGAAAACTAAACAAGTGCTCTAATACTTAACCATAAGCAATTGAAATTTACTTCCCCCCCCATGTAAGTGTTTTACATGGAGGGAAAAATGCTGTCCAGCACCACCCACAAAACAGTAAGAGAGCCATGAGAAAATAACACTAGGCACTGCAGGAGATACACCAGGACAGTAAACACTACCAGTAATACAATAGTTGCCTGGAAGCCATGCTAATTCCAACATCCAGTACACAGGCGGCTAAAGCTGACACAGAAGTCCTGTAGTGATCTACCGTCTGCTTTCTCTGACCAGTCATCTGTTTACACTCCCTGTTTGATACCAGTGAAAACTAAGGAAATCCTTATTGACTGATGTCCCACAACTACTTCTGCTTGGTAATGACTTACATTTCCTTTCTAAAAAAAATTCCCCTCGTTGTATGAAATGCTGAACTGGATGATAGCAGGGGTATGAAGACACATAGAGAAAAGGCATTTGGATATAGCCTACATTAAGTACACAATTTAAAATGTTCTGTAGTTGATGCTTTTTTTTTTTTTCCATTCAGCATATTGGCTCAAAGAAAATAATTCAGAAGCCTGTTACCCAACAGAAATACCCCAAAATAATGAAAGCCAAGTCACATTCTTAGGTTCAGTGGTTGCTGAAAGGATTTACCCTGCCACAAGACAGTGCTTTATTGTATTTAAGGAAAAAAAAAAAATAGGAGCAGCAACTTATCACAATTCTCCACTAGTGTTCAATAATGATGGAACCAATACAACATGGAAACCTGTTAGGTGAGACTGTATAGCATCTGGAGATCACAGCCTTACGCTCCTTCTTGCTCAGGATAATTTAAAATTTTGCGGTGAGCTTGGCGCAAATATTGCTGCTGTTTGAAGTAAACCTTAAAAGCTCCTTTTATTGCGACAAAAGCAATTCCACCCTGAAATAAAAAGATATTTTGAAAATCTGCAGTGTTAAATCATTGCAAATGTTCTTTTCAAAAATTCCTGGTCAAAGAAGATTTCATTTTCCATCATATAGCATTTTCTTTTGAAATTCAACTGATTAGCACAATTCCCAGCGAGCAGTTCACAGTTTCTGTCACACTATTACAGAGGTTAATGTTACTTAAAGAGATTACATACTGGATCTGTAAGACCTTTTGAAAGCTTTTATTTGCTTGGAAGTCTGACAAATATTCTAAAAAAATAATTAAAAAATCAAAATACATCCCATTTAAAGAACAAAGTAAAATACAGATATGTATCTTCTATTCTCCCTTCTCTTAATATTATACTATACAGGCACAAGGAATAACATTAATGACCATTCTATAATCAGACTGTGAAAAAGGCCACTTGCCAAACCGTGGAGTGATACAAAAATCTCTTTTTTTGTAAAACAAACTTTTCCCCCAGAAAATTTTACAGTATACTTCTCTCAAGTCTTCAAAATAAGAAGAGACACTAAGAAAGCCTTTTGTCTGCACAAACAGTTGTAATTTCACTGTTTTCTTCCGTATGGAATTGGAAACGGGCTTAAGTGACAGTCACATGGCATCAAACTCAGTGTGCTGCCCTCTGAAAGGCTGCCAGCCAGGCAGGTTACTGACAAAGGAAGAGAGATTTTCTCCTCTCCTTGTCCTTCCCCCTCACTTCAGCTTCTATGGAGAGTTATTTTTCTCTCCTTATTAAAGTAAGTAACAAAGGGATTCTCTCAAAGAATTAGTAAACAGAAGCTAATATGAAAGTGTTGATAATATAAATCCCAGTCTTCCCTTGACGAGATCGTTCTTAGAAGATGCTGATTCCTCATCTTCATTATCACCCTTAATTACTGCTAAGATCTGCCTAGTACAGTACCAGATACAAGTTTCAGCCTAGTCTGGAATTGAGATTAGCTTCAGTCACAAGGACAAACTTTCTCACAGGTGATGACTGTTCTCTGCCAAGATAGGCAACCTTAAAAAAACCCCTCCCCTTAATCAAATGCCACTCTTAAGCTCTATATCATTTTATGTTCCTTTTTACTTTTCCTCCCTCCCCTCACAACACAACACTTCATGTTCCCATATTATAATTGCTTATTAAACAAACAATACTGAATCTTACCAAGATTGTCCTTTGTAAATTTGAGTTAACGCTGCTGAACATCAGCTTGCCCACTATGGTGGCAATAGTAGGGAAAACTAGAGCTCCACAGAGAATACGTGTGGCAGAGACATGATCTGCCAGAGGGTTGGCCTCTGCTGGAATACGAGGAACAGGACATCCAATGCCTGAAGGAAAGAAAAGATTTACGGAGCCACCACCTCAAAGAGAACACAGTGCCCACCCCCACTCCATTACAAACCTACAGTCCAATTTCTGTACTCATTCTTACTTTCAAATAAGACCCGTGATTTTTAGTAGCTTGTTTTGTTACTAAGGCCTTAATTGAAACTGTGCTCCTCTTCCTCTTGCCCCATCTTTCCCACTAGGTACTATACAAACATAATCTAAATAGACTGAACATAAAACAGAGGAAGGGGTTAGCCTTCACTTAAGAATGGCAAAAACTACGCCTATTCCCATCCCCTAAAGGCACAAATTCAACCTTCGTATTTCCTTTTAAATTTAATCACTTTACCTGGAAATATGCTGTTCAAAATTTGTAGCTTATTAGAGTATTTGCGCCACAGCCTGAGCACATAGTCCTCCCAACGAATCATCTTGCCCAGTATTAGCATGACCGGGATAGTGGGAAGTCCAATCAAAAGAAATAAAGGATCAGCTCTCTCCATGACATCAAGACCTTCTTTGTGACCCACAACCTGGTGAACATGTATATAGTTGACAAACATAACAAAAACCACAACTACACACAGAATATAACTTACAAAAATTATAGTTTGCTTGGGGCTGCCCACACATTTTAAGTTCAAGGAAGAAAAAGAGAACAAGACTGTTTTACCTAACATAGTCCGTCTTCCCTTTGCATGCATGGTTTCTTGGTTGTAATGCAGATGAGCTGCCAGCCCTAGTTTGCAAGTCACTAATCTTACAGAGAGCTGTAACACAATTCCTTACCACCTCTAGAGAAGTTTTGTGTGCTTCTGTGTAAGTAAAAGCCTAAACATCTGAAATATTACAATAGCATCCTTTCCAAAATGCACAGAAGGATTTACAGTTTTAGAATAATTAATGTTACATTCAGAAATTTGTTAGGTGCTACTCTCTAAAGGATAAATTGACAGCAAGTATCTCTGTTACTTAGGAATACCTTATGGAACAGACATCACAGTATTAAAAAGTACTGCTGCTCTAGACAATACAGGAAGAGGTACGTTGTTATGTGCCTTCTACTGGCACATAAAAAAATACCATCAAACTTTGCTGGTTATAAAACATACATAATAAAACTGCAACAGAGGAGTGCCTTACGTTTTCCTAAAAAAAGTACATACTTTTAATTTTAAATAAGTAACTCTAAGTCTCTAATAGGGCTGAGGACAAAAAAAAGAAATTGAAGTGGTATATCCTCTAGAGCTTTCTCAATTACTAAATGCTAACAAACTCCTTGAAGTGCTTCCAGACAGATCAGGCTCTTTCATGACTTTTCCCATAAGAATCCAAGAAAACTAAACACACAAAAATAATTATCATTACATTTGTCAGGCACTGGATTTCCTGATGTGTTTTCATCGACTTCTTATTTTCCCCCAAATATGCAAGAAGCTGTCGTGTCTTCGCTAGTGCAACACTTAGAATTAGGTGGTAAGAACATGCAACAATAGCAAAATTTAAAAAAACCAAACAAAACAACCCTAAAACCCCAACCAAACCCCAGTACTTCTGGAACAGAAGTAGGATGGAAGAAGTTTGCGTAATGTACCACAGCACCTTCAAACTGTGCTTTTTAGCCTTGCTTTGCAACCCATTCAATTTTATTCTTCTGTAACAGGAAGTTACGTTACATACCACAGTCTCCAAAAATAGCCATAACCAATACTGTTGCTACCAAAAGATTATTCCTTCAAAAAATATTTAGCATTTGTGTTCCATCTTCACTATCTTCCACCCAAATAACGATGTCTGATGCTATCCTGTTTCTCCTTATAGTCCTTGTCCATCAAAACCAAGCCCCAGTATCTTGTCTCTTTGCTTTAGATTACTATTTGTCTCCATTTTCAGTAACCCCATATGATTGTTACTGACTTAGCTACCACTGGAGTCACAATGTCAATTCCGTATTTATTTTTCTCCATCTGAAGTTTAACCTTTAAAAATAGCTTTTGTGCTTCTCTCTGGCCCTTCAACTGAAGGAAAGGAGTCTGAAACACATCAGGAAACAAGTTGTATTAAACCTAGCAAATTTGGGGTCGCAGAAGGGGTGGAACAGTTTTCCTCCACTCCTAGTTTAATCTCCTCCATTATAAGCAAAAATAAATTATTCTCTTACCCAGCGTGCCATCCATATGATCAAAAAGCATTAAATCAGAGGAAAATGGGTAATTCTTCATACCTGAGATTTGATCAGCTGTTTAAACTAATGTTTAGACAAATCCTCATTTCAAAAGCAGAACAACTACAGAAAAGAGCATTTATCTTTCCTTGCTTTAGCAAGCAGCTAAAGCACGTTCTAAGCCCAGGAAAAAGGAATCTTAATTGACTTTTTCTTTCAAAGCGCGGCTTTGAGAGCTGGTGCAAAGAGGCAACATGTGTACCTGCATCACAGTCACAGCTCCATACGTGACAGCTGTCCAGTAGATAGAGCCCACCATTATTCCAGCTGCAGCAAAGGGACATGCCTTTGAGATCAGGCGATCTGCAAGATCCAAAACGTAAACAACTGGACCTATGATAAAGGAAAAGTAAGGTTTCAAGATATATTTGTATATAAGCATACTGAAGAAAGCTCTCAGCATCTATTACTGGCAAGAAAGAATGAACTTGGCAAAATACAAGTCTGACATCCCACATGCGCTGTTTAAACGAGAATATACAATTAAAAAGCTACTAAGATAAACTTGTAACTTACTTCTACCTACCATTTCATTCACCACAACATCTTTCTGAGAGATTAATATACTGGTTAGAGCACTGACTAATTTACCCACTGAAGTTGACTAGCTTCCTTTGTGTTGAATTAGAACTGTTCTGTTGTAGAAGCCATTTTAGGCTTAGTGGCTTTTTTGTTAAGATATTTTAGTTTTCAAAAGGAAGAAACACAAATTAGTTGTAATGTACTTCATGTGCGTATCTTTGACAGCTTCACCTGAGAATTCTGTCACTGAACTATACTGCTCTAAAGTAAAAAGGAGCACAGTCATTATGAAAGATTCCTTCCACTGAAAGATGCTGCATTCAATATTTTTAGAGGATTGCCTCTCAAATATTGGAGGGAAAAAACCTCACCTATTCAGGTTATTTAGTGCCTTTGACAACAATGCATTAATAGAGTTTCATTGTTTTGTGGACAGCGGCACTTTCCAGACTTACACAGAGCAAGACAATACCCTGCACACTGCATCTTTTCTTTGAGACTGCAAGAGCACCACAAAGCAAGCATCAGAACCTGACGTCTGAAATGTATGTATGGAAGAGGAAAATGTCATCACCATGGTCCGATTCCACATTACATTAATATTTGTCAACATATTCTAGATACAGACTGTCCTCCTGCAGCTCACATGCATGAATAGTTCTTGCTAGCTCCCTCCTACTTTTTCCTACCAAAATTGGTGAAAATATTATTCTCAAGACCAGCCTATAGGCATTTTTCAAGTAACTAACTCTCATCTCATCAAGTAACATCTCTCATCCCAGTTTACCCACTCTAGCCTATAATTCTTTCACTACTTCCTAATCTTTGGTATCTTTAATTTTTTTTTTTTTTTGGAAGGTGGGTAGGTAAGGTAGGGAAGGAGTGATCTCTTGAGCAATGGTGTTAAAGGACTTACTGAAGTCCTGATATACCAGATGTCCAGGACTCCCACTAGATGAACTGCACCAGGCTACTTAGCGTGCTCTGTTCTGTGTACTGAACCTGAGCTGTGTGCCATCTTCCTTCTGACCTCCAATTAACTGAAACTCAGTCTGACCTTGCACATTATTGAGAAGATTAGGTACAAAGGATTTTTTTTCTTTTTTACTTCTCCAAAGGTAAAGGTATTGTATTTGGCATTCTCCAAATATAGAAAAATCACTTGCAGTTCAATTCTTAGCTTGAATACTCCTCCTACATAGCAACTTTATATTCTTATATTTTTAGGATGGTGTTAACTTAGCACCCTGTTCCCAGAAAGATTGCCTCTGAACAATATTTACACCAAATGAATCAAAAGCTGTGCATTTAAAAGTACAATCAAGATTTGAAACTCATATCAAAAGAAGTTCGCAGAAAATTTATTTCCATCAGCCACACTGACAAAATTGTGACTCCTATTTCCACGACTTGGTTCTTTTCTTTCAAGAAAACAGCTCTAGTGTGAATGCTTTCAGAACAACTAGTTCTAAGTTCTACTCGGCTCAAGTCAGCCAAAGAAAACATCTAATTTAACTCACTCATTCATTTTATTACCACTGGTATTCTTGTAAAGCAATCCCAAATACATTTGGTTTGTGGTAGTTCCCTCCCCCCATTTTTTTTTTTTTTAAATAACAGGGTAGGATTTTCCATACTGTTTGTACAGTGGTAGCATCCAGAGACCTTGTAGAAGAATTTCTACAAGCAGCAGCTTTTTTTTTTGTATACACAGGTGTGTGTGGAAATACCATACTGGATAGCTGCAATTTAAACACATTTAGCTTATCTGCAGTCTTGACAGCACTCATTGTAAATATGGCCAGGTTACATTCATACCATAGTGGGCAGCCCTAAGCAACTTGCGCAGAATATTACTTAATGTACTGTCTACTCTAGCCCTGCTGGAGCCTCAAGTTCTTAACCTACTACTAATGTACTTCAAATTGGGTGCCTTTGCATGCATCTTCTAGTACAGCACGCACTCTTTGTTTTAGTTTTAGTAATAAGCTTTAAAGGGCAGGAAGCATCTTCCTATGTGTAAGATAGGAAACACCTCACCAACACCCTGCTTCAGATACACCAACTGATGTTAATTAGCCTGTAAGTAGTTGACGAAGTGCAATTATAGAGTTAATTCATTCTCTAGTTGAGCATCCTCTTTGTCAGGAGGTGTAGTGAAAAGGACAAGGGGTAATAGTTTTAAATTGGAAGAGGGGAGATTTAGATGAGATACTAGAAAGAAGTTCTTTCCCGTGAGGGTGGTGAGGCACTGGAACAGGTTGCCCAGAGAAGTTGTGGCTGCCCCATCCCTGAAGGGGTTCAAGGCCAG
>JAOXJK010000002.1:22467749-22486459 GCA_025774025.1 Xenus cinereus
GGAAGAACTTCTTTGCTGTGAGGGTGGTGAGAGCCTGGCCCAGGTTGCCCTGAGAAGCTGTGGCTGCCCCATCCCTGAAGGGGTTCAAGGCCAGGTTGGAGGGGGCTTGGAGCAACCTGGGCTGGTGGGAGGTGTCCCTGCCCATGGCAGGGGGGTTGAAACTAGATGATCTTTAAGGTCCCTTCCAACTCAAACCATTCTATGATTCTATGATCCTGATATTGATTAGGTACCAAAACTAAAGGGTTTCTGAAGAAGGAACACTCAAAAATACGAAGAACTGGAACAAGCAGTTCAACTGTATTAACAGTTATGTTTAACTTTCCAGGACAGACTTCATAATATGCTGAGATGTCTATCAATGTGTTGAAAGTAGCAACAAGGTCATAACTGCAAGTACTAAAACGCACAGTAATTTACACATCTTGACTGTTTCCCACGGGCACTGAAAAAGTTTAGTTGTACCATTTTGAAAACTTAGATTTGTTTGAAGAAGATGAAGACAAGACACTCAAAAACCCCATCATATTTAGTGAGTCCTAAAGGGCAACAGAGAGCACTGAAGTTCACCTCATACATCTTGGCACCGGCAACATACGGCAACAGCAGAAATCTAACACTGAAAGTACTAACAAGTCGCACCTACTGATGCTAATCATTTAGAGAAGCAGGGTACAGAATTAGGTATAGAATCTTGAGAAAAGACTAGAAAAACATTGCTTCAGTAATATTTTTTTAATTAGAAGTAGTGAGAAAGGAGAACAAATGCAACTTTCTTTTAAAATGATATTAAGGAAGATGTGGGAAACTAAGAGTCACTGACATACAAAACACAACAATATTTTTCATTTCGTAAAAACTGTTATGCTTTAACAGAGCTATGTCTAATTTTTTTTTATTAAACTGAAGTAATTACCTAAAAGGAACTTTGGTTACTTTCAAAGTGGCAATAGTATTTTCCTATTTAATGAAAGAAGATCTCAGAAGAGAGGGAAATAACTAGTAAGAACATAGTTACTACCAATCACTAAAACTTATATGAACTATCAAATTTGAAATGGAATTATAATTTTAACAAGTCACTAGGGGCTGATGTTTTGAATTGGTAAATACCTAAAAAGGCACCCACTGTTACTTATAAAGGTATTCATTGATGTCTCCTCACGTTGCTATTACTTCAAAATTATAATTGTAGATAAAAGAAGTTGTGTTAGGGAATGCCCTTTCACAGAAATTTGTTTCTAAAAAAAAAAAAAAATGTTTCCAACAGTACATCAGAGAAATCTTAACGTAAGTAAGTTTCTAAAATATGATACCTCAGGGAAACTTTAGTTGTTAATTCTTCCCTACTCAAGTAATTTTAGTTTCTTGAGTGGTATGACTACTAATATGTTCAAAAGATACCTGTGGCAGGCAGCAGACCTAGGGCTGCTGACAGAGTTGTGTTGAGATATAATGGGTTTGGGTTAGTCTCCTTTTTGTAGCTCTTTCTAATGTCTCACTTGTTTAAGGCACTGCAAGCTCGCAACTGATGTCTGATGGACCCAAATTAATTATAATTATACTATAATAATATTATATATAATAAATTTTATTGTATAATATCATATATATTATGTAATTAACAGTTGATTAATTATAGATTTATTAATTAATTTTAAGACATACCAATATACTAAGTGGAACACATCCAAAACTTTCAGAAGGTATTTAACTAAACCACCAAATGGGAGATGAACAGAATATAGTTATTTCTTTCTGTCTGGAAAAGGAAATAGGCAAGCTTTCAATAGAACTGATTCTGAAGGGAAAAAAAAAAAAAAAAAGTAGGAACAATATAAAGAATCAACCCATTATATTACGTTTAAAATTTCAGTGATGCATATCTTACCTAGCTTTGGAAATACTATTAAATATTCCGCATTGCACTGAGGACAGGCCACTCGGGCAGTGCTGTTTCCTCTCTGCTTTTCATCCACCCAGCGCTGCAGACAGGTCTGATGAACCCACTTCGTGGAGCCCCTGCACCTGCAGGGTCTCACCCACTCTGCTGTCCGGTCGTCCTCATCCGTAGCAAAACAAACCCAGCAGCTTCTGCAATTACAGCAAGGGAAAAAGATTATATTTTTTTGCTACTTTTACGTGCTTACAATAAACCTTCATATGTGAAAGCATGCAGTTTTAGAAAATGTGCACTTAGAGGAGATGATGATTGTCGCTTCATTCTTAATCACCAAAAACGTGTTTTGTACCACAGTCTTGTTCTGCTATTAACATTAATATTAAAGACAGCTAAGAAATGGCTTTAAATACATTCTGAATTACAAATCTAACTTTTAGATAATTATGAATTAAAAAGCATCAAAACTGTAGTTCAACCTCTGAACAATTCCACATAGGAAAAATTCATATATTTTTGAATGTATTATCATCTCTTCTACAGCAGATATTTTGGTAGGTTTTTAAAATTAAAAATATGAGATCAATACAGTACTCTGTTACTTGGGAAACTAATCCACTTAAATGACAAAACAACACAAATGATATAATGCATCACAAACCAAACCATAAATAATTAAATTCATTCCCTCTTTTTGAAAGGAGGAAGTACTTAGCTTATGTTATCCAAAACAGATTAATCTGAATGAAGTTTACAAAGTACTTCAAGAACACTATTATACCACTAGAGGAGGAAATTTCTGCACTGAAGAATTAGCTGAGTGTGTAAGATTCAAATGCATCGATTCTATAAGGAGAAACTACAAGATTGACAGGCTGCATGCCCTGAAGAGTCCCAGCCATTCTACGGGATCTGATGATTAGGCCAGACCCTTGAATGCTTTACAACTTGCAAGAGAAAGTAAAATAGGGGTCTAAACTAGGAAACTATCGGATGTGTTGACCCAATAATTTATTTTTTACTGTGAAATACTTTGCCAATTCCCATACTGAAGACATTGAAGTTTAAATAATAAAACTAGACTCTAACAAAATAAGGATCTTACTACAAATATAATCTGGTTTGATATATTTTAAGTATTTTATACAAGCCATTGCAATCATAGCTAAACTTTATAAAAGTGTATGGCAACAGCATACCTATAATTTAACTATTCAGATACAATCCAATTAGACATTATGCACTAACTGAAGTTTTGCTGCGTTATTTTGATGGTGAAGTTTTGTTCTCTTGAGTAATGTTGTTAAGATGAAAGAGTAAAAGGCTTCTTACGCATAGCCACTAGAAGGCAGAAACTGAGGTAGTAAGAAGCTGAGAAATGCTCTGGCACTACTAAATAGAACAATGTTGAGATTCAAGAATCGTGATCATAGTTTCTGTGGGGATGTTCAGTGGTTCCTGATGCTTTTCTCTCCCTCCCCTTGCATTTGTTGTCAGCAATAAACCTTCTTCCTAGCTTTTCAAACTCTTCAAACAATTCTTTTGTTTCAGCTTCTTGACTACTCCTCACCTTTAGTCCCTCTCCCCCTCATATGTTTTGCTTCTGTTTGCCCTTTCAGCATCCCATCTCTAACCTTTGCTAGCATCTGGGAAGAGAAAGTATAGTTTAGAAGTCCCAACTCCAGTCATTTTGCCAGATTGCCATATTCTCTTATGGAAATCAGTGATAAATAGTTGTCAGAAAATTCACTTGAAATCTTTATACTTTAACATATACATCCTGAAGGTCTTTCCTCTGCAGCCCTTCCAAAAAAGCCCAAACAAATCACAAAACAAAGCTCATAACTAACTAAAACACGTTAGACAAAATTTAGAAGGGGATTATATGCACAGGAAGGGGGCCAGTCTTACTAGAGCACTTTCAAAACAACTAAAATACAATAATTCTTTAAAAAGTCACTATTTTCTCCCTAGCATGTCACTTGTAAACAGGTTGGGTGTTTTGTTTTTGCTTTTAACTCCTTTATGAGGAAAAAGCAGGGGGAAATCTACAATGGGAAATTCAAATTTTGTCAGACTCAAAGTAATGAAAAATACTGTTGTCTAACAGCTTCCTTTTATGACCTCACTACTTTGGACAGCATTCTGTTTATAAACCAAAAATGTTTCTCTACAGAAAAATAACCATGCTTTGTTTATAGGAGTAACTGTGCCTATAAAATATTTGCAAGAGATTATTTAAAAGCACTGAATTCTTTTTCTGATTTATAGTGGTGGAAGTATACTGAAGTTGCGAGTGTATAAAAGCAGAAGGTGGCCTGTAGCCACTTATTACTGGCATACTGCTGAAAAGGAACACAATTTGAGATGCAGGTTCCAGGGAAGATTGCAGGAAAAGCAACTTAGTATTGAACAATACATGAAACAAACATAACTCATGTCCACATGTCCAGTTGTAAGTACAGAATAGTATAGTAGGTACAAACATAAATTTTTAGCACTGGTGCTGTAAAACTAGAACTGCATCAGTTCTGATTCCAGAAGCCTATTCAGTTGGAAGACTGACATCTTGAATCAGAACTGTGATTTCTTCCATCCATCCCAATGGGAATGTAAAAGCAAAGCCTGACTCGCTTCTTTCTGACCTCCCTCACAGCATGTGATTAAGTCAGAATTGTCACACTACACACTCCTGTAACGCCATCCCTCTCTTCACCCTCATGCTGCCGACATGCACCTGCAGCAGCCCTGAAGGAGGGGACACATTGACCTTCCTCAGCAGGAGGAGGACAGGCAGCCCAGCCACCAGTTAGCAAGAGCAGGGATGGAAATGCTGAGACCACCACAAAGATTTGAAAGTATGACGAAGCATGGCAGACATTGTGATTCATTGCACTCGATATCAAGGAGTTCTTAAGGAATGCGAGTTCTTGCAATGCTTATTGATTTCCTGTTTACACCAAGAACCCCCAAATTTACTGTACAAACAACAATACAATACAACTCTAACAATAGTTGTTCCTCTTTGACAGTTTTTTGCTGCATTGAAGGTAAATGTTCACTCATTCATTCCATATCCTAATTAGGTCTACAACTGCTCTAAGTACGTAAGTTAAATTTTTATTTTTAAACTAAAGGCTTAAGGATAATAAGTCAAGAAAAATATGCATCTTCTCTTTAATTGCTTCATTCAATTTCTTGCCAGGCAATCATATCTGAAAACCTGAAAGACCCATGAAAAGAAATACAGAATCCTTTACAGACAGAAACCTTTAGCAAGTCATGAATAATGAACAGTAAATTCCTTGTATTCGGTCATCAGCTTTATCTCTTTCCATTGACAGCAGCTATAGCAGAAAGGGCTAAATAAAACCATTTCAAAACAAGCATCTTGGCTCTTGCCAGATTTTCCATTTTCTTGTACTAAATAAAATATGACCTTGATTCTTACCACTGAATCAGGTTGCTGCTCAGATAACCTGAAATAGAAAAGGCTGACAAGGTGGAACAAAGCATTGTTTCTGATAGAAACTCAAACCTTTTTCCTTGATGACTTTCTACAGAGCCAAATCAATAACACTAATGTATTTTTCCACAGTTCCTTGGCTTGAAAAAAAAAAATCAAAACAAAACGTACACAAAAAAACATGCCAATATCATTATTTCAGCTTTGAATATAGGGATACAAATGCCTTTTAGATTCAGTTCCCCAGCATCTAATGCCCTCTGGTCTCAAAAATTCTATTCTGACTCTGAGAATAACTCATATGGTTTTTTTTTTCCTCTACCAAAGGCACTCTTTTCAGAGCATTGCATATGTTCAGAGCAAAAGGGATGGAGATGAAGTTGCATTAAAGACTAGGGATCCTACATTCCAAGTGCTCTATGACTGATCTAGAAAGCCAAGGCCTGCCCAAGAATAGGTTTCTCCAAAGGAGTTTCTAATCGGCAAGGATGCCACTCTCTCCTGTTCCTGGTTGGACTTACAGGTCCAACACACCAGTAAGATCCTCTGGCACCAACAGACATACCTCCAGCAGACTGCTTTCCTTTTCATTGGGTTACACTTCTCCTAAAGGTTACTTTTTTCCCCAAACTGGTCTTACATGGGAAAGAGAACAAGATCTAATTCATGTGATTTAAATTAAATCTGCCTCAGTCTGTGGGAGCTGAATTAGTGATGGGTTTGGCAGACTTAGGTTAATGGTTGAACTGGATGATCTAAAGGTCCTTTCCAACCTAGATGATTCTGTGATACAGCTTTGTTTTCAAGCAGGCATGAGTGTGTGAACAATAGTTATATACACACACTATACAAGTTTGCAGAAATCTTAAATGGCTCAAGCCCAGCAGATATCCTTGTGTCCCCAACACATCATGGAAGAGACCTTGTGAGACCGGAACAGCACAACTGCTTCATAGGCTGGTTTCAAATATTCAGTACTGCAAGAAAAACGCAAAAAGTCCTGGAATTTTTTCCCCCCAATGTTCAGTGGCACCCATGTATGAACAGCAAGCAAAACCAGAAAACTTCAGAGAAAAGAAAATTCTTGCAGGAATTTTAGCAGGACCTAACCCCTACCATGGGAAGTGAATTTGATCATGCATGACATGCTCTACACCCATAAGCTAAAAAGCATTTTTTCTCTCATTACAGGTCCTTCATAGAATATAAGAAACCTCTTTAAGAAAACTTTTCTGCATTTCTCCCACATCATAAAGCACACTGCTTTCCCTGAAAGCAACAGGAACTTCCTGATATTTTCCTATCAGAGTTCTGCGTACATTAAGTGACTGAGTGGCTTTTTGCAATTGAATTTCATACCCAAAAAGAAAAAAAAGTGAAAAGGCTGAAACATAACTGATAGCAATGATAGAGAGCCAATGCAGCAAGGGGTGAAAACATCTCTTGGAAGAAGTGATGGAAAGCACTCAGTAATTGGCCATAAAAAGGCACCGTTCCAAAGGATGACCCACAGATCTGCTGCTTGGAAAAGGCAATTTTTCACAAGCTTCTAAAACAAATTTTTATGCATAGTCTATACTGACAGATAAAATATCTTTGGTGAAGAATAGTGATAAGCTTCCCCTAAACCTGCCAACTACGCCTTAAATACTGTCCGATCATGTTTAAGTGGAAAGACCAGGATCTTGGAAAAATTAAGGGAGTTATTCAGCAGCATACGACAAAGGCTGCTTGGAGCTGCCTAGAATTTCAGTAGGGGAACACAGCAAACTGTGCTCTCAAAAAGCAAGAGAAATGCTTCAAATGCTACTGCTAAACGCTTCCTTTTCCTGAGTTTGAAAGAATCAGCAGGAATAAGATTCTTATACAAAAGTCATGATGCCGAGTCATCAAGGAAAGGAGGTAATGCTGAGTAAAGGAGGATGATGACGACAATCCAGAAGCAACAGTAACAAGCCTTTACCACACAAGTAGTGCTTTCATTGACAACAGCAGGGAAAGGTTAAATAGGGAATATCAAGCTAGTGTCAGCGTGAACACACGGCCACACAAGTGGAATCCATATATAGGTTGTAACTTCCTCTAATCACAGCATAGCATTGTTCAAACTAGATTTTAAAAAGCTTTATTAGAAGTCCATGGATGTCTAAAACCCAATAAGCAAACACATAAAAACAAAACATAGAATAATTAACCAGAAAGTGTAGCAGAAGGATCTAGTGATTACCAGAAGTTCAACTTAAACTTATTTATATATTCTCACTTATAGCTCCAATTTAAGGAGAAGTATTTTACACCTGAGTTAACCACACCATATAAAGGCAGAGCTAGGAGTAAAGGACAGGCCACAGAATCCTGCTGGCAACTTTCTAGCTTGGATAAAATTAAACCTTTGACTGCCAGCCACCACCTCTTGTGCTTGAATCGTGCCTTACAAGGCTTGTACGGCCTTTGCTTCTACCCAACCTAAAGAAAATCTAGACTATCTGTAAAAATACCTACCTTTCATTCTAGACAAATTAAGCTTTTGCAACCAGTTATTCAGGCATACCCCTTTTGCAAAGATTTAAGAAATTCAGTTCTCTAAATGCTTTGCTTAATATTACCATACTCTCACTTTTTCAAAAGGAAAATTTGTTAAGTCACCAAGGCTCAGTGGCCTTGCAGTGAGCCTCTAAAATACAAAGAGCTTTGCTGTTACAAACATCTGTTTTATTTCTTAAGGGACGGAGGGAAAACAGGGCCCTCCTAAAAATGTACAAAGGACAAATCAGGTAAAACTATCATTCATACAATAAGCACCTTATTACTAAAGCATTATATATTTTGCTAATTAAACTGTTATTATTATTTTAGCAGCATTGAATCGAACAATCTAAGCTACTGAGTGCATGCCAGGAGGCAGTAACTGGTTCTTATCTTCATGTTTAGGAAGAAAAATAGAACCCAAACCAACAAAACCAAAACAAAGAACTCCACACACACAAAACAATTTACTTCCAAAGCTGAAATATGTCTTGAACAACGTGATTTAAAAAGAAAAGCTGATAGCAAACACTAAAGAATACTAATAGCATTTAGTCAACGCCTTAAACATTTCATGGATTTTTTTTTTATAATGCAGATAGCATACTATATAGGCAAAACGTTTTCTTAAGCATTGTTTGACAAAGCTGTCAATAATCATAAACCTAGAAAATAACACCGATACAAAGCAACCAGAAAATTATGTTTTAGAGGCTAAAGTTACTTCCTTAAATGTTCCTTTAAACATTTTAATTATGTACTAACTGCCTGTAATAGTCAAAAAATTGTGTAGCAGTGTGTCTGAAAGCTCCTCTTGAGGAGGAAAACGAACACCAGAAGAAATTTATTTAAGTCTGAGCTTCTCTCAATGTCCAATTGCAGAGCAGCATGATGTCAAGGTATAACTGAAGCTAGGATTTATATCCTAATACTCACCCCAGCTGAAGAAGAAAAGCTGCCATCATGTTCCAGACACTGCAAGAACTCTAGATGGCAAGAGGACCACATGCAGCCTTCTCTTAACAGATAGCACCATGTAATAGGAAGGTAGGACACCTGGCTACTGACAAGCTGAACTGTCTGATTTCTGTGCAAATAATATTATTTAAAGGAGGATGGATTATTATTTGAGGCTAAAAAAAATAATTGCTTTACTTCTAGCAACACCACCAGATTTAGCAAAGGAAGACAGCTTCAGATCTCAAAGTAGTCCTAAAGGCCATTCTTGCTGTAATTCATCTGCAGTCTACTGTATTAAGTTCTTACAGCAGTCCTCACTCCCAAGGGATATTACACATTTTACCACATACTAATCTTTTGGGTTTGACTGTCTCCATGGTTGCCAATACATCAGAATTATTTGCCAGACAACAAAAGTATAACAAACAAGTAACCATGCATCTGTCTAACTTTAATCACTTGAGGCCTCCTGGAAAAGGTATCTTCAACTATACCCTTGATCAGTCATCATGACCTGAATTCTACTGTTTTTGAGAAGAAAAAAAAGAGCCCTTGCATCATTGTTTTCAGTACCTCAGTCAATACCCTCTCCAGTTAGACAGTGACACATCAATTAAACCAACACATACAAAATGTTGGTGAAATAAAAACAAACAGACACAAACATTTGATGGAGAACAGTACACAGAAATCAACTCACTTGGCTCTCCAACTTATTAACGCTAAATGACAACTTAAATAGAGGATAGGGGAAAATCTGTGCGAAAAACATCAATGCAGGTAGCAGAAATTTGATCTAAAGCTCCAGACATAGGAGGTTGTTTCTTAGTAAAAAGAGACTCAGAGTATGCTATGACGCTGTAAGATACTGTTACAGCTTAACTACATATACAAAAGATTCCCCAGTCACTGTTCCCAGAAAACAGCTTCCTAACATTATGGAAGAATTTTAAAATATTGGCATTGAGGTTAACCTTAATATCAAAGAAGTTCTGCTTATAGCATACTGCTTGCTCAAAAATGCCGCCTATGGACCAAAGTTAAGAATCACTGCACAATGGCTTCTTTGCTTTGTCAGAATTCTGTAATTAGCTGTGCCCTTTGACAAGCAAAGCTATATCCGTTTTTGCCTCTACTAGCCAAGATGTAAGTTAGAGCAAGTGTTTGGTCGACTCAAAGGAATTTAACTTTTACTCCGTCAAGTTCTGAGACAAGCATAGCAAGCATTAGTCCTTCATATCTCCTGGAGGATTTACTTTTCCATAACAGAAGTTAACATTTACTTATTAGTTTCCATAATCAAGCACTAACCATATCTGTGTTTTCAAACATCAGTATCAAGATGTTTTTCATCTGCTGTTATAAACTGGAGTGCTAAATACAATTCCCAGTCTCAAAAGAAGATAAAAATATGTAGTTTCTATTCAACTAGCATTAAACAATGCTACTGTGCACTGGGGGAAAGGGGAAGAGAGTTGCATGAGAAATACACCAATACTGGTATTTGTGGTACATGTACACAGTAGACGACAGATGTTACAAATCAGGAGTGACACACACAGGGAATAGACCAACTTCAACATGTCTAAAACTGGAACCGTCTTGACATTAAGCTCTTGCTGTGACAAGCAAAAGATAAATGCCAAATATGTTCCATTCACAGAGCCTGTGTTATGTGAGCTCAGTCTCTTGCAGGAATTTTCCAGTATCACACAGGTAATGTAAAAATACAAATTAAGCTTTAGGCACTGTATCTTTAGTTACAAAAGTAAACACATTAGCATACACTTAACCTTTTAGAAACCAAACTTATGGCTACTCACTTTACATTCCATTCTGAGGTAAGATAACTGTGACATAAAAGTTCAATTTTTGTACATGTGCCTACAGAAGTTCATGGTTAAACTGACCATACAGGGTAAGCAATTTTTCTTCTCTTTTCCACAGAAAAGAGAAGAAAAATAGGAAGTGTATTCCAAAAGCTGTGAAAATTGGCAAGACTACTCCAAAACAAGCAAATTGCTTTGAACTCAAGAATTTATAAAACAGACACTATTACTAAAGTTATTCTCAGTTTCTAACTTCTATTTTTATTAGAGAATTTACAGTATAAGAGAGCAAACTAAAAAGCTCAACTGAAGTCAGTCATCGTATATCCTCCTAACACATATAATAAAAAGCTGAACAATTTCAGACCTAAAAATTACCAAAAAAGTTTTAAAAGCCAAGATGACATATTCCTGGGACAGTAAAGAACAACAAATGTGAAAAACCACAAGGTGCGTGACAGTGCTGTGAAGTGACTCTCAGCGCTCTGCAGAGCTGAGGGCACTGCTCGCGGTGGAACAGTCACACGCACTCAGCACATGGCCCCCTGTAACTGTATCCATCACAGAAGCCTAAATTATGTTGGCACATTTTAGACCAATATAAAATATCCACTTCTAAACAAAAGTATTCAGATTTCAAGAGAAGGCATTTATAACAGGACATCAGAAAGCTAGGTAAAGACAACATTACGGCTTTGAAATAGAGGGTCTGATCTTTTTTCTAGAAAGATTAAACACTGTAAGACGCCATGCCAAAAGAAACAATCACAGTTAATTATATAGGTCTGAGCACTTTTATGTGGAAGACATCAATAAACAGGGTTTTGTATAACTTTTTGAGATGAAGCAGATACAATGTATGAAAATACTATTTGAATGCCTTGATAATACATGGAATACTGAGTCTTTTAGTACCAAAAATGATGGTCTGTTGGGAGTTTTCCCACACTTAAAGAGGAGGAATAATTGCCTTCCATCTGCAGGTAGAAGTTAACAGTTAAGCAGCAATTAAAACCTGTATGTTTGTTCCTAAGCATATCTAAGCAGTCATCAAAGATGGAAATATAATGCACATAACATGACAGTCAAAAGGTTAACATAGTTTATAAATAACATGCTGACATGTTAATTGCATTGTGTAGAATCAAAACAATTCCTTCAGGCAGGGCAATGAAGAGAGCCATGCTGAATCAGCGCAAGTGGAACAGACAGGCTGAATAACTGCAGAGATGGTGAATAGCTTGGGAAAAGTAAAAATACTACATAGCTCCTGTAAAGTGTTTTATGCTGTTTATTACTCTGCATTTCTTATCCCGTTGAACTCCTCTCCTACAAAGATTCACTCACGTGTCAACTTTAGTCAGTGAGATGATTCGCGGTGCAGCACATCCAGTGTAAGTTTAAGGAGTTCAGAGTAAAGGTCTTAAATCAAGGACCACGTTGCACTAATTACATTGCCTAGGCTGTAGCACTAAGGTCTTCATCCAAACCTGTGTGTTTGGTTACTGAAGTATCAACAGCTAATTGTCCAAATAAACCTAAATCAGTGCCTGTACTTCCAAACAGGGAAGGAAAAGACAACACAAACACCACCACACTTGCTAACTGGAGTGAAAGAACCAACTGAAAATTATGTACAAAAACAATGCATATGGGTTTTTCCTTAAAAAATAAAAAAGAGAATTACCAAGGAATCAGATGACAGTTCAGAAAACTGAAATAGAAAATCATGAATTTGCTGTTTTGCAACTTTTGAACCTTGCCAAAGCACTGATATGACAGAGAAAATTTAGTTGCAATAGTATTTCTCTCTTGAAAGTATTAGGAATTTCTTAAGCCAACCACAATCCTGCATTTTATCTTTTAATTGTTTTTAAAGTCTACTCGCAATATCAATTCTGTTGTCTCCTTTAAATAAGAAATGGTAAAAATAGAAGACACAACAGTCCTATTGTTACTCTAGTTTCTCCCAAGGAGGGCTGCATATCAACCACAGCTGAACCAACTACTATCCATTCAGAAAATAAAGCATAATAATTCAAAAGTTAAACCATGCTAAAATTACCACTATACTGATTCTTCAGCATGTACCTTCACAAGCCTTCAAACCATTATTCGTCACATTTTGATTAACAGAAGGCAGAAGTGACCATGTTCTGGCCAGCTGGCAAATGCATGGGGAGGAGGGAGCAGGAGCTGTCATTAATTTAGGCAGTATAAGGAGTATCACAAATCACTACCACAGAACATGCTTTAGAAGAAGCCTACAGAACAAAACCCCAGCATTCTGAACTCTTGGTATAACCAACTGGAAGAACAATCCAGACATAATGCAACTGAAGTCAAGAGAATAAAGCTTAACAGTACAAGTACATTTTAGCATTACAGCTAACATTGACATAGATATAGGGAGTAACATCGGTAGGAAAAAGCTGGCGTGTGGCCAAACATTTGGTTTTTTGAAGACTGCAGATTGACCAGATTATCTCCAGCAACAAAAAGATCAGAGACCATCTGATGATACATTTATCGTAAAAATAACAATATTTTTTTAAAATTTCACCACATTCAAGATTTTTTTTATTTGTGCAAAAATTTACAGTCTAGGTTTTCTATCAGCATGGGTTTGCCACTGACTTCATTATGGGAAGCAGATGTTTAATAACTGTTTTTCAAATCTTGTCACTTCAATAAGTGACCGCTCAACCAACACAGTCAAAAGACTTCATAGTAAGATAAGTAGTTATTAGTTTTGTTTTTTCATATTTATTCTAACAGCAACTCTGACAAGACCCAGTCGAGTGTTCTGTAGGAAAGTTACTTGGTATGGGACCACAGCAACTGATGTCCTGGCAATAACAGCCAAGCTGTTACAGAAAGCTGTAAAATAGCAAAATGACAAGATGTAGCTATGGACATAACTTAAACTGAATTTACACATTAGTTCTGCTCAAAAACGTAACTACAAAAAAATAGGAGAGGTAAAGTCAAATTGTATTTGACAAGCAAATTACTTTGCTTGTCAGGAAAAATGCTAAGTATTTAAAAGATTTAAGTTTTTAGAGCACCAAAATCTGCCAGAAAGTTCAACATATTCTCTTCAAAGTTAATCAGAAGAATGAAAGTGTTTGGAAAATGCATTATGAAGCCAGAATACCTGTTATGACAGGTGCTACACAGGGCAGCTACAGGAAACAATTAGAATTGTTCTACTGGAAGAACTGTTGCTAAACAGTGCTGAGACAGAAAATTTACGGGGCCTAATTGAATAGAAAACATGAAAAAAGCCCATAAAAGACAAAGGTTTTTTTGTGTATTTCAAGATTATATTTGCAAACACAAGGAGGACTGACTCAGTTCATGACCTTGGCATACTAGGCACGAGAATTTCACTGTAAAGGTTCAACATCCTAATACCATTCAGAATATGATATTTCTAGGTATTTCCTTTAAAAAATGCCTTTACATTAAAATATGTATAGCATATCAAGTGGCCTCTGCCTGCTAAAATTTGACAAATGCATTAGGATTGACTTTCAAGTAAAGTTCGCCGTGTGCACTCAGAGTAATAGTTATAATTTCCAAGACATTTTCATGTAATCTAGCAATTTTATTTAAATAAATCTTGAAAAGCATTTTTACATTGATTAAGAACATATAAAAAACCTCTGCCACATAATTTCATTTTTTAATGGAAATTCCTGTCATTCTGTAATTTATGCATTAAACCAATATGAATAAAGGGATTAAAAACAATAAAACCTCACTACTAACCACTGCCTTCAAGTGTACTAAAAGTACGATGAATCCCAGGCAACCATATTGAGATGCAATCAAGACACTGCTTACACGTGAGTTTTTTTCCTTAATAAAGCAATTTGGATTTATCCAAAACTGTAAGTCATACAGATGCAGTCTTAGAGTCAAGAGAAGCAGCCAGCCATTCTCTCTCACAAATACATAACCAAATAATTTTCTCTAAGAGCTCTGACCCTTGTGTACATTTGGATCTGCAGCAATACTTGCTCCTGATAGACCAATACATCACAACTCTGTGTGACCACTTAGGTATTGGAAACAAAAGAAAATCCTATTTATTCCCTCCTAATGACTTAACTATTAGAATAAAATTAAAGTCTTGTTCACTGAAAAGCTATTTTCTGCATCCTTCACTAAGAGATCCTAATTTGATTTTAAAGTATGCGCTTTGTGTTAAGTTGCAATCCATTAACAAGACTTTTAAACTTCTGCATACTCACTTTTTCCTTTTACCCAGGAAAACAACTGTCTGTCACTAGCAATAAAGACAACAGAATAGCAGACGCATTTCAGCCCCTCAGAGCCTCTACAGATGATTCATCTATGGGTTACGCCCCCAAATGTGAAATAGTGAAGCTTTATCTTGATCATCACTACACGCAACATGAGAACAGTTACGCATGACCTCCAGAACTAAGAGATGAATGAAAACTGTTTTCTTCCAACTTAACTCCACTCCATAAACCCAAAAAATTATTTACACCAACTGCATTTTGAGGTCTTGATTATTCAAAAATCCTTCTATTGGTGTTATATTACACTGAATTAAATTCAAATCCTAAATATTTAGCTCCTTCTTACCCCTCCATTCACCACTTCTCACACTACTGTTTCTGTTCACTATGTTTCCTGTACTGAGCCAAATAATTTCTTACATGAAAGCTGCAGGCTGTCTTCTTACCTCTTTTTATGCTACCTAGGTACTTAAATTTTTTTCCTCACTGCCCTTATTAAAGAAGCCAGGGACACTTCAGTTGTTTTACATATCAACTCTGTTACTCCAAGTTTACTGGAAGAAGTCTTTGAAAGTGGTCAGAGATACAATTTCACAGAGCTGAAAGGATACAAGAATATTAGGTATATAGCATTACATATCCATTACACGTAACAAATGAAGAACAGTAAACTGGTTTGGCCACTAGTTAACTAACTTCCCTTTTTAATTAACTGTTTAATTTAACAGTTGTTCACAACACAGGTTATGAACACCACCTTAAAGCCATTTCCA
Source organism: Xenus cinereus (assembly GCA_025774025.1). Classification (NCBI taxonomy): domain Eukaryota; kingdom Metazoa; phylum Chordata; class Aves; order Charadriiformes; family Scolopacidae; genus Xenus; species Xenus cinereus. The sequence continues at coordinate 22,483,478 of JAOXJK010000002.1, forward strand.
AAATGGTGAACTAGGACTTCATGGTATGATATAACAGCCACAGACACTAGGGAATCCACTAAGAGTATCATGGTTGCCTAAAACTCAAAACCATAAAATATTAAATATTATTGGACTACAAACTTCAGGATGAGAATGAGATTTTTTTTGTCGTTTCAGATCTGATCTTTTCCTTCCCCCTGCTCCTGCACAATAGTTCTATCATTCTCCTACCGATTCTGTCATCTTCCTTAACTCTTCCTTTTCATTGCCTACATTCACAGGAAGTGTATCAAACTGAATACTTTCCTGATAGTATTTCTAAAAACCTACCTCCTTCCTGTTAGTTCTTGGAAACGCACTTATGGTTCCTGACTGCCAGCCTCCTCGACAGGCATTGTTCGAAATTGTAACCTAAATCACCCCATTGTCATCTCCCACTTCTTCAGTTTTTCTAAAACACAAACAACTTTCCCTCCCTTCCCAGCTCACTTTTATCCACTTTCTACATCAAACTGAAACTTCTCATCCCCACCTTCCAGGCTGCACAAGTTCTGCCCCTGCCTCACACAGTTTATATCTCCACCACTTGCCTGATAATAGCCTGTATTTGGCTAAATCCTCTTTCCTTAGAGGTGACCTGGAAAGGAGAAAAACACCAGGGTTTGGGGTTTTGTTTTTTTTTGCTGCCTCATGATGAAACTTGACAGGTTCATCAACAGAAGCCTGATTCCTCTTGGGTCGCCACCTTCTGAGACACCAGGCTATCACAGCTCCTGCAGTAGCAGGCAATCGATATGTTTATGTTGCTTATAGGCATGGGTCCTAAGGGCTTCCTGGATGACTCAAAATTACATGTAATGAATCTTAAGCCCTCAGAACAGGGTGAAAGTACTACATATTCAAATAAAAGCATAAAGAGAAAACAAGCGTAATAAAAATAATTTAAGAGTTAGTGTCTTTCCTCCTCTACATTTAAGTCCTTTTTAGATTGTACTTTTTAAACAACAGTCCAAAAGGCAATTTTAGGCTTTCTTCGAAGATCATAGAACCAGCAACAAAACGCGCAAGGCCAGTTGAGCCTTGGTCGTCTTTCGGTGCCGTATTTTACGTGCGGGTCAGTGCGCTCCGTGCCCGCAGCCTCCGAAGGGGGACGGGCCCCCCCGCCGGCCCCCGCTCCTCCTGCCCAGCGCCGCCATCCTTCCGCACCCCGCGCGCCTTCCGCGGCTCCTCCCGCGCCAGCGAACTTTCCCAGAAGCCAAAAAGCGAAACCGGACCCGCGACGCCGGCCCGGGCGCCCCCCCGCCACCAGACACGGCTGCGGGACCCCGCGGCCCCAAACACGCCAGAGGCGGCGCGGAGCCACCCCCGCGGGCGGCCTGAGAGAGGCGGAGGGCTCACAACCCCCCGCGGGTCCCCCCGCGCTGCGCCCCAGCGCCGGGCCCTCCCCGTACCTGTCCATGGTCTGTGGCAGGGCCAAGCCCGTCTGCTCGGACATGGCTCCTGGGAGGAGGAGCGGGGCCGGCCAACGGCCCGCAGCCTCGCAAAGGCGGCTCCGCGTGCGGCGGCGGGGAAGCGAGCGGAACGGCAGCGGAACCGGCCTGCAGCGGGCGGGGAGGTGGGGCAGGACAGGGCCACCGCGCTGCCGGGTGCGAGGCGCCGCCGACGCCTTTGTGAGGTCACCGCCGAGCTCTGCCGCGGCGCCCGTCACCGCAGCGCGCCTGCGTCGGGCGGGGACGGCGGCCCCGCGGCTCGCCGGGAAGCGTAGTCCCCTCGCCGCCGGCAGCTTAAAGGTCCGGCGGGGCGTATCCCCCCCGCCCTCTGCCCTTCCCGCGGGGCCGCTCCTCGCCGCCGTCGGTAGCCGCTGCCTGGCGCGGCGGGCGGGGCAGGTAGGGGAGCGCGGTGGCGGGCGGGGGGAAGGTCAGCTGCTGCCCCGGCCCCGCGCCCTCTTTAGTGGCCGCCGCCCGGGTTCCCCCCTGAGGGCCTGGAAGGGCGGGGGAGCGGGAAGGGCCCTCGCGCAGCGGCCGTTGGCCCCCGCGACGCGTGAGGGGAGCGGCGCCGCCGCCGTCCCGCCTCACGGGCGGGGGGAGGGAGCACCCTCAGGCGCACCCCACCGCCCCCTCGCCCGCCCCCTGTGCGGCCCCCCGCGGCACCCGCCCCTGGGGCGGAGAGGCCGGAGGGAGGAGGGGATCCGGCCGGGCTGCCCCGGGGGGCGGCGACCGGCTCGGCGGAAGGGACGTTAATCCGCCTCTGCGGGCTTGTTGGCGATGACGAGGACAAGCACCCGGCGCCCTTGTAAGTGGCCCTTACAAGGGTGCTCGATGGAGGCCCTGGTGGCTGCTGGCTTCTGTGCCCAAGCGGGGTGAGGTGTGGGGAGGCCGGCGGTATCGACAGGGCTCCCGTGTCAGTTGGTAGGCCTGCTTCCTAACAGGAAAACATCTTTCTAACGTGCTTTCAAAATTTGCTGGATGTTCTGAAGTCAGTACAGAGCATTGCAGTCTGTGAAACTGGAAATTTGGAACCTGAAAAACCTTTATGGAGCAAAGAAGCAGATGGCAGCTGGAGAGAAGCTGCTGTCCCGTTTCTCTCTGCCACAGGCCTCTGTCTGCCACCCCTTGGTCCGAGTGTACGTGTGTTTGCATGTGAAGGTTCTGCAAAATGTCATGTTCCCAAGCAAAGGGCGAGATCCTGGTTTTCAGAGGCAGTTGTGACATTTCAGATTCCTTTGAAGGTTGGCTAGTAAAGATCAACTTTGAATTTTCCTTTTCAGGTTATACATAAGCATATATGTGTGTATATTTTTAATAAATAGCTCTTTATAATAAGTTTTGTGACACGTAACTAGTTCCTGGTGCCTTGTGTAAATGCCAACTTTGTTATACTGCAGTGGCTGTATAAGGTAGTAATTTATGGGGCCAACCCCACAATTGCACGGCTGCTTCAACCCTCGTCTGCTCTCTATTGAGACAAGCAGCATTTCCACAGTGGATATAGAGGAGTGTA